>VXAU01000309.1:412221-423297 GCA_013399695.1 Formicarius rufipectus | reverse complement strand
AATAAAATAAAAGAAATCCCCACAAAACAAGACACAAAACCTTCCAGAAATAAGAAAAAGCTACCAAAACCCCAAAAAATCCCCTCCAAAACACTCCCAAAACCAAGAAAACCCTCAAAAAGACAAAAAAAAATTAAAAAAAAAAAAACTAAACCCCCCAAAGGATCTCCCAAAATACCCAAAAAGACCCACCAAAACCCCTCCCCAAAAAGACCTCCCAAAAATNAAAAAAAAAAAAACTAAACCCCCCAAAGGATCTCCCAAAATACCCAAAAAGACCCACAAAGACCCCTCCCCAAAAAGACCTCCCAAAAATGGCCAAAAAAAACCAAAAAACCAACCAAACAAAAAAGGAAACAAAAAAAGCCCGATGGGCTCCGTGGGCTGCAGGAGGACAACCTGCTCCCCCACGGTCCTGCCCACGGGCTGCAGGGGGGCCACAGCTCTGAGTCCTTCCCCTGCTCCCGTGGGGTCCCTCCCATGGGGGACGGTCCTCAGACTTCTCCATCATGAGTCCACCCCCCGGGCAACACTTCTACCGGGGGAAAAAACCTGCTCCAGGTGGGTCTCCTTCTCCAGGAGTCCTGGCTGCAAGTCTCTTCCAGGATCTCGCTCCATCCTGGGTCTCCCACAGGGCAACAGCTCCTTCTGCATCCACCTGCTCCTCCCGGGGCTGCAGGGGGGTCTCTGAACACCGAAAGATCTGTGCAGGCTTCAGGTAGAAGGGGAGGAAATAGCTTTCAGTCCTTCCCCACCGCCTGGTCCAGTGTGGGATTCTTCCTTCACTTCCTCCTGCTTCAACCTTGGTCTCCTGTCTCTCTGTCTGCGTTGTTATCTCATGGCTGGAATTTTCAACTGCGCAAACACTCCAATTCTTGAATATGTATCACAGAGGTGTAACTATAATTTTAATTAGCTCAACAGGACAGGAGAAACTTCTGGCAGCTTCTAACAGAAACCATCCTGAAAGCCCCTCCTTCTGCTAAAATTCAGCCACAGAAACCCATGACACTCTTTTACAAAAGGGTGTCCAGACACCATCTCCTGGCTGCCACCCTGACTGGAGGAGGAGAGGGTGAGGGGCTGAGGGACTCAGGAGTGCTCTTTAAGAGGCTGATCTGCTTCCCCACGGGTGGCCTGTGTGACCTCTGGTGGGCTGCTTGGTCTCTCTGCACCTCACATTCCCATTGTTTTGAGGATGCACTTCCTCACTTCTGGGAGAACCATGAGGACAACCCCAAAGGAACTCTGTGGTGCCTGAGCCCTCCTGAAGGGGCAAGGACAGAGAGAGGGGACATCTGAATTCAGCTGTGGTGGCACAAAAGAGAAGTTCTTGCCTCACTCAGCCTTTGTTTTCTTGGGAAGCTTTTGATGTCCATGCAATGCAGGTGGTTTTTCAGCGTGGCACCCTCTCTTAAAGCATCCTGTACTTGGTGCTGACCTTGTCCCAGATGAGAAGGTGGGGGTGATGATACATCAGTGAGTCTTAACTCATGCCGTGTTTAGCTGGAAACATAAGCAGAGGACAAAGGATTGAGGGAAGCTGTGAGAACTGAGGTGCACAGGTGGAGAGTGGATCCCTCTTCCCCCCTCAGGTAATAGAAATAAACAATCAGGAGAGGTTGGAGAAGCAAAATCGCCTTATTTTGAAAGGAAGGAGGAGCTGAGGAACTTCTTTTGGTTTAACTGTGTGCCCAGACAAGATCAAGGGGGGCCGGCTGGGGCAGAGGAGAGACAGGCAGGCTGTTTAACTTTCTGAAATGATTCAGAGAAAATAAAACTGAACCATAAAAGGAAGATTGAGGATGTCTCTGAGGACATTTCACTAAGCTCATAGATGCTTCATTTTGGTGAGACAACAGAAATGAACGTGCCCATTTTGTTGATCCTCAGCCTTACACTTGACCTGTGTCTGGCATTGCAGTTGTTTCTTTTGGCCAGCTTTGATATAATTACTTTAATATAATTGCTTTGGTATAGTGCCCTATACTATTCTATGATGTATTGTCCTCGTTTTTAGCTTTCATACTGTGTAGCAAATAATGCTGATGAAGATCTTTTGTTCATTTATCAGAATAAATAATTAATTTTATAGCAATATACCTGATTTGCCATCAGTAAAACCTGTGGGACAAAGTGGTTCAATCACAGCTCTGTAACCCCTTAAATGTAAACCATTGGCAAAATCTGAAGCTAAGA
The DNA here is from genome assembly GCA_013399695.1 of Formicarius rufipectus. Classification (NCBI taxonomy): domain Eukaryota; kingdom Metazoa; phylum Chordata; class Aves; order Passeriformes; family Formicariidae; genus Formicarius; species Formicarius rufipectus. The sequence goes on along the minus strand of VXAU01000309.1, from coordinate 421,098 downwards.
AAGGATTTAATTTGACTGAACTTTGTGAGGAGTTTAAAAAGCAGGGGAATCCTTCCTGCACCTGCTCCACGAGAGGGCTTCTTTAATAAACTTTATGATCTAAACCATCCATTCTATTTTTGCCCACTATGGATTTTGAAGTATATGAACTGTATGTATTGTGAATAGGGGTGGGCAAATTAAAAGAGGTAAGTTTTTATTATTTTGAAGCCTACCTTTTAGCACAACTTAGGAGTTTTGTGGTTTGATATATACCTGGCTTTTTGAAAAATGTTTTGAGGTGATGGTGATCTTGGAAACTCCTGATGCATCTCTGTGGAAACAGGAAGATGTGGAAGGGTCAGATCCAGATCCTGCCCTTTGCCTGTCTTGTTTACCTGGAGCAACGTTGTGGAAGTAAAAGGGATCACTTTTCTTAAAAAAAAAGAGGTATTCTGGTCTCTGGGTTTGGGGGAAAGCTGCTCATCTCAAATTTCCTTTATGTCAGCTCATTGTAATCATAATTACCAGGCACTGGTTTCTCTTATCCCAGTCCCCTATTTCACATCTGTACAGAGCTCTGAAATCCCAGACATATTGGTGTGAATCTCTGCAAGTCCTCTGGTTGTGGGAATTTATTTTTTTTGCCCTTATTTGGGGGATTTATTTCTCTTTTTTGTGATCAGGTGCACAGCACATGCCTGGTTCCCACAACTGAGAGGAAGCAGTTTCTGGCTGTTCACTCTCCTGGGCAGTAATTACAATTTGTCAGGAATGAAGTTGATTTTGTAATTCAACATTTCCCCATAGCACAATTGTGTAACACCTATGCAAATATTTGTTCCTGTTAAATGCGTAAGGGAAAAAAAAAACCCACCCAGCATTTTAGTGGAGGTCAGAATAGACCCAAGGTAGTCACAGGAACAAACCCTTATATTTCCCTGTCTTTGAACATTGTACAACGTTCATTAAAATTGTCAGTAAGACTCCCATGGACTTCTGTAGGAATAATTCCAGATCCTAAATGTTTGCAGCTCCTGGGGGATGGTCTGTGAACAGTCATAACCCATTTATATGTTCAGCTGGCATAGTAGAGATACAACAAGACTGTCATCGTTGCCCAAGTATAAACCTTGGGGCATCAACCCAGACCTCAGTTCCTGTGCCCTTCCAATCGTGGATTTCTGACTACAAGTCTGAAATGGGAATAAAAATAATTTTTTCTAATTAATCTTGTGCTGAATCTTCTTGTGGTGTCAGGCTGGTACAATTTACATCTTTGTCCTGTGTCAAACAGTCGTGAAGGAGAGGACAACATGACAGGTGAAGTAGGGGCGGCTGCCACTTTCTGGGCCTTTTGGAAGTCCTTAAGGAGAAGCATTTAGAGCAGAACAAAAGCTGTGAAAACTGGGAGTTGCCACCCAGGATTTCTGGTGATTACTGAATACTTTTAGCATTGTGCAAACCCACAGCAAGAGAGTTAGAAAGTGGGAATGCAGAGCAAACAACTGTGGCTTTGTCCACATTTTCTTTTAAATTTCGTTTGGAAGGAAAAAAGGCCAGGATAAGAAATATTTTAAGAAATATTTTTGATTGACTCTTCCTATCCTGCTGTTGATAAATTATGGGATTATTAAAATACCTGTTTCTCTCATGTGGAAATAAGGCCATCAGATATCTGTCCCCATCACAAAGCAATAAAGTTGAAGCCACTATCAAACTGTTTCCAGTGCTGGCTCTGGCTGGGGCTGTCACCCTCAGCTGACTCCCTGCATCTCACACCCCTCCATCTGCCTCCTGGTGCCCCCACGAAGTAGCAGGAGTGTAAACTCAAAAAGGGAAGAAGAAATCTTCATGAGGACTGGGATTTGGGTCCATGCTTTGATTGGGCTGGAGGAACTATGTGAAACGTTGCATTTTGGTTAGTGATGTTTTGAGATAATCCATTTCAGTGGAAAAAAAAAAGTCTTGCTTTGGTTATTGAATTTATTTATTTCTTTTGGAGCACCTGCTCATTTGCAGGAACTTTTGATTTTTTTTTAGTGTCTCTTTCTTGTTTTCCCCGTGTAGAATGGGAAATAATGTTAGCTTTCCAGATAGAGTGATGTTTTATTTCCTTGTGTCCCACTCATTCTGTAGTTTTCTAAGACCCTATAAAAGTCTGACTGGCAGAGTCTGCATGCTTGGAGTCAGGGCACACAGGAGCCAGTCTTGGTACAGTTTGCATCTTTTTTGCCTTCAGGAACTAATGCTTTTTGCAGGTCTAACACCTTTTCCTGTCGAGCAGGATTTGTGGTTTTCACTTGACTCAGGAGTCAAAAACAAACCAGAAGAGGTACCCTGGGGTGGGGCAGGCAAATCCCTTGATGAGCACCGTTAGGAAATGTTGAAGGGAATGGAAAGAGCACTCCAGGAAAGCTTTGTCATGTGGGAGGTGCCAGATCATCCCATTCCATCCCCTGCCGTGGGCAGGGACATCTTCCACCAACCCAGGTGGCTCCAAGCCCTGTCCAACCTTCCCTTGGACACTTCTAGGAGTCCAGTGATGCCAAAAAGCAGGAAATAAATGAACAGCCCAGAGACAATTTGGGCTTTAAGCGGCAAAGGTGTTTGTTGCAACGTTCAGGAGAGAAGCAGTTGGCACTGCACAAACTCACGTCAAAGTTTCAGCAAGAAACGAGGTAATTTATCCAGCTGACATTCAAGATTACATCATCTTAACATGCATATTCATTCAGTTGTGATAGCTAATTATCATATTCATTGGAGGGTGAGTTTGGACAGAGTTTGGGGTGGAGTCTTCCAGGATCTTCTCCTGGCACAGTTTTGGGTGGTCTGTCCACCCTTCAGCCTCTTCTGGGCTCGTTTTCTCCTCTTTCTCACCGTGCCCTCTCCACCTTTCTGTGTGAGGTGTCCTGGCTGGTCAAGCTTGCAAACCTCCTTGGCTCAAGGCCTTCCTATCTTATTCCAATGTCCATGTAACCCTGATTTATGACCACTGGGTTTATCCTATAGCACTCCCAGCAGTCTTGTAAGGTTTTGGTCCAGTAGAGAACAAGTTGTCCACCAGGTATCAGGCAGAAAAAGCATCCACCAATTTCCTAACAGAGCAAGGGACTTTTACTAATTCAGTTTACTCTTTTAGGCCTTGCTCTTGCTTCACTAGGGGCAGCCACAGCTTCTCTGCCCAACCTGTGCCAGGGTCTGCCCACCTTCTCAGGGAAGGATTTCTTCCTGCCGTCTAATCCAAACCTTCTCTCTGTTAGTCTGAAGCTGTTCCACCCTGTCCTCTCACTTAGAGGATCCTTCACCTGCTCTGCTTCAGGACCTGTCTGCCCCATTGGGTTCCAACAAAAACAAAACTGAGATTCACTTGAGCTTTGTGATTTTACAGCACAGATGGAACTTTGGGCTCCTGTGTCAGATGAGGCCTGAAGGTGATGGCACGGAAAGTTGTTCCTCTGAAGAGTTTTTGGGCCAGAAGAGCCACATGAAGCCACGATCCCCTACGTGTGTCTGCACACACAGAGCTTGCAGCAACGAGAAGAAATTACATACAGAAAGGCAGGTTTTGGTTAACCTGAACTGGAAAAAAAAATGTAGCTCAAAATAACAGCATCTCAAGGACTAACAGCTCAAAAGCTGGTCACTAAAAACTAGGAAATCAAAGCCGAGTCAGGGGGTTTGAGTTAAATAAGGAGATGCTGTCTGTTTGAATTCCAGGGTTAAGCTATTAAGCAGTACATTTCCAAGTTTATTCAACAGCCTTGAGGGTGATATGACAAATGTGTATTTTACTGTGTTTTGATAACAATTGTATTTCAGCCAAAGGGGTTTCTTCTAGGTTACCTGTTGAAGTCTAGCCAGGTCCTTGGTGGGAAACCTCATGCCTTTTGTCTGCATTTCACTTCTGCATCATGGCCCAGTTTCTTTTGATATAAGAAAGGCGACTGGAATTTGCAGGGATGTTAGTTCTTGGTGATTTTACACTCGCTGAGAAGCCAGACCTTTGATAGTCATAAACAGGTGCCTCTGGAACACAATTGGTTCTGCTGAAAAAGGGGAAATGCTGTTTTATTCTTCCTTAAAATAATAATAGTAAAACCATAACATCACTGTGAGTAGTAAAACTTAGGCATTCACAGTCAGGAAAAGAAATTAATGATACAACTCTTCACATTTTCATCCAATAGCAGTGTTTTCTACTTAGTTCACTTCATCTGGTGCAATTGTTGAGCTGAAGTGAGGTTGGACTGAGGATGTTAAACCTGTGATTATTCATCAAGTAAGACCTTCACCTGGAGTTGCAGGGCCAAATTCAGCGGGTCCACAAACAAGGATTGTAGTATATGAGAAACACTGTTTTTCCGTCCTTTGGGTGTGAATAAAGAGGTCAGATATTCCATATAACAATTTCTGGTTGCAACATTTTAACTTCTGAAAGTGGTTGTGCTGTAGTAAATTATAAGAGAGACATGATGAGCTTCTAAATTGAAAGTGACCCGAATACGGCCCGCGATGCCTCAGTCAGCTACAATCTTAATTAAAGCTTGACTGTTCAGAAAAACTAAACCATAAAATTCTTAAAAAAAACAGAAATAACTGCTACCATCTAATGTTTAAGGGTTGCCAGTAATGCTTTGCAGTGCTGTGTGTGCATCTCTGCCTTTTCAGTAATAAATGGATTGCATAAATGATAGGAGTAGAAGCTCCCATAAGCTGATGAGTTCATTAAGGAATTATATCTTTAACTCTTGTGCAAAACTAATCAGAGGAAGAATGTTCATGCTGAAGCTGCTTGAAAAGAATGGTGACTTAAAAAGCCTTTTTTTAAAAAAAAAAAAAATCCACTGATACCTTATTCTATATGAACTCATCACTAGAAGACATCAGAAATCTTTAAAAATCAAGTTACACAGGTAACAAGACCAGAATGTGCTCAGAAATCTAAGGTTTGATTTATTTATTTTTAATTAGGGAGTGCTTTGTGGCTTTGTGTAGTGCAGTGGAACAACCCGTGTTTGCCAGTGTTTCTCCCCTTAATGTACTTTATGAGGAAAGTCCGTGTTCTGAGGCATTTAAATCAATCTAATTGCCTTTGAAATGTCTGCTGCTTTTCATATTTTTTTTCAACAGGATCCATTTCTTTTTTTGCTCCCTGGTCCTTCCTCTATCTTTATTCTCTCTGGCCTTCATATGACCTTTCATTCTGTCTTCAACTTCCTTTTCATCCATGACATTTCAAGGGACGATGTTCTTTGAATGAGACATTTCATGCCCCTGCACGCTGAAGGAGCAGATACCACTCAGTTACGGGCATGTTTGGTGCCTGTCCCACCTTACAGAGGTGGGACAGTGGCTGTAAACTGCCTCTCCTGGGTAACAACACAGGTCTGGGCACCTCTTGGGCCACCATGAGGTGATGCCCCCAGCTCCTGCAGGATTGGTGTGCAGTGAAACCTGCAGGACATTCCCAGGTGGATGTTACTCTGTGCTGGAGTTTTGATGCCTGTTCCAATCAGGCTCCTGAGGTTTGGAAGGTGCTGCTGGAGGGGAAGCCAAAATCTCCTGCTCTCTGTGGTGCACAGATATAGGTGTGCCTTTAGGCATGGGTTGTCTTCCTGCTCTGTCTAAATCCTGGTCCTCTGTTCAGATGAGTCTGGCTGTGCTGGATGGAAGGGTGGAGATTAATTAAGTGAGGAACGGATACCCAAGACATTCATAATTAACACCTTAAGTAAGTCATAAAGCAGGGCCCCAAAGCTGAAAGCTTCACTGCTTGGCTGATTTACTGACTCCCACATTCCCTCTTGACCACTGTTTTAAGGGCACAGCCTTTGCCAGCTCCGTGCTCGTGCTGGGAGAGTCACTCACTTCAGAGCTGCTGCCATTCTCACCATAACAGGGTTCTTCCCCAAGCACTGCCCGTGGTAAATTCTTTGGACTTGCATCACTTCATAAGGTCTGCTTAAACCTTTCAGACCTGCAAGTAGATGTTTTGCCTATTGAAGGACTCAAATCTCATTCCTAAGTCTCGCTGGCTCCTGGGGTTTCCCACATGACAGATATTCTCCCTCAGCTTTTCAGATGCTTCTGGTTTTTGGCCTGGAAAACTATGATGACTTTATGGGGGACCTAAGAGTGGGAAAATTACTTGGAACCTTAGTTTTCTGCTACACTTTTCAGTTTCAAATATAATATAAAAAATATTAGGAATTCTGGCATCTTTCAAGAAGTTGGGTATTTTTTTTTCTTTTCAGAGAGAGTGTTTGGAGTGTAGTCCAACACTCCTGAAGTCTAAGATAACCAGGGACAAAAAGGGAAACCACCATGCCTAAAAGGAAATAAGGAGGTTGTTAGAAGTATAAAGGACATCCTTCAATAAGTGGAGTCCAAATGAAGATAGCAGAAAAGGTAATAAGCCTTCTGGCAAGCTAGATGTGAAGCCATAATGGAGCTGGCCAAGAAAGATTCTGAGGAGCAAGGGTTCAAAATCTAACAATGAAACCTTTTTTTTTCCAAATGCATCAAAAGCAGGAAGTTTGCCAGGAAGTTGATGGGGACAATATGTTATTGAAATGTTAGAAAGACCATTACAGAAGGACAAGTCCATAGCAGAAAAGCTTGAAAGCATCACGTTGGTGAATGCTCATTTAGGAGGGTGTCAAGGAAGTTTCACTGTTGGAAGCAGTTTTGGGGGACTGCTCTGAGCAACTGCTGGTACTGGAAGGGTTTGAGAGTAAAGAATAAATCAAGACAACAACAGGGACAAGGGCTGTGCTGTACCTGTGCAAAAGCTCTAACAAAACTCAAAGAACAGTCAGCTCTTATTGCTTCTTACCATTTCAGTGTTTTAGAGATTTATGATAATCTGTGTCTGATGGTGCTTTTTGAAAAGGCTTCAGGACAATCAGGACACTACAGACACATGCATGATTTCCATGTGTCCAAAATGGTGTAATATTCCTTTATTCAAGTCAAAAACAACAAGAGAAAACCAACCCAAGCCCATACTTATTGCAGAGGAAAACAAATCAGGTTTCCAATCTCAGTTCTTCTGTGAGAATAACTGTTCCAAGTTCACCTGAAAGGTAGTACTGTTTTTTCATCTTTGTTTGGCTTTTGACCTTCTGTTCTAGCTGGAAGTCTTACCAGGTCCTTCAGTCTGGTTCAGATTCACACACAGCTGGAGTGGAGTGGAGAGGAAGAAGCAATGCTACCTAAAAATCAAACAGGGACTGTGAGACATTTGGTGCTTCGTATGTCTGCGAGAAAAGTTGGTGTTCCAACTTCCATGAAGTATTAGTGTGCTTGATTTGCAAGACTGGCCTCAGCTCTGTTCCCTGTCCCTAGTACTCAGGGGAAAAATAAGGATTAAGTGATATTTTTGGTTAAGACCTACAGGGGCCAGCTGGTCCCTTCCTGATCACCAGCATAAGCCAGGACAGCCCGTCCTTATCCCATTCCCCCTGGTCCCTTTGGAGCTCTGGAAAGCAACAAAAAAAGTCTGGAGCTCTGCACTTCATCTCCTTCCTTCAGCACTCCGTGTCCTTGGTACAAACCCTGCCATCTGCATGATGAAGGCCTGAAGTGCATTTGAGAATGGAAATCCATTTTGCCCATCCTGTTCTTCCCAGAAGCTTCTGCAGAGGACATGATTTTGTCTGGCCTTGTTTGCCCTCTGTTTTCTGTGGTCAGGGATATAGACTGAGATGAACGTTCCTACAAGCTGTGGACAGGTAAGACCAGTGATGGAAGGGCTGTGTTCAAGAACAGCACAAAGCTCCCACTGCTGTATGGGATAAAATCCTTCCTGCCTGTGTGGTGCAGGCTGTGAGAGGCTGTGCAGAGATGCAAAATGCCTGTTGAGACAAAGCAGATCTTCTCATTTCATCCCAGTGCATTTTGAGCACAGAGAATGTTGTTGATGAGAATATGTGGACTTGCTTGCTTTCATTTTGGGTTAGGGTTTAATTTTACTTTCCAGCTTCAGGGTAGTTTTTCCTAGCTGGGAAGTCTTGACAAACCTATCTGGACATGTAAGTGACCTTTACAAAGAATGGAGAGTGGGAATCCAGCTGTACATAACAGAATCTTAAACACTGACTTCTGATCCCTTATCATACCTTGGGGTTTTGTTGGTTTGTTCGGGGTTTTGCTTTGTCTTTGCTTCTGTCATGAGCAGTGTGTGGAGACAGTAGCTGTAAATGAGCAGGTGCTTGTTGCCTTTGAAATACCTTCAGTTGTTATTTTTGGTCCTCTTCACTGTCAGATGCAAAACCTCAGTTCAGAACTGCCTGAAAAACCTTCAGAAATCCCCAGGCCATTTAGAGACACTTGAAAAACATGACTGGAAAGGAACCCCTGCTTATCTGAGAACCCCTGCTTCTCTGAGATTGCCACCAGAGTGTATTTCTGATATTTTATTTGTGAAATATTTTAGGTTAGCTAAAAAAGAAAAGAAAGTAGTTTCTGCCTAACGAATATTTCCTTTTCATTTAGGAAAATCATAACTGTCTTCACTAATGAATTCTTTGCTTTCATCTTTGCAGTTTATTGGATGGGTTTTTTTCCCCCCAGTTTTATGAAATTTGCATGGTTACAAATTATGTAATTGTTAAAACTGGGACAGAACCATCTTAATTCCCTTTAATTCACAGGCAATACAACCAGTGGAAGCGAGGAGGTTTTACAGAGATCACTTCAGATGTGCTACACTTACTCCATGAAATTTTCTAATGCTGTTTCTGATGTTCATCTGAATGCAACATCTACCTTTTACCGTGGTGGTGAGAAATCCCCTTTGGATGGAAAAGGGAAAGGAAAGGAAAGGAAAGGAAAAAGGAAAGGAAAGGAAAGGAAAGGAAAGGAAAGGAAAGGAAAGGAAAGGAAAGGAAA
>VXAU01000309.1:374963-406805 GCA_013399695.1 Formicarius rufipectus | reverse complement strand
TTTTTTTTTTGCAACTGTGGACCACTGTGTTGCTGCGTTGGGTTTTATTTACCCCTTAATTGTGTGATGAGAAACAGCTTCTTAGTGAGAATTGTGAGAAAAAACACTGCTTTGGAACTGCTTGTTAAAGGAAAAAAAGGCCTCCAGAAGTTTCAAGGGCTCATTTTTCTCATGAGGAAAGGTGAGCAAGAGGTTGGATCTACAGCAGGTCTTGTGTAGTCTTTGGTTGCTCTGCTAATGGCAGATGTGGGGATAACTTGAAGTTCTTGTCTGAGCTACAGCTGCCACACAAATGTGCCTGTGCAAACACAGGTGGGGTGGGCTGGGACACAGCTCTGGCTTCTGAGCAAGCTCTTGGTGTGAATATGCCAAAGGAGGGTAAAAAGTGAGCTGTGGGTTTTGTTTTTCCTTTTGGAAGAGATCTCTGTGTGCTTGGAGGGGCATAGAGCGGAAGAGAGAGGAAAGGAGGTGGAAATACCCTTTGGATAAAATCGGCTTCCCCCCCCCGCCGTGTCTCTTGGTTTTTTGGGGTGTTGTTGTTTCAAGGTTCTTCTTTCTGATGGGTGATATTGGTTCCCTGTCCATGTCCCTTCCTAGAGTGCTCACCCAGCCTGGATGAAGAACAAGCACACTAAATCAGACTGGGTTTCTGACTTTTTTTGGTGCTTCCAAATTTGAGAGGCAGAAATAAAGGGAAAAAAAAAAACCAAACACATGCTGCTTTGAAAATCTGGTGCAGGTAGCTGCACTGGGATGCTCTGTGTATGGAAATGTTAATTATGCCAGCAGGACTTTTTCAAGGATTTCTGCACCCAACAACTTATGGGACCAGGTGGTGGGCACAGTGTCTGTCTTATGCTTTGGATGTTGTATTTTCCATGGTCCTCAAATGGAGTGATGTGGCAGGGGGGAAATCTCTGCCTCAACAAACCCAGGCCATGTGATACCAGTTTCTCAGAGAGTATTCTGAGCTGGAAGGACCCACAAGGATCACTGAGTGGAGTGAATGGCCCATACAGGGGATTAAACCTGTGACCTTGGTGTTATTAGCACCGAGTTTGAACCAACTGAGCCAATCTCAGGTTTTGTTGCTTGTGCTTTTTCCCCTGTTCCTAATTTGCTGATATGTTACAGATTCCTTTACAAACACCCCAAAAACTCAACTTTTTTTTTTTTTTAAATCTTGAATTGCAGAAAGCTACATGAATTTTCACTCACTCAATTGATTCAAGTGCCTGTAAGCAACACAGCAGCTTCCTTACTTGGAACCAGCTTATGATTTAGCTGCTCATTCACATATTCTTATTGAAATATAGTTACCCCTAGAGCAAAAGGAGGTGTAACAATGAGGGTACAGCTATTTTGTGGTTAGAAAGGGTGTTTTTTAAACCATGAAGGATAAACCCTGTGAAGATTTCACAGGTAGTTTGGATAGAATTTGTTGTAGATGCTGCTCTTTATCTCCAACTATACCATAACAGTGTTTCTGTCTTGTTGGCACTTTTGCACCACTATATTGGGTAATAATCTAAAATGACAGCAATGAAGGTCACTTGGCTCTGCTGCTGCAGGACTCCAGTCAGGAAAAGAAGGTGGGACAAAACCAGTGCCTCAGTATTCAGTTCCTTTTAATCCCAAAGTGATGCCTTACTTACCCCTTGGTATTATGGTTTGCCTTGGATCTAATCTTTTTGGGACATTTTTTGGCATGGAATTGCCCCCAAATCAGGGGAGTTATTTTGCTGTATCAAGGTTGCTGAGGCAATAAAATATTCAGTGTGTGCATGTGATTTATGGCACTGAAGGACCAACATCAGTGCCCAGTCAGTGACAAGCAGGGTGAGAGGGGATGAGTTTGGCCTCTCTTTCTTTGAAGACAGCAGCTCTAGAGCTGACTCTGAGCATCAGCAGCAAAGGTGTTTGCACTGAATCTACCAGCAAACATGCAGGCACAAAAGCCTGGGAACCAAACTTAGGCAGGAAGTTGCTGAAAGAAAACTGAGAACCAATTTGATGATTGGATTGAATGTTCAAGGAAATGGGGATATACCGATTTGGAACACACGAGCACAGGAGCTGGAAAATGCAGAGCAGGTCCAGCTGTTCTGCAGAAACACTGAATGGCCCTTGCTGAAATGATTATGCCTAAAAACACAATGAAATGCATGTGATGAAGGAGAAAATACAGGAATTTCTAACTCCCCCTGATCTTTTTTCCCCACGTGTAGTTTTGAGCGAAGCTTAATTTCCTCAGGCAATATCAAACAATTAATAAGCTTAAAAATGTACCTAGAGAGGATGGATGCCTATTTGGAATGCATATTAATTTGAGCCAAGTCTTCTGATGTTGAAGATGATCCCACTCTCCTGAGTAAGCCATCTGACCACTAGAGCAAGCCTTGCACAGAGAACACGAACAAAGATGTGCAAATACAACTTAAAATGGAAAGAACCTTGCAAATGCTGCTTTATTTCATTCTTACAATAGGGAGGCACTTTTACATTAAAAAAAAAAAGTGCAGAGGTTTTGTTGTAACTACAAAACCCTAAGATGATATTCCATGAAAACAAAGAGAAATGGTGCTCGTGTGAGAAAGGGATTTGTTTTTCTTTCGGTCGATTTCTATACAATTTATTACATTTAAACAAACATCACCTAATAAAAACCCCCAAACAAACAGCAAAAAACCCCAAACTCTGTTCCCACAGGCCTGCATAAGCATTTCGAATATTGCTGACACTCTGTTCCTTTGTTTGGTGTACGAGGCAGAACCTGACCCAAGGGCCTTCCAGAACTCCTGGGTGCTGCTGAGATGCCCCAAACCAAAGGACCACCTTTGATGTCAAAAGTCCCTGTTCAGCTCTGCCTTGCACACAATACCTGCTCACTTCAGTCAAGTTCTTCTTCAGCTTAGGCCCATGTGAAAATGTGTGTGCTGGGATGGTGGGAGGGCAGGGAAGGAGGTTTTTCCTCTCCAGGGAGCCAGGAGGAATTAAAGTTTGTTTTCCAAGCCATCCCAGAGAAGGGAAGGAGTGGCTCAGTGGCAATTAGCCCCTGGGTGTCAGCTCCTTGCTGATCAGCAGCTCCATGTGAAGCAGTGCTGGACAGATTCTGAGGCTGCCTGGGGTGAAACTTGGAGCAAATCCTGTGTTACAAGGGGGAAGTGAAGTTAAAAGTAACTTCAGACCGAGCAATAATGCTGAAAGGTGGGCTCAGACTCTGTGGTAACGTTGGCATTCAACAGTGGAAGGAACCCCAGTTGTGTCACTCAGAACACCCCCGAGGAAAGGCAATCCTCCAAAAGAGTATCGTCACAATCCATCCTTCTGTACACACATTTCCACTCCAGTGTCCCAAGTGAAGAAAGCAAACCTCAGGTCAAGAACACTGGCAGATAAATGTCTGTGTGGTTGATGGATGAGAGTTTACATCCAAGGCTTACAGCAATTCTCTGGCTATTTATTTGGTTGGAGGTTAACAAAACCACGAGGGGAGCAGCACAGGGAGGCTCCTGGTTGTGTGAAAATGAGCAGGGAAGTGGAAAGAACACTCAGAGGGTGTTAAATTAGAAGTGCTTGAAATGGGTACACCTGAGGAAAACAATACTTTTCTATTTAGCTGCTGGTTTTATTAAAGTTGGCTGAGCAGAATATGGCTTTACATCCTGATGTTACCAGCAAAACTTGGGCTTCCAGGGCTGGCAGAAGCACAGCTCCCAAATGAATCTGTTCTGGAGCTCTGGGAATGCAAGGGTGACCTAAATAAAGGCAAAAGGATGGCCCAGCAGACTGTGCTTATGCTGAGGAGTGCTACATCTGCCCCAAACAGAAGAAATATTAGCCAGAATTTCTCAGTTTTCTTGCCAAATTTCAGTTTGATGTGCTGTGATGAAGACCAGAGCTCCTTCCTTCAAGCCACTTCCTCTGTTTTCCACAGTTGTCTGGATGCATTTTAACCCACTTTAAAGGTAAATTACCTAACCTGATCCAGAACTCTCTTAAAACTCTCAAGTTGGATTCTAAAGATAGGGGAATTAAAGCTGGTGCAATATAACAAAAGCAGTTTTCAAAAATGAGCTACTTAAAGAAATATTTCCATCCTGAAGCTATTTTACCAATATAGATACAACTTGTAAACATTCACAGAGAGCTTGGGCTAAGGATTCCAGGGTGTTTTTTTCCTTTACCAAAAGCTCCTATTACAAAACCTGTAGAGACCATTCTTTGCATGTTATGCTTGGAAAAGTTTCAGACTGGTTTCCTTTAGATTCTAATACATGGAAATAATTTTCAACTTGTAACCCTGTGATGATATATGAAAAATGAAAAGTTAAAAAAAATTGTTTCTGAACAGGAATTCCTAAGCTTTGTCTCCAAGCTAAATATGCCAAGGGCGTAGTACGAACACAGAAGATAAATCCAGCTTTAAGATTTCCCACTGATATGAATAAAAGAACATTTTACAGAGTTTTCATCTCGATTGTCTCCTCCTCCATTTTACATAAAAAGGAGGAAAAACACGCTGATTATTTCCCTGGCCCAACTTGCATAAAATAATGCAGGCTTCTTTATGGCATGAGACTAATTACACAAATTATACCTGAAAGAAAACAAGTTAAATTAAGATCTGAGTGGATTACTGCATAATCAGTGGGCACGAGTGAGATCTGATGTCATTGTGTTTGGAAAGGGCTTCATCCAGATCCAGCTGCCTCTGGTTGACCTTCACCTCCATGCAGCCATTGTAAAAAGCAGTCACTGGTGTAGCACCCACAGGAACATCTGCACAAAAGCACATGCAGTTCATCAATCCATGTGTCTTTTTTGGGTTAGTAAAAACACAGGGAATACTCCACTCTCCATCTGCTGTTTAGTCACGGGGCAAAAGAGCAATTTGGCAGGACACATTTTAGTTCTTCTCCCTTTTCTTTCAGATCAGCAAAGCTGAGAGAATTCAGTAAAACTTGAAATACCTGTTAGAAGTCTGTTCCCATCCAGAAACAGAACCACAGGAATACTTTTCACAGTAGTTTTTCCTGTATCAACAACAGTGAACCAACAACTTGTTTCCTGGAGTCTGCAGTTCTTGTGCTGAGGCACGAACAGATGTCTGTGGGCTCAGAGGTCACAGAAAGGGGTGGCCCTTGGGAACCTCACACACTTTCCTGCTTCCTTACTGCAAACTCTCTGTAGGAGACTCACTTTGCTCCCTGTTTAGCCATGGTTTGGCATCAGAGCATGGATGTGCTGCCAGTATGTCCAGCACAAAATCCAGCAGGCTTTACATTGAGGTCTTAGGTACAACTGGATTCTTACAAGGTAGACATAAGGTGATCAAAGCACCTTCAGAATGAGGATGACCAGGAGCTTGACCTCTTTTTTTCCAGATGTTAATAATCCTATTCCTTCCCAGAGACAGACTTGATAATCTGAGGAACAAGCAGTGTTGTTTGTGTCTGAACTGTGGTATGAGCTGAGGCAGTGCACAAACACTCCTGCAGAATTGTGCCCTTCTAGGTCTTTTATGCCACTGCTGACACAGAACCCTGCAAGTCTCACTGACTGCATTAATTAACAGAGGCATGCTTCAAATATTGTCAGTGGTTTGGAGAAAGGTGTGTCAAAAAGAGGGACTTGTGGTCTTCATGAAATACACGCTTCTGTTAGATGCCTTTTAACCACACACTTGGGGATCCCTACCTACAGGATTTTATACTGCTCAGGAATCCCAGAGGCTTCTCAGGGGTGAACTACAGCAAACAAATGGCTTTACACAGGGACCTGAACTAGTTTTTCTGTACTACTCTTGCTCTCTTTGATAACAGGTTTCTGTGGAAGAGCCTCCTTCACACCATGTTGGGGGCTTTTTTTGAGACCTTCAAGTAGAAACTGTTTATGCATCCAGAGGGTGTGGGTTCGTTTTGTTGAAGATACCTTTTAAAGCTGATTACATGTTCTTTTAAGGAGCAGTAACTAACTAACACTAGCTTCTTATTTATTTGGGATGCCCCACCAAAGCAAAGATCTTAACTCTTAAGATGCCAATTGCTCTGTGGCTGACAGTGTGCCAGAAAGAATCATATAAATATCACAAAAATGAAGAAGTCTGAGAAATTCCTGGAATCTTAGTTACTATGGCTCAGTTAACCTGCTGACTCGCCTCTACTGAGTAAATACTGACTCCATCTCTCCTTTAAAAGCAGGCAGGAATCACAAAAGCACTGGTCTGCTGTGGTATGTGACAGCACTGCATCACTTCTTCTCGTTCTACACCTTCCATTTGAACTGAACTCACCTGGTTATCTGGTTTCCTAGATACTGCATTGCCACTCCAAAACAAAATTCAAGGAGAAGCTGATGCCTGGATCTCGTTACACTCTCAATTACCAGTGGAGGAGGAGTAAATTATGGGCCTGGATTTGCAGGCAACCACCCCTTCAGACAGGCTGTGGTACCTGCAGTGCTGCCCTGAGCACATTCCCTATGCTCTGCCAGGCATGTCTGGAGGGTAGAACTGGAATTCCAGCTTCCCCTATTTATGCCACCTTGGAAGAAATGTCTCATGGATAACTTCCTGCCCCTCTTTTTACTCCTGTACATCCTTGTCTTCTGCAAAAGAAACACACTGAAAATAAGGATGGTGTAAATCCGGGGCAGTGCTGTAACATGTAAAATGGATGAGAATTCCACACATGTTGGTCAGATTCCTGGAATTTTCTTAGGAACTGTGGCTCATTCTCCACAAAATAAGAGAGGATACAAAAAAGATCTAACAGTTGCAACCATGGCATCTTTCCTCCAGCACTTTTCAAGTTCGAGTATCTTAGGCTTGGAAAATTCCTCACCTGGGGCAATATTATTTTTCTCCTTGCTTCACTCTGAAGTCAAACTAGTTTATAAATCAGCATGTATACAGTTCCTGTACCAGATAATCCTTTTATTTATCCTAAGACTGGGACTGCACTTTTAGCTTGCTTTAAACAAAATATCTGCTATTTCAGTCCCTCTCTCATGAAGATTTCCAGTTACCTATTACCAAAGTTTAATAGTTGAAACCATATTCCCGCCTTCTCCTTCTGTCTTCCTGCCACTTCAATTACTGACAAATGCCTGGTTTTCCTGCACGCCTGATGCAGTTCCTAAACTGTGCCAGCTGGTGGCATTTCAGAAGCATGCAATGTCCACTTCTTCCCAACTCGAAAATCAAGACATTTTCCAAATTCAAACACCTAGAGATGCCTTAACAGGCCAAATAATGCTACTCTTGAAAAGCAGGCCCCCTCAAAAGCTGGGTGAAACAAGAAGCACTTGAGGAGGGGAAAAAAAACCCCAACATTTTTTAAAACAATTGTAGGTTTTTCCTGGCTTGGGTAAGGCTGAACATAAACAGGTTTCTACAAATAAATGAATGAAAACAGAGAATTCACCTGGCAGGCCACCCAGGTAGGTGACAACATCTGCCATCATGGCTTGGTTCAGGATGGACAGGTGCTCTGAACTGCTCCTGTCTGTGTGGGAATCCACAGACAGTTCGAGGTGCTCTCTGGTTACCACGAGCCCAACCTGCACTTTCCTGGGGGTGCATAACTTCTTGGATTCCAGATGTGCAACAGTGATGTTTCCAATGGCCACAGTGATTTTCTAGGTGGAAAAAAAAAGGGTAGATCACAAAAGAGGTCCCATAAAACTTTGAGCACAAAGATCTACTTCATTCTGGTGCACTGTATATTTGACAGAGGGAAAATAGGAGATGTTAGACCTATTAAAAACTGGTACCCTGAGCTGGAAAAGGTACCACAGTTGATGTATTACCATCACTTTTGGTGATGAATGCTATTCTTAAATTTTCATGTCAGAATGTTCATTGTAAAACATCTCTGGCTGTGGTTCTGAGGTGAAATCCTATTTCACTTACAGACAGAAAGAGTATTACTACAGTTATGAAAGTAACCAAGTGGTCACTATAGCTTCTTATTTCAGGCAGAAGCAAGGATTTAGCCAGTAAGTATAATCATGCTCTGGCTTGGGATGACTGCTGTAAACAGATGTCATTGGAAACTTTAGGACAACAAAATATGTTTATGGATTTAAACTGTCATGATGCCATTATTGCATCATCATCATTCTGCTGCTTTCAAATTGCCCTTTCTGCTTTGTGCATTTGGAAGGCAAGGTTAAAGATGTGATGGAATGGAACTGATGTAAGACTACACAATGTAATGTGCCTGACATAATTAGTATAATTGTGTTTTGATTAACAGAAATCTATTAATATACATTCACCAGTCACTAATAGAAATGTATTTTCTGATAGCAAGCTCTTTTCTGCACATCACTACACGAGCTAAGTGCTTTTCAAAACGTTAAGTCCACCCCACTGCAAGTGCAATGTGAGTGGCTTTTGTAGTTTGATTTTTCTCAAATGAGCAGAGGGAGCTCAGGGAGACAGAACCTCAAGGTGTGACTGGTGTGGAAGGAGCTGCTGTGACAGCTGGAAGGTCACCTGTGAGTCTGAGGAGTCTGAATCCACCGTGGCCAATGCAAGAGGCACTGATTCATTAGACACCAGGGCAAACATGACCCCCGTGTCTGTGGACGGGCGGACGGTCAGCGTCACGTTTATCAGCCAGTCTGCAGAACTGTCAGGGTTGTCTGTTTCAAAAACAGTAATTGCCATTAGTAAATCCACCTGCTAATGAGAAACTAATCTGGGGTTCGAAATCAGCAGTTCATCTGCTCCCCGCCGTGGAAAAATGGGTGCTCGTTTGCAGGAGAAAAAGGTGAGCTTTGGAATTTATAGAAAGAACTGTAAGTCTAATGAAACTCAAGCAAAACAAAAACCCAACCCCCCTAACTTTTAATCCTGGATCTTCCCCCATCTTCTGTGCTTATGGGATTTTTACCTTTCTTTCTGCTGCCTTCTCCATTCTACCATGGAACAGGAGCCTCATTCATTAGAGCTCAGTTCAAAATTAAATCCAAAAAAATTCATTTACCCATAAATTGCTGCTGCTGAGTAAAACCCTGGCAGTCCTCACACCCTTTTACATTTACAAACTCATACCCTCTTACATTTACAAACCTGAGTGGCTTAAAAAGCTGACAGAAGTTGGTTGGAAGCACAGAACACAAAAAGCTGGGGAAATCTTTTGAAGTGTGCTAGGGAATGTAAAGAAAAGGCCTGTGAAAGAAGACAGCGAGTTCTGGGATGAAAATGGTTGGGGCTGAAGAGCAGCACAACATTTGGGATGGAAAAGAGAGTAATGACAACAGGATTTGGGACAGTGCTCAAGGTGTGCACATGGAGATTCTGGAGGGAAAATTTTGAAGCTCAGGCAGGAAAGCACTGGGTTCAGGGAGCAGCAAGAGATGCACCTACAACCTCGAGACAGGATGCTTGTTGAGAAGGAGAATTGCACATACAAATCTGTCAGGGATCCCTTCCTACCTCCCCACCCCTTTGTTTTGAAGGGGGACAGAATCAGATCCTTGGAAAGTGAATGTGCTGTTCAAGAGTGGCCACCCTTTGCAAATAAAGAATACTCTTCTGAACGTGAAGTACTCCAGAAGTTGAACAGATGACACTGCTGGGATCAGGATTCTCATTCAAGCAGGTTTCTAACAGAAGTCCAGGGAATCTTTGCTGCAGGCAGTGGTGCACAGATTAGTTTGTGTGTCTTTTCTCATTTTCTTTCTTTTATAATTCATCAATTCCATTACCAGTCCAGCAAAAAAAATGTAAGGCCAGAAAAATACTTACTATAATTTATCTGAAACGCTGCCAGTCCAGTGCCAGGGTAGAAGGAACCTCTTCCCACTGATACTAAACAGTGTTTGCTTTGTTTTTCTTGAATAACCTCTTTTACACCCGAATGTCCCTGATTCATCAGGTTCCAGGCACGAATACAGCCATCCAGTCGAGGGTTAATCTGGGGAGGAACCACAGCATTAGGTGCTTGTGTTCAAAGTCGTTTCACAAATGTTAAGAAGGCGTTACTTCACATATCAACTTAGTTCTGTGTGGTAAATAACAGTCTTATTAATGTTATACGCTACAGCACTGATGCTGGGAGAAAACAAATGGTATGCATTTAATAGCTCAGCCTTCCAGAGGTATTTCTGCTTTTTAATAGCTCAGCCTTCCAGAGGTATTTCTGGTTTACCATTTCCCACTTTGATGCCAGTCATGTGTACAAAAATAGACTGCTTCAACTTTTAAAGCTCATCTTGTGACCCAAATGAAAAGGACTGAATCTTTTCTGTAGCTGAAAGACAAGGATCACCAGCACTGTTCCTTGTTCAAAGCTTCAGCTTTTCCTTATACCAAAGTACAAAGAATTTCTGGAATTGGATTGTTTAAGATTTCTTCTTTCTGCTTCACTTTTGAGCAAAAATGGATATTTTTTTTTTATTTAAGACAAAAAATAAGGTGTACAATTACCTTTTGCCTCTCTGTTCAGATTGCCAACTAGTCTGAGGGCTCCTGGACTGCAAAGCAAACATTTGCAACGTGACTGTACCCATCCCCTGCCTGAGCTGTTGAGGTTGGAAGGCTGAAAGAATCATAGCCTGGGCTGTTATAAAACCCAGTAAAAATGCAAGCTCCTTGTGCTGTCTGCACAGTGAATTCTGCATCCATGCAGAGCCTGCCAAAAGCCAGTACCGTAAACGTGGATCACTCTGAAATGCACTCTCAGCAGAAGGGGTGGTGATTTAGGGAATCTTAAAGCTGTATTAGGAACCAGGGTACAGAATCCTGAGAGATCAGACCAAAAATTCTGTGTTTTTACAACTGAAACCTTACTGAAGGCAGAGTGCAAAGCTTTTGTTTTCGAGACAGTGGTTTAATAACCACATTGTCATTTTTTAAGTGGTTTCCATGCCAAACTTGCTTCCTCTGTGACTCCCCAGCAAGCAATGAACAAACAGAACAGTATCAATCAGCATTTATTATTGTAGTTACCTGTTTGACAAGAGAGTTGCCCACTTTGCGAGGTAATCCTGCAATGTACACCTTGGTCTCCAAGAAACCCTGGGACTGCTTAAAAAGGGTTCCTGGGCTGTTAATACTCATCACAGCTTCCTTAGCTATTTTTACACTGATACTGTGCTCCAGTTCTTCCACTGATATCTGGAGTAAAAGACAAATAATTACATATGGACACACACAGAATTTAGAATATGTTAAATACTGATGACATATGCCTGTATGAAGCATTAATGATGCTTCTCTAAGTATCTACCTTGTAGAACAAGTTTCAGTCAGAGTTTACCCCATATTTACACTTGAAGCATCCACGGACATTGACAGGAGGACAATCTTTCCTTCCATTCCCATCCTACCCCTGGAAAACCCGTTCAGCTGCTAGGCTTGCTTTACGTGTGCTAGAGTTTGCCAGAAGCTGATTTTTACAACTGCTCTACATCCAATCCACATCTGACATACAGTTGTCCACATCACTGCAACCTGCTACAGAGGACTGTCAGACAGGACACAAACAAAATCCTTTCAGTGCCTGTTTCCACTATTATTAATTTTTTTATCTTCAAGAAGTTGTGCAGAACTCACACAGAATTCTATTTTCTCTTGTGTGCCTCCTCCTCCTTAAAAACAAAAAGCATCCAGCTCATGCTAATAATTTATTGTACTATATACATGATATAAGTGCTGTATAGATGATGTGAGCAGGGCAGAAGACTTAAAGACAGATTTTTGATCTAGCAAATGTAAAACTTGCTCTATGCACAAAGTATCTGATAACTACGCACTTGACCACACACTCACACTTTTTAATAATTTTCCTTGTTCATGTTTAAAAAGTATAATTGCTATGTTGACAGCTGGAATTGTCTCCCTTGACTGTAAACAGGCAACACAGTTGGCTGATATAAGGCATCCCCATGCATTGCTTGCTTGATTTTTAAATCTGGTGTTCGAGTGCATCAGTTTTTGCCTCTGTAGCGGGTTCGGGGAAGGAAAGGGGAGAAGAAAACCCAGCTTAGCTTACTATGTGCCACAGCCCATCATTAATGGCTTTGCCTCCACTGGTGACTTTGGTCCCCAGCTCGTTCTTGAACTGGATCTCGATCCTGCCCTGGCGCAGGGCGAGCAGGATCCACGCCGAGGCGTCCAGGGACTCCGCATAGAGGATCACGCCCTCGGCGTCGTACGTCCTGAAGTCAAACTCTGCTGTAAACCTGGGGGGGAGGAGGAGGCATCTCAGCAGGTGTGAGAAATATGGGCTTAATTGATGTCAAAAATATAACAAAGTATACTGTATGGCTTGCCAAATCATTCAGTGGGATTCCAAAAGCATTGAATATTGTACATCTGGGTGTTGGGGAATATGCTGTAAAGATTTAGCAACTAAAAGCAAGACATGAACTTAGTTTAACATGTAAAAAGGTCGTAAAAGAAGAAAGCCAAAGTTAATGACTAAGCAGTCTTTTGATACAAGAGAGATACAATGTAAATGAAGATTAAGCTGGGTACCCCCTAGGTGAAAGAGACAGAACTTGAACAACGGAGTGTCTCTAGTAAAATTTTAAGCTAAGAATATCATAATCCTTCCTGACCCACAATTACCAAAAAGATTTGAAAGGGCAATCATTAAACAAGAAATAAAGAATCTGTATGTTTTGACTGTATATAAGCAGAGCCTGCGAGCAATAACGGGGTGCTACTGACAGAGCACTCTGTGGGACACCCAGGGCTGTTTTACTCTGTAATTTTCATTACTTATCCAATTAAAACTACCCTTTTGCTGGGTGACTTGCTCATGAGGTGGTCATTTATAACAGCAGGGAATGTGCACCACTCCACAGCCTAGCAGAACTCCTTGCCAAGGGGTTGAGAAAAGTGTTCCTAGGTGTTGCCCTTTTGGCATCTCTGCCTCTGAGTGGTTGTGGTATCTGCATGCAATTAGTATGTAAGCCCTGTTCACCTGAATCCAGGGAAAAACTCTCAGATGAACACTCTGAGCTGGGATTTGAAAGAGCTTTGGTTGAGTTCCCAAATCCATGAAGGGATATCCCACTCCCTTGAATGAGACAGATGGGATATTTCTATTGCGCTTTGTGGGGGTGAGATGCAGACAAAAACACATGGGCTATGATGTGCCTCAGTACAACAGGGCTAAATGTTGTCCTGTAACAATTCTGAAATCAGCAATTTGCTTTGGTTTTGCTGCCTTTTATATGCCTGCTATTCTTTAATTTGAGGGTTTGTTGTCTGGATGTTGGCTGAGCAAAATTAGGGTTTACATTGTAGAACCCGCACAGTGGAAGAGAAGAGAGTAAAAGTATAGTGACAAACTATCTCTCTTACAGCTTTGGGGCTGGATAAAATAGATTAAGGATGAAAGGAGAACAGTTAGGATTTGCTGAAGGCAGCTGGAATTAACGCGGGTGGCTTCCACTCCTTGTCCTCCAGATGGAGCTGTCCCTCCCCAGACCCGCACCTAAACCACCCTGGATTTACACAGGGAACTATTGAGACCCCCTCAAACATCGATCATCTCAGAAAGGTCTTCCAGGACAGCATTCATGCCTGGCCAGCTTGGAACAGCGGCAGGGGAAAAAGTGCTTAGTGTTTATGTCCTTCTGTAAGGTTCTGGAGATCATCAGCCCAACAGCTGCTGCCCATGTTACCTTCAAATTGTGTCACTAAGGGAACGATGCAAATTCAAGAGAAACCTAAGGGTGATAAAGGGTTCGCCAGCACTAACAACTGCTCTGGCAGCTGTACAGAAAACCTCTAGACAAGGTGCTGTGCTCCACTGGTGTCCTTGGAACACTCGGGGAGGGGCGTAGGAAGCACTGGCCTGGTCTTGTTTCCCAGCAGAACGCGCACAGCCTGTCCCAGCTCCCACCCAGGGCAGGTGCTCAGCAGCAGCAACACCCAAACTGAAGGCATTCCCACTGTAGTTATTTCCCTGCAACCTTTGAATTTGATGTTGATAATTTTAAATGCCTTCCTGTATCTGTATTGCTGCCTCTCACCTTCCCCAGCCCCTGCTCTTCCCTCCAGAGCAAGAGTCAGCATCTGGCATGAGAAAAACACAATCTTTCTGCTCTCTTCTCCACAAAGCAACAGGAGCCACTGCCTCTTAAACCTACTGCCCTCAGTCCTCTTCCTTTTCACCCCTCAGTTCTGGGTCTCTTTGTGCTCCTTCCCCCAGCCCAATCCACTCTCACTACAGCAGAACTGGTAACCAGGACTGGCTGGAAGACTCAACCCTGTTATTCACAGACATATGTAGGAACCTGAGTTTATTCACTCTTCATATAAAGGTATCATAAGCACTGGGGAGGTGGTGACATAATTTATGCAGGCAATGCCCCCTTTCTGAGCACTCAGAAGGTTAATGGACACAAATGTCCATCATCTCAATGCATGAATTTACCGAAAGTAAATGCTTACCTTGTGACATTTGGCAATTTAAACTTTAAGTAGAGAACGGGAATTCCTATAAATTGCTCTGCCAGGTAAAGCAGTTCATAGTTCTTTTCAAGGTTCAGTGGGATACAGTCAGTAATAGACTGAAAATGGGAGAGAAAAAAAGCTGTTAATGCATTGTGATAGCTTACGAAGCAACTCCTGCTGTTGGCTGCTAGTCTGTCCTTTTGTATTTTAATGGCTCACCTCTGGTGTTTTGGGGTTTGTAAAACTTGGAATACCTATGTACAAATGGAGTGGTTTTGTTTTTGCTTGAAATGTCCATCCTTTAAACTGCTGGAGGATAATTTAGGTCAAAACACAGTTCCGGTGGATCACAACTAATATTTAGATATTAAATATTTGAATTAAGAATTCCAGTCTTCCATCAGGTGCTTTCCTTTTACCAGGGATGCCTGACACCCACATAATAAGGTCTTGCCACGATCCATTATTAAAGTTCTGCAGAATCTAAAGCTGATCAGGTGTTAGAAGGGAATGGGTCAGAGCTGTGTCTTGAGAAGATTGCACTAAAAAAAGTAAAATATAAAAAATATATCACTTCTTATTTTCTTTACCAATAATTATGTACAGCCACTCATAGCTGAATGATCTCTAGTACTACTAGAATCATTTCTCTGGAATAAAAAGCAGCAATTTAAAAGAAGATTAAGTAACAGTTTAAAAGAAAATGTTTCTATTGGCTGTTCCTTGAATGGACTTGTCCTGTTTGAGCTCAGGAAACAAAAGCAACACCACAATCCCTGCTGGAATAGCATTGAATTAATACTCCTGGGAATTGTTAGTGGGGATATAAAACTCTTAAGACTACACTCTCAGGAAAAGTGTAGAAGAAATCCTGAGTGTTTGTGGCAACTACACCAGGATGTAAACCTGGGATTAATCCTACTATTAGTCCAGTCAGCGTGAGTGATCACAGTCAGCCAACTGCACTGCAATGGCACAGGGGAAATGATGCTCATTCCTTCTGGTGTTCATCCAAATAATATTCTAAACAAAGATGCTTCTACCCAGGACTAACATCTATTTTGTGTGGTGCAAGCTGAAAGCAGTAAAACATCCAGTAAAGAAAGGTCAGGTATCGAATTGAAGGCACTGGTGACCTACCTTCTGGAACTGTGATGAAGAATTCTCTACAGTTCCACTTTAAAAAGAAAACACTGATTCCTTTAGGGTCAGCAAACTAGGCTCTGCCTGTGGACAGAGGTGGCAAGGCTGTTCCAGAATGGGGTTTAGGCACCTGTCTCACTGAGGAGCCTGGAAAAGTGTCAGAGGAGGAGCCTGAAAGTGGCTTGGATCCAATGCAGCCCCTCAAAACACGCTGTCCCTGCCCTCCCCACGAGGGCAGCACGGCAGCACTACAGCACACAGGGATCAAGAAGAGGTGTGAGGGACTTCCCTGTTCTCAAGACATGCTGCACTTCAGCAAAAGCTGGCAATGCAGCTCCCAAACTCCGACTTCTGTAGTCCTGATGTGGAGCTTCCCTTAAGCGTTGAGGTGCTCATCTTGAACTTTATCTTATTTAAACTTCATTTTAAGCCTGCTGGTATCACTGCTCTTTAGATTGCATGTATTTTTCAGCTGATTAAACAACTTTTTTCCAATTAAAAGGCATGAAACTAACTTCCAGATAGAGAATTAATCGCGTCTGAACAGCATTGAAAATAAGAGCTTTTTCTAGCCTCACTGAATGTTACTATTTCAAGGATGAGCAAAATGGAATATAATTCTTGCCAAGTGTTTTCAGATGCTAAACTTCAGAAAGTACAAACAAGATCTAATATACAGATGCCAGAACTTGTGTCAGCTCTAGTTCCTTAAGTTTAAGCCAGATTTTTTTAGACTCTGTTAGGGTGTTCTTTAGTTGGCAATCACTTGAGCTCACCTCACAGAACAAGTCTCAGCCTTCCTGCACCTTTCAGAGGATACAGGGAATCATTTACAACAAAACTCTTGGACTTGAACCCTTGAATTCTGATCCTCTGGAGTTTCAAAGTATCTGCTACCGAGGAGTGTAAATTTTCAAACTGAGCAAGGACAGCCACTTTTGACTGCAAGATGTTCTTCAACTGGCAAGTGCTTTTCCTTAAGCTGTGGCAGAGGAGAACTGTGGAAAACAATCCAGTGTGGGTTTTTTCTATCCAAACAGCAGATCACAGAGTAATTCTGAAACGGTGAATGAAACCTTCTGCTGCAGTCTAAGGAAAACTTGGGAACATATGGACAAATGGAACATTCTGTCTCTGAGCAGGCTGAACAGAAATTATTTGTTTGATAGGAGAAAGCTGAGGCTGATTTTGGAAGCAGCAGAGAATCCAGATGATAGGCTAAGGCAAGTTTCCTTTGACAGCACTCCTGTAAATGAGCATTCATGAACTGAATGGCATCCGAATCCCTACCAGGCCTGCTTTGTGAGCCAAACCAGAGATCAGAATCTCCAGCACTTTCTCAGCAATTTTTCATCCTTTCTCAAGCAGATTCCTATTTGCCTTCATCTAACTTACCCTGCCATCCACAAATACCCAACTTTGGGATTTCCCACAGGGCAGAGTTTTTACCTCACAGTTCTTCATGTCCTTGGAGAGCTTGAACCCTTTCTTGCCATCACAATAGCAGCTGTAACTTCCTGGAGAGTTGACACAGAGTTGGGCACAAACATTTTCAGCACATTCATCAATATCTAGGAGAAATGGAAGCATAGGAAAAGATTTATTCATGGCAAAGACTGGTAACTAACACAAATAAATGGAATAATGGACAAGATGGGTTCTCTGGAATGACAGGAATCCAAGAGGTGACTGCTGCTAAGCTAAACTAATGCTAATGGATGTCTCCTATGTAAAACTGACCATCCAGAATTACCTGCTGGGTGTGTAAGACTTAGAGATCTGATAGAGCCCTGGTGTGCAGAGCTGGAGACAGTCTGGTTTGATTTGTGAGGCACTAAGAAGCTGAGCTGGAAGGTGGTGGAATTACTGAAAGAGACCTCATAAATGACCACCATCTACGGCAGAAATGCCATTCTGGGTCAGATCCCTTCCTTTCCTTGTAAGACATCATGAGAGCTTACATTATTAAGGGTATATATGGCAAGTATGTGAAGAAAGGACCTGCTTTATTAATATAAAACCAGGGCAAAATACCTTTTAAAATGAAATACAATCATCTCATAAATAGCCAAGTTTCAGACAGCATCTACTTGTAGACACCAGTTGTCTTGATCTGAGCTTAATCAACTAAAGGAACTTGATTGTCTATTTAGTAGGTTGCACACAATAGATGATTTAAAAATGAAAGGTTGGGTAAAAAGCCAATGTAACTTTTACAGTTCTAATATAGAAACAAACAAAATCTCTACTCGAGAGACTCTAATGAGGGTGATTTGGGGCCTCAGATTAAAGAAACTGCAACCCTTGTTTTGAAACAAAGGGCCCTTCTAGTGGGAATAAACAATTTTGTACCAATGCATGCACTTAAATCTTTTTTATACTATGTTGGGGTTTTTTTAAAGGATTAAAATACTTCCTTTTTTTATGTTGCTTGGAGGAAGAGAAAGGAAATATGGTGAGGCATGGACATGGGGAGACAGGGGTTTATGTGCATTAAACAATTCATATGGGAAGATAAAACCTTGATCCTTTAAGATAGGGGTTCAGCTTGGTTTGTCTCTTTGATACTGACTGCAAGAGAGAGAAGTACTCTAACCCTCTAACACACCAAATACTTACTCATTTCCACTACCTAATTTTTTTTTGCAAGGTGTTTGAACTTGCAAAAGTGGTGAGAAGAAGATAATCCAATTCTGTGTCTAAAATTGTGTGGCTGCTGTGAAACAAGGACAGGGTTCTTCCACTCATAGTGTCTCCCCTCCCCAGAGGGATGAGGAACCGTAGCAACATTTTCCTAGGAATGAGTGAGGAAAAAGAAAACAAACCCTCCTCTGCTCCAGTCTAATAGAATCTGCCATCATAGAGACTGCTGTGCATAAATGTATGGGAATTCAATTTTTCTAATAAGCATCATTAAATTTGGCCACCCACACACAACATGACCATGCAAAGCTAATGTCATTTAGCATTTCTGCAAGGCTGTCTTTCTGTCAGGTTGCACAATCCTCTCCTTAGACAGGATTTGGTGACTCATTTAATGTGGTTACAAGAGGGGCTAAAAGCTTAGCAGCATAAACTACTTCCAGGAGATGGGACTTTCCCTGTTTTAACATCCTCATCTTGCAACCTCCTGCAATCCATGCTCCACTAGAAAAGCCACACTTACATGGGTTGCATCAAATTGAATTTACCTGAAGAAAATACCATGAGGAGCAAGAATTAGATTAACTACTGTGAGGTTTTTCTCACTTTGGTGCACACAGGAACATAGAACCTGTCAGCAGCATTTTAATCCCACAGTAACTGGACACAGAGCTGACACCTGAATGTGTCATCACGACCACTGTGCAAAGCTTTGTTCCAAGGAAGCTGCATGAAAAGGCCGTGGAGCAAAACATTCATGGCTAACAAGAAGCTACTTTTGTGTCCTTTTGAGCAGTAACATAAAGGCAGCACTTAAAATAAAAACCAGTCAATGATATCTTTTTCTTAAACTGGCAACGTAGAAAATCCTCTTCACTGTAAAGCTCTAAGAGCTTTCATGTCTGTTCTACAACTGCAATTTTCTTTCTGTACCAAACAGAAACTTTAGCAAGTAGAGAGAAACAAAACACATTCTAAGGCAATTATGCAAATGCTTTCAAAGCTTGAAAAGTTATTTTATTATGGGCTATGTGTGAATGGCTTCTTGCGGCTTTGCTGGTGGCTGTCACTATTTTTCAAGTTTGCTATAAGGGGTACAGAAATTTTTAATTACAGATTTACAGTTCAGGAAAGATTCTTTTGGTGCAGCTCCTTTTTTCATAGCTCTTCTACTGGATAGTTAAAAATACTTTTATTTTACCTGTGAGTTGTTTATAAAAAGCCCTTTTAGAGAACTGCCATGCTGTCTTTTCCAGCCTAGAACAGAGATCAGTTGACTCTAACAATGCCATTTTCTGACATCACTAGATACTCCAAGAAAGGGTTAGATGAATGATATGTTAAATGGCATTCAGAGACCCCAGTGAAATGGTCTTTCCAGTATCTGAGATCAAAGGACAGAGACTGAGCTCCTGCCCATGAGGACTAAGTAGGCACCTAAACAGATTGCTAAAAATAAGCTTTTCAGGTTATTCAGACAACTTGATTAAGCACAGTTTGCACTTCTGGTGATTATCCCTTTATAAATCTTCCTCACTTGACAAGTAAATATTTTTAATTTCTTTTACCATGAGCTTTCTTGAGTTTGGGATATGTATTAGACTGACTTGAAAACAAATATTCCATCCTCATAACTGCAATGACGACTAAAACAAAGTGCAAAATGCTCTAGCAATGTTCAGATCCTCCACACGTTGGTCCAAGCCACCTGACAGAAACATGTGAGCCGGTCTGAGAGCTTGGACTGGAAGCCCTCTGTGCAGTGGGAAAGGAGAGCCCCCCCTTGAGCTGAGAATGCAGGAGCAGAAACCCTCCAGTGCCTGGGAGAAAGTCCTTGCAACTCTACACACTTCATGTACTACAGCCTGAGTGAAGCCCTGAAGGGGTGAACACTGGAGTCATAGTTTAATGAACAGTATAAAGGTGAAGAAATGCACCACTAGATGAGATGCTGGAATTTGGTAGAGCAGTGGATTATAAAAAAGAAAGGGGAGGGGGGAAGAAGTTGCAAGAGAAAAGAGAGGGGTTGGGAGCAAAGACCTACCTTCGCAGCTCTTGGAAGTTGAGTTGTATGTGTAGCCTTCTGGACATTCACATTCATATTTCCCCTGGGTGTTTTTACAGACTGCTGTCCCACAGATATTTGGATGTAGCACACATTCATTTATATCTAGAAATACAAACAAGTTATTAAAAAACAAGTCACTCTCTTGCATGCCATTTCTTTCCAAACTCCATGCCAAACTGCGCAAACTTTCTTGATAGGTCTACTGTGCTTTCAGAGCAGATACAGCTCTAGCCATGAAGATTTCCAGAGGGAAAAGACACCTCTGCATGCCCTCAGTTAAAAAAATAAATCCCTGCCTGCCTATCTTTCTCATTCTTCCATGTGTTCTGTGGATAACAGGGGAAGGGATGCATGTCCAGGAAGGTGGAAGAGAGACAGTCTGCAGATTTCCTACAAACTAAACCAGACCACCTAATAAAGTCCCATCTGACAAAAAGACATCCAGACAGACAGGAGATAATCCTGCCAGAGGTCCTTAGATGCTACAATCAATTCATGTCACAGTTGTCTTTCAACTGGCTCTGCTGACAGGTGGTGAAGGCCCTCACTGTCTCCCTACCCCTCAAACCATTTTAGTGTCTATCTTCTCTGCTGTTTCCAATTTTTCAATGTCATTTTCGCAGTGCAGCTGTGACAAGTGGACTCAGCTCATAGAATCAATCTTACTCAATGTCTTTTAGACAGGAAAGCATCAGACCCCTGGCAGTACCTCATCCCCACTTGTACGTGCAGGGATCATTCCAGTTTCCTCTGTGGTTTTGTGGTAATGCAAATGGTGCTGCCCAGGGAGAAGATATTCTGCCACTGGCTTCTTGGGATTCCTAGAACCTTATTAAGTCAAAGCTGCCCTGAATTTGGACTGCTTTTCTACAGTTACTGTGTGTATTCCAAATTTCTAGTTGTATCACTTTGTAGTTGGATGTAATGAAATAGTTAAATCCGGTTTGTAAATGACCAGACTAAGGTATATTGGTCTATTTTTCTTTGATTTTTTTTAAACCAAATTTTCCTGTATGTTTGCAAGAATTAGAGATTCTAACAAACTTATCTGCTTGCCCTTTTTTTGACTAAATCCCATTCTGTTGCTGTGGAATTTCCTTGGAAGTTACTAATTCACAAAATATACAGACTAAAGAAAGTGACAGGAGAGGATGGCCATCAAGTTTAGTCTCATAAATTATCTGACATTATTAAAAACTTGCCATAGTTTGGCAATAAAATACAGCATTGAAATGGAATGAAGTTGTACTTTTTTCCCAACTATGCAGTACGAATTGCTAATTATGTCAGTACAGAGTCTATATCTGAAACAGAAGGAAGGTCACAGCCAATAACAACAGAAACAGGCATGCACAGGAACAAAATTAAGCTGGCTGAATATGAGACAAATCTTTCTCTCCATTAAGAGACGTTTTGGATTCATGAATAGTTTCTTCTCCAATGAACTTCAAGCTCCTGGAAGAGAAGCATCACTAATTAGGAGTGACTCAGCCTAAACCCATGTTTAGCAGACAGGATTCCCATGGTCTGGTCACACCACTTTAGACTCTTGTTTTCAGCATGCTGAAAGGGGATACGAAAACAAGCTTCACGGAGCTCTGGAATGAAGAAGAATCTCATCTACAGCTTTTGCCCTCCTTATTTTTTGCTCCTTGATCTGGTGCACTACTGTAGGGTTGCCACCAATGCTCGTGGTGCTGGAAGGCTGCAGGTGGGAGGAGCAGCCGAGGTAAAGCAGGGCTGCTTCTTTCAGAGGCGACACGAGCCTCCTGTGGACTTGGAGCATTCATGGAGCTTATGGGACTAAATTCTTCCCTCCCTCCAGTCCCCAGGCAGTGTAATGATGTTGCCAAGCCTCCCTCTGTACCTCCACAGTCCCGTTTGTTTGAGTGCATGAAGTACCCATCCTCACACAAGCAGCGGTAGCTGCCGGGCAGGTTGGCACAGCGCTGGCTACAGCCTCCGTTGGAGTCCTCACACTCATTGATGTCTAGAAAGAGAACAAAACCAAAATCACTGCCCAGCTGTGATGCTCCTCAGTAACAGCAGGACTGTGATTGTGCTGCTGAGAACTCACACCGTGTGAGATCACAGACCGTACCTTCTTCGCAGTCCTCTCCTCTCCACCCCGGTTTACAGACACAGGTGTATTTGCCTTGTCCATCTATGCACTCCTTATAGCCATCCCTATGGCATGGCAGAGGGCTACACTGGTCTGAGATCTCTGTGGGATGGAAAACATGGGAAATATTTGTTATTTGGGGTTATTTTTCCTCAAGGACCAGCTTAGTCTTTCTTCTTCTCGTCCTACAGGTAC
The DNA here is from genome assembly GCA_013399695.1 of Formicarius rufipectus. NCBI lineage: Eukaryota > Metazoa > Chordata > Aves > Passeriformes > Formicariidae > Formicarius > Formicarius rufipectus. Next base: position 384,209 of record VXAU01000309.1, on the reverse strand, counting down.
CTGTCATGAAATAGGAAAGGGCTTGACTATCTTGGTGCCAGTTCTGTCAGCAAGAATTTACAGGTGACTGAGAACATACCAAGCCACCAGTAACTTTCTTTGTCAGCCAAAAAACAACTAGGAAGCAACAAAAAATTACTTGCTCAGCCATGCTGATCCCTGCAAGATGTGACCAAATGCAGGCTTGATGCTATTTTCATTACATTTTAAGGATGCATTTCACTTCTTGAAGAACAGTGCTCTGCCCCATCTTATCACCACAAATTTCACTAGAAAGATGAAAGTTTCAAGAATAGCAAGACTTCAGGATTAGAGAGGGTCATGTTTACAGAGGTTACCTTGGCTGTGCAGGTCAAAGGTAGGCTGGATACATCAGTGTTTAATACTGTCACCTTTTCCAAATATTAATATCAATGACAAAACCAGGGAGCAGAATGAAAAGTAGAAAGGATTCAGTGATGTTCATATTCAAAAAAGTGGGATGAAAGGCAAGTATGTTCCTGAAGACCAAAAACTTGCTGCAATTTTGTACATAAGGCCTCACTGGGTTTCTTAAACATTTCTTACTTCACTCGAAAGAACTAAAGAGCTGCAGAACTATAAGATTAAGCCTTCTGTGACTGAGGAAGCTTGAAAAAATCTGTTTTAGTATATTTGTCAATTTAGCATAGATTTTAGTATGTTTCTCAGATTTACTTCTGGTTAAACTGTGCTGGCAAGTAAATCCAAAAGTCCAGAGGACAGTCAAGTTCCCAAATGTGGAGCACCTCTGGAATAGGTGTTTGTGGTTCAGCTGCAGATGGAGGTTGGAAGAAGAAATTGCACAGAAGGAATAAAAAGAAAGGGCCTTTATGTATGGATCCTTCACAGCGAGTTCCACAAATGTGGAAAAGTCTTAAAAGATGAAACTTTAGACACCTGCTTGGATTAGAGAAGTTTAAAAATGAGTCTTCTATTCCTGTGAAACTTCTCCTTTTCCTTCCTAGATGGGGATTAAATGGCTAATCCATTAACTGATTTTTGTAATTGTTTCTCCAGAAATGTGTGTCTTCAAAATGTATGTTCATTTGGGTTCTGATCAAAGCAATTCGGACAAATTTTAAAGCAATTAATTTTTGGTTCTGCTTGCATTGTTATTTTTATTCCTTGATGTTTTTTCAGCTTGAGATTCAAACTATTTCCTGTATTATTCTAAACTTAATTATAATTATTTATTTCTCATTAGGAAAATTAGACTTTTCACCTGGCAATATCAAAACAATTTGGATTGCTAAGCTCAGAGAAGACAAAACTTTTAAACCATGGGCAGTGGCATTGTTAAGGATTTCTTTTCTGCCCTTCCATTGTTGCAGTGACACCACCAGTGTCAGTTGCTGAAGTATCCCTTTTCCAACAAAATTAAAAGTTTCCTCTGATACTACCAGGCTGGAAAAGTTTTGAGAGGTTTAAACTGTGGCAAGTAGGGAATGTGGTAAAAAGAAAGGATGCAATTGATGCTGTACTTATAAATGTATAGGCAAAAGAATTAGGTATTTTTTGACCTTTTCTGGGGACTCAATGGCTGTTTGTTCCACATAAGCTTTGAATTTTTCAGCCCTTCATGAAGTGAAGTGCAGTTTTGGGGCAAAGAGTGGCAGAATGAAGAATTAAGCAGACAGTCTCCCACCTCAGCTAACAGCACCTGACTGACTAGATGCAAAGGGTTAGGAATAACTGTTAAAGAGATAAGAGAGGACAGACCTAGTGGGGAACACTGGTGGGTTGCTGGAGGTCTCTTTTGTTTCCAGAAGAATTCTGCCTTCCATTTTGCAGTTTGTCATCATTCCCAGGATGCTTAATAAGGTCCCTTCAACTGCTCTGAAGATGGATGCTCTGTCCCACCTCATGTTCTGTGTCAATTTGCTTTTTAGATTCCTGAGTTGAGCGGTTCTTTGCCTCCTTCCCTGCCTGTGTGACCTGCTTTGCAGCCATGTGTTCCTCAGGGGTGAGTGCATGAGGCAGAGCCCCCCAAGAGCAGAACTTACCCTTGACACAAGCCCTCAGGTCAGCTGGAGAATCAGGAGTAACTGCAGCCACCCGGAACACCCCTGCTCGATGGGAGGCAAGGCAGCCTGCAAAGGCAAAGCCACACAACCTGCTTAGGGTAAGAGCACTCACTTAGGCTGATAGCACATTATTCATCTTCAAAGACTCTCATTCCCACAGCCTGAATTACAAAAAAACTTGTCTGGGCACGTTAAGGACAGCTGATCACAGACCAACCTCCTGAGTGTCTCTGCATTTAAGGATTTGAGCACTCAGGGCTGCCCAAGAGACTCTGTGCACTATAATCAGCATGGAAATCATGCAAGGGCTGTGGGCAGAATAACTAAATTAGTGTTACCCAAATGAGAGGATCACTGAATTGCATACTAGAGTTGGTTGGGGTTTTGTTTTGGGTTTTTTTTTGGACTTACCTAAATATTTGGGATAAAAATATTCCTGCAGGAAAAAAAATAAAAGAAGTGCTAAGAAAGATTTCAGGTAGATAAAATTAGAGCAAAACATATCACTGAATAAATTCTAAAGTATATTGATATCCGAACTATGAAAGAAGCAAAAAGTTATTTTGACTCATAGAATGTAAGTCAAGTTTTCTATATCACTATTGTTTAGGCTAAACCTGTAGATTATTTAATACACACAAGACTCAGTGGACAGCCCAAGGTACTGCACTGAATTGGAAACTTGCAAAGTGAAGGTGATGAAAATGAATGGGGTGTCAAAATTACTTTGAAAATTTTCTTTAAATGGGAGGATCTTGTCTGATTCTGTTATTGGATGCAGAGCAGCCTCCTTTATTTCCTTTTTCAATCTAAAATAAACAAAACCCCCTGGAATACATTTAACTTCTCACAGGAACTTCATTCCAAATAAAATGAAAAGCATTCCTAAAGCAAAAGGACTTAAAAGCAATTGACCATTGATTACTGAAACTATCTACATTTAACAATCAGCACAGCCTAATACATGCAATTTTATCAAAGGCAGAACATGGAACTGACGCTGTTTGCAAATTATAATAAACCTTTTGTAGTGGAAAGATAAATAAAATACACCTATAACTAAACAACGTGCAGTGGGCATGAACCGAGGAGCAGAGCCCTCCCCATGAAGGAAAGAACCTCACAGGGATATGTGACTCCTTCACCAAAAGTGCTGCCCTGCCAGGTGTCCTCTGTGTGAAACCCCAACTGCAGCCAACAGTCCCCACCCGTGGCATGTTGCAGACACCCGTGGTCCAAGGCTGGTGACCCAGATTAGAAATTACAATAACATCAACCCAACTATTCATGTTGTTTTATGGAGTCCTCATTAAGAGTTGTGCTGGTTCTATATACAGAAGAATTTCAAACCAGTTCTTGGTCTGCTCGGTGGGCTTTTCTCAGCTTTGTAAGTGTGAGTTCCATGTACATCTGGCTTTGCCACTGCAAGAAACCACCATCTACATCAGAGATAGTCCCAAAATACTTACAGTTTCAGGGTTATTTTCAAACACTTCCCTGGCTTCTTCCTTATTGCACAATTCTTCAATGCATTCTCTTTCCAGATTTCCTTTTTTACTTTCTTCCATAAAGGAATTGGCTCTCCGTTTCCTCAGCAGGAACTGGGAGGCATATTGCTGGGACAGAACTGGGGAGAAACAAAGGAGCTCTCTTATTATTTATCTGTTTGGGGTTTTTTAACAGCAGAAAAAAATGTTGTAAGCACTGAGCAAAGAGGAGAACCTCACAGAAAACTCTGAATTAAACACTTAGTGTTTGCTATCACTGTGATAACTGTGGGCAAGAAATCCCAGGATCTGCTTTCTGTATCTGGGGGTTTCTGACCAAAAAAAAAATCCTGAGTCACCAAAAAAAAATTGTGCAATGCTGTGCCTGAAGCATAATTTAATTCTCACATTCAGAACTAGATTATTTTATTTTTTTTAAGCCATGAGTATTACAAAATGAGATGTGTAACCAACAAGTGGAAAAAAGCTGCAAAGCCTTTAATATTCCCTGTTTCAGTGATCTAGGAGTAAATATTCTGGTGCTATTTAACTCATGTGAAACCAAAAATGTCTTCTAAAATCAGGCTACCTGCTATATATAACTAACATAAATGTAATATTATTTTTCAGAACTGTACAGAACAAGACCAAGTAAAAGGAAGTCTCAGATAACCTATGGGAACATTCACAATTTACCAAGACAAAACAGAATCCTAGCTAACTTTTATACTTCACATCCATCACGTTATGTGCTGTTACTTAATTTTCACTTATCTTCTTATTGTCATTCAATTGACTTTTACACAAATGGTGACCAAACAAGTGAGTTGAGGAATGACACTAAAAATGAAAAGTATCTGTTTGCTCCAGTGTTCTTTGTACAACTTCACAGGAACAGCAACTAAATCAGACCATCTCCTTTAATTTTTCGACATACCTGGTGATAAAAATAGATGAGCATAACTGGAAAAGGTCCAGCTGAGAGGGTTAAAGAGCAGGGGTGGCTTTTGTCAACTGGAGAGCACCACACTTATGATGAGGGGGAAGGGAAGGGGGAGCCTGTGTTTATTTCACTTAGGGCTTATGATGCTTATTTTGTTTACTTATGCTCATTTTGTTTATGCCTACTTTGTCTAATGCTTATTTACCCAGGGCTTATGATGATGCTTATTTTCTATGCTTTTATACTTATCATAGAATTTGCTTAGCAGTTCACTGCAGCCAAACTCACACAGTGTCCTTGAAAGGGCCACACCAAGAGGCCCAGGACTTCTTGGACAATTAAAACATCCAGGATACCCGATGATAAATCAGAAAACGTGTCAGAAAAACAAGGTAAGTCCAATTAGACCAGTTACAGTTGCCAACAAGACTGGTTTGGACCAGTTTTGAGCAAAAGGTAAAAAGTTCACAGGAGGAAGACCTCTTGCTTCATGCCTAAAGACCCCCAAGGACCCCCGCCCTGAATTCCCAGGAGGAACAGCGCACAGGCAAGAAGCAGCAGCACGGGGTGGAGAAAATGGAAATCAGTTCCTGAGACTCATTATAATAACCCCGCCATCTCTAAGGAAACAATGTTTATGCATAGAAGAAAAATGAATATGTATAACTTAGTTGCATATAAACCCTTTGTTAACTCAACCAGGGGTGCATGTTTTTGGAGGAGTGACCCTCCCTGCGCCCGGGCCTGGAACAAACGTACCCCTCTAGAACCCCACTGGATTAGAGGGCTTTTTATTCCACAAATCACTTCTACACCTGCCCTTCATTCATCAGCCTTTGCACAACTTAACCTTCCAGATGAGCACAACCATGAGAGGGTCGGGGCACCTGCAGTGCAAATCACATCTGCTGCACATCCACGTCCATCCCGGGGCTACAGAGAGCACAATCCAAGCAGGTGCAGTGAACTCAGCCTCCTCAGGAGCACACAGCACCTCCAACCCACACACACCAGCAGCCCAGTGCCAGGGATCTGCCTCCCCAGTTCCTGCACGCTGACAGGAAAGGAAAACCTCAGAAAGCTTATTAGAAAGAGCAGCTAATGAGGCCCAGAGCCTGCAGCTCTGAGAATGGCTTTTAGATGCCACTTAACTCAAACCACACCATCCTAAACACATCAAGGTCTCTAGCGAGTTACGGGGAACACAACTGAAGGACTCTGAAGTGCTGCAACTGTGGACAATGACAAAGAAACCTCTCTGTTACAGCATCCTGGATTTATATTGGATGTGAGGTGAGCTTGTAACAAAAAAGTCATCTATTTGCTTTCATCCTGGTGAGGCTAACCTTTCTTGGAGGGCAATAGGAAAGATGTCCTGAGCATAAGGTGGATGTACCACAGCTCACTTCCAAAGTTTTGAAGCACACCTTTACCCCAAGGAGCAGCCAGCAAGCTGCCTGGACATGCAAGGAGGAGGAGTGTATCAGCAGTCTGGTATTTGATGAATCATTTTTTCTTATGGCCATGCAAATCCACCTGGTGCTCTTACTGGAGAACAGAAAGACCCCTGCAAGGTGAGACTGATCCTCAGGGAAAGAACAGTCTCATCTCACTTTCTGAGTCCTCACCTCCAGAAACTTTAGGCAGAAATGACTCAAGCCTGCTTTCCTCTTTACTGTCTTCCACAATCCTTAAGGTACACCACAAGGATGTCTCAAGAAGGGCTCATAACATAATTTTTCCAGAGCTGGTTTGGGATTACCTGGTTGTTACATGTTCTTTGTAGAGGAGATGGGAGGAGCAACACATTGGGAAGTGCCACTCTGGATCTCCTACGCCTTTCCCCTCAAACCACAAGCCCCCCACTAACATACTGTCTGCTGGGAGACTGGCTTTGGCCAGACAAGCAGGACCTCACGAGACCTTTTCTGAACTGTGATTGCACACCCAGGAAAACACTTGGGTAACTTATTTATCATCAACTGTAGCTGGCAGTGTCGTTTCAATCCCTTTGAGTAAATGCTTTGACACCACATAAAAGCAGACCAGTAAGAAGGATGCAGAAAGACCATCCGTTCTGAGGCAAAGGCAGTGACAACAAGAACAGTAAAATCGTGTATCACACCTGCTGATTTATTTACATTGGAGATTTCCAGCAACACAAACAGGCTGACATGGCTTTGGGGCAGAGGCTCTGGGGTGTAGATGCCTAATTCACAGCTGACTTGAAACCATCTTCTTTTGACCTTCAACTACATCATTCTCACTTTCACGCTGTTTTACAGTAAATAAAACACAAATGCATGCAAACAGATATAACACTTCCTACCTCAGGTCTTTAATATATAGTGGGGCAATGGAAACAGGTCTTTTCCTTCCATCACAGCCGTTTATCCTTCTAAATTGATTTCCTATGACTTCTGAGTTTAAATCAAACATGTAACTCAAAGCAAATTCCATGGGTTGCGTTACAAATACTTCAATTCCCATGTGCAGAATTAGTAATGTATTTATTCATCTGTCTTTTAATTACAAAGATTATGATAGGACCTTTATTAAAACCAAAAATCCTGAGTGCTGCTGCTGCCTGTTTGATTACAGGAAACTCCAGCCCACTTCTGACCCAGCCAAACCAAGAATTAACTCTTAATGCACTCGGTGTGTTTCACTTGGTTATCACTAAAGCTTTTTGCAGTTCAGTAGTCTTATAATTTCAATAGGTGTTGTATAGACACTGTGCTGTGATGACTTATCAAGCACCTGTTTAGAAGGAATGCTACTAAGAAAAGAAAAGCAAATTGTGGGAGAGGATGAGATTTAATGGTTTCTTACAGCTGTTTTGTTGTGCAGATGCAACCATAAACCTGACTTAAGTGGGCGACTTAAGCATAACTTAGAGCTGGTCGTGGAAAGCAGTTGTAGCCTAGAATTGTCCCCTCCCAGAAAGTCAGAGACCCCATAAACTGAATAAAAAGGACACGTGATGCTGTAATATTGCAAGCAGCTCTGTAATTCCAGCAATACAATCTCCCAAGATGCTCATCAGAGACATAAGCTTTATGCAGCCAAGCCAACAAAATAAAGTCAGCCACTAATGTTTATCTGTTCCTTTTCCATCTCCTCCAAAATGTATCTCTCACTGGATGCTTGACCAAACCAGCAGACAGGCAACTTTCCCTAATGATTATCAAACTCTCTGAGCTGCATTATTGTTTACTCTCCCTGCCTCCCCACCATTCCAAAAATCCCTGGCAATGCTCAGAGACAGAGACAGGAAACTGGACCATATGGACCAGAGAAACTCTGCATGGGTAGCAACTAATTCCCCACTGTTGAGAAAAGACAAGCCATGCACTGGAGGAGACACAGGAATCCCAAAACGTGGTCAAAACAGCAGAGAAGAACATCATGAAACACTCGTAAGAGGGTTTAGTTTTAGGACATGATTAAAACAAAAAGTTATAAAGTGAACTTTCATCTTTCGATAGTATTCCCTTCCCAAGTCAGAAAGCCCAGCAATCAAACAGAAAGCCTGAATGGTAAACATTAGGTTTTCCTTTTGCCTGTTTAATCATTAGTAAAAGAGGTCAGGAACGGGCTTATTTTGAGTGGAAATCCCACAGTTCTACTTGTTCCAGGTACACTGCCTTATTTTACTACTAAGCTCAAAGACTTTCGTCTGGAAGACATAAGACTTGTTTTTATTTATTTATTTTTAATCTATATGTCAGAGCAAGCAGCTCTGACCTAGGCTGAGAGGTTTGAACTCACAAAATAAATGTGAGCCGCCTGCCCGTGCCCTCCCGGAGCCCGGGATCTACCCTGGGCTGTTCCTGGGAGGGAATCCTGCGAGGGGACACCTTCCCCAGGGCGGCTGAGCTGGGGAACAAACAGCTCCAGAGCCGCACACAGCGCCGAGTTACAGCCCCGGCACACCGAGGGGATGCACACACCGGAGGGATGCACATACACAAACTCTGGGGGATGCATACACACCCAGGGGATGCTCACACAGAGACACAGAGGGATGTTCACACCGGTGGGATGCACATACACACAGGGGATACACAAACACACACAGAGGGGATGCTCACACAAACGCAGACACACACACACAGGTGGGATGCACACACACAGACAGGGAGGATGCTCACACACAGAGGGGATGTACACACACACACAGCGGATGCTCACACACTCACAGGGGATACACACACACACACACAGGGGGGATGCATAGACACACAGGGAATGTTCACACACACAGAGGATACACAAACACACACAGAAGGGATGCTCACGCACACACATACACAGGGAGGATGCTCACACACACAGAGAATACACACACACAGAAGGGATGCTCTCACACACACAGGGGATACACAAACACACAGGACTTGAGTATGCGCACACATCATACACAATGCACACACACACACAGAAGATACACAAACACACAGACACACAGACAGGATGCTCACATACACACAAGGGATACACAAACACACAGAGAGGATACACAAACACACACAGAAGGGATGCTCACACAGACACACAGGGGATGCACATACACATAGGGGGGATGCAGACACAGGGAGGATGCACTCACACACGGAGGAGATGGACACACACATACACGAGGTGGGTGCACACATGGGGGGGATGATCACACACCCAGGAAGGGATACACACACAAACACACACACACACACACACACACACACAGGGGGATGCACACACACGGGGGGAACTCACAAACAGAGAGGAG
>VXAU01000309.1:327655-374544 GCA_013399695.1 Formicarius rufipectus | reverse complement strand
CGCGCGCGCGCCACCGTCCCCCGCGCGCCCGTCGGCGTCCGGCCGCCATTAAGCGTGTCCGCGCGCGGCCACCGTCGGGCCCGGCCGGGCCCCCTCACCGGGAACTTCCCACGGCATCTTCGTCTTCCTCCTTCTCCTCTTTCTTCTTCTTTTCCTCTTCTTTTTCTTCCCGCAGCCCCCAGGGGGATAAACGCCGGCTTCCCGCCGCCACCGGTGAGCGCCGGGCGGCCGTGAGGGAAAAGCGGTGCGGGGAGAGGCCTCCTCAGCCGTGAGTGGGTTCGGCAGCCTCAGGGGGCGCTCGGCTCGCGTGTGGGGTGGTGTTCCCCGGGGTGCTGAAAGGCAAGTGAGCTAAAGAAGGTCCGCGGTGGACGAAGGGGAGAGAAAGGAGCGTGCCCGGGCGGTGTGTGGGATTTGGAGTTGTTGCTGATTCTTTGGGGTTTTTTTTTTTGGAAGGGTTGGGAACGTGGCTGGGAAAGGGTAGATGGTGGCGGAGTGGCTTTGCTGGCGGTCCCAAAGCTGTTCGTCGCAAATATTTGTGTGCTCCGGGTCGTCCAGGACTCCCCAGTGCTCGGGTTTGGTTCTGAAATGGTCCTTAAAATGCCCGAGAATGGCGGTTTGCAAAGTACTTTTTCCGTGAGAAGGAACTCTTTGAACAAGTTCTCGAAGTCGTGCCCTGCTGGAGGCCTATAGATGTCCGTGTTGTGTCTGTAACCACTGACAGCTTCAAGGGCCGATAGCTTCGTGACCTGCCAGAGCTGAGAACTGGGATTTTACACCATTAGAAGTTGTTTTAAAATGATAATACGCCATCACCTTAACCTGAAAAATAAGTACCTCACTAGGGAGCATTTCTGCAGCTTTCCTTCCTCGGAGTCCTTGCTAATTGAAGTAAGAAGGTTTCTTAATGGATGTGTGAAAAGCGCTATTTGAAAATGACTCAAAACTAAAATTCTGTGTCGAAGTGCGGGTGTGATAGGACTGCGGACTCGCCGAGGCAGGGATTTGCTGGTCAGAGTCTCAGACGCAGCCGTTCTGGGAAATAGGTAATATTTGCACTTAGTTTACTGACAGACATAATTTTCTGACACATCTGTGATTAAGCAGCTTTGAAGAGGTAAAATACCCAAGGGAGGACCTTGTGTCTTTCAAGGCATCACAGTTCTTGGTTGCAGCTCGTGTGGGTGTTAAATACACTGCCGTTCTGGCAGAGTGGGTGCTGTTCACAGATGTTTGCTGAATATGCCTCCTTCACTGCTCAATCACTCTGCTGTTCAAAACATAGAACGGTAGTAAAATAGTTAAAATTTGAACGGGTCGGACAAGGGACATTGCAGTAGGAAGTCAAACTCTGTGAGGAGAGTCAGGTTTAAATAATTTTTTTAATTAACTCAAAAAATGTAGAAGCTTGATGTGACTGAGAGAAATTCACTACTACAAAAGCCTCTACTGAAGGCATAGCGTTTACTCTTACAGTAAAATGTGAAAAGGTGCTTGGTTTTGACTTAGATATGGTAGTAGATAAACATATTTATCAGATGACTTTGGACGCTGGACTTGCTGCTACCCATTACTTTGGGTCACATAACATAAGTAGCTCTTGATCTTAATCAAGAGTGTTGGGAGTTAATGCACTTGTCGCTCCTGTTTTTCTGTATACTTCCCTTTTTCTGCTCTCATAAAAAAGGGGTCTTTGGCATTCCCAGTCCTTGGCATTTGTGCTCACCTGCTGTATGTTTGGTGTACTGGCTTAACTGTGAAGTGTTTCCGAGCTGGTGGGCATGTTGGTTTTGTTAGACCTCAACAAGTATAAAGGGTTTCAGCTGCCAGATGTCTTCTCTGGAACAGGTTTTGGATGTTGTTAATGCCACATGTAAAATGCATGTCCTATGTGCCACATGTGTTTCAGGACTCAAGTTTCTCCAGCCTTATGTAATATCCTGTCATTTGCCTCCCTACCATAATTTTTTCAGCAGTTTTTAATGTCCTTTATAGTGGCACTTTTGTGGAAATTTTTATCTTATTTGTCACCTTCTGCCCACTGCCCTTTAAGGTTTCGTATTGAAACAAGATTCCTCTGTTCTTCACAATTCAACAGGTTTTCCTCCTCTCGTGGATCCCATTGGAATTCTCTGGGCCGCCTCTGTGCTGGAGAGCAGCTCTGTGCCATCTTGCAAAGCTAGACAGTCTGCACGAGGTGGGGTGGGAATTGTTCTGTGGGGGTGCTCAGGCACTGAAAATGTCACATTACTGTCATCTGACAAAGTGACAATGGCACTCTTTGTTCCTTGAGCTGTTCCGTTGTGCTTTTCAGTAGAACTTGCTGGAGATTTGTGTAGCACTGTTCTCCAAGTTAGCTTTGTTGGTACCTGCTTGTGAGTTGAGGCACCATACCCCACTGTGTTTTTATTTTTTGTTTGGATGATTTTGTGTTGTTCATAGCCTGGTTTTAATATTTGTAATAGTTGTAATTATTGTACTCTCCTTTTTAGAAACTTCCTTGCTCTTCATGCACTCAGCTCTCTTGTGGAGAAGTTAGTCTCAGGTTCTCTTGTACAGTGGCCTATAAATGTTTAAAGAGTATCTGTCTCTGCCTTGAAAGAAATCTGACCTATTTCTGACACTGAATGACAGCAAATCCACACCAAAACATCCTTGAGTACAGCAGCTTCATAGGATCAGGAGGAGTTCTCAGTTCCTACCTGTATTAATTATCTAAACCATCACAGTTTGTTAGTGACAACACAGTTTTATTAGGGATAGTCAATATTTATTTTTTCACTTTTGTTGGTCTAGATTGGAAAGATGACAGTTTGAAAAGTTATCTTTAATTGTTCTGTTTTCTGCATCATTTGAAATTACCTTCGAGGTTAGTTATAATTTAAAATATGAGAGAGCTTTAGAGATGCAAGCTTTGGGAGACCTACTGTGATAATTCAGTGAATCACAACTCTCAGTTCATCTTCTCATGGACCAGGTTAGCCTAGGGAATGTTTGTCTGCATCCCAGCTGCCCTGCTGTGAATCCGGTTGTTTTCCTAGCTTAAACTGCTGGTCAGAATGGGAGCTAAGATGGTGTGAGCTGAAGTGACAGCGCATGTTCTTTCTGCAAGGGTTGTGGCAATGTCTGGAGGAGAGATTGGAACATCATTAACCACCATTCCCTGTCCAATGACATGTACATGGAGTTACTCTTATGGTCCCTGGAGGTCCTTTCCAACTGGGCATATTCTGTGGTAATTTCTTGAGAAGACATGATCCCACACATGGCTTTGCCTTCTCCCAGGGGAGGAGCAACCTAAACAGCCTTTTCTAGCCACTAACAAGGAACATGAGAAGGCTCATGGATGGGATAATGTCAGTTTCATGGCGAAAGTAAAAGTTGGATGCTCAAGCAGAACAAGAAGAGGAATTAATTGTTACCCATCAGTGGGCAGATGTTCAACTGGTTTCTGGCAGGCAGGGCCTCACCACACTCAAATGAGTGCTTGGAAGACAATAACCATGAACATTCCCCCTTCCTTCTCTTTTCCCTGAGTTGTTTTTTGCTGAGCAGGATATTGTATGGTTTGGAATATCCCTCCCAGAACTTGAGGTTGGCTGTTCTGGCTGTGTCCCCTCCCAGGCTCTTGCTTGGCTGATGGGAGAGGGAGGCAGAGCAGAGTGGAAAAGGGAAAGCCTTGATGCTGTGCAAGCATTGTCCAGTAACAGCCAAACTATTTGCTTATTATCTGCAGCATTTTAGACAAAAATACAAGGTACAGTATCGTGTAGGCTGCTGTGGTAAAAAAATCACAGCCATCATCCTACCAGGGTGCTTGTCGATATTGGTTTGTGAAGTAAAATTGCCCAAAGCTTGCTGGTAAAAGGTCTTTACCTGAACGGCTACTGTTGTTGGCAGGAGGATTATTGTAATTTGAATAACTAAGGGAGTTTTTAAGCTTTGTCCACTTGACTGCATGGTTTGTGTAGGCTTTACTGTTGCATAAATATATATACTATATATATAAACATAAATACAAATGTGCCTACAAAGAAATAGACAAGCACATTACCACACACTTATTCTCCATAGTTTGTTTTACAGGGCAGCATCAAAAACAGGAATAATCACTTCTTTTCTCCTTCTTAAAGATTAGAAAGTGAGATTCTGAAATAATACTTTTAGTGACAATTACTTGATATCGTAGCCCATTCCTCAAAATGCTCCCTAAAGAACCCAGTTTCCTAGTTATGGGATCTTTTTATGTAAAAGAAATTGGCAGTTAAATGGCTGTACTTAGCAGGTGTGGGTATGGCTTTTAATGCCTTATGCTGTTATATTCTTACAAGCCTTACTCATGCTTGAAATTGTCCTTCCTTTCCATCCCTCAGCAGAGCTGTGGGATGTGTAGCAAGACAAGAACTGGAATTCTTTAGCTTGATGCATCTTGCTCCCCTAACTTGCACCTTTCCTTGTGTTCATTTGTCTTGCATTATTATTATTTTATGTGAGCACTATGTTGTTGCTGCCCAGATGTGTCAAATGGGGGCAGATGAAGTGTGAGAGGGTGGAAAAGCAAAAAGAGTAATGAGACTGTCATGGGCCTGACTGAACATGAACAGACAGGCTGCTGCCAAGGGAATGGCTTGTCTTGCTTATGCACAGGGGCTGACTACCTTGTTGTTGTTGTTCTTTTTTTTTGCCTTGACTCTGCCAGTCGTCTTGGGTTGTCCTGGCCTGTCCCCCTGTTTCTGTAGCTCTGGTGGCTCTGGATGGCAGTGAAGAGGGATGTTCAGTCTAATGGCCAATTGCTGCAGCTGGTTAAAAAGGTGGCGGGAACCTGTCAGGTAAATATGTGAAAGGATTTGATATTTCTCTGCTGACCTTCCCAAACTATATTTCACCTGTGATTTACTTCATTTGCTGTATATAACATGGCTTCATATTTTTAAATTCATTTTTTAAAAAATCATTTTTTTCTCTGAGAGAGAATTAATGCATCTTCTGACCTTAAAAATGAAATGTTAATTATCTCCAATTTGAGTACTTCGTAAGTATAAAGTTCAAAATACTGTCTTTGACATACTGTTCCCTCAAGTGGAGCATTATGGGTTGATGCTGGAATGTTTATCCTAGAATTAATTGGATTGGAAGGAATCTTATAGACCTGGGCAGGGTCACCTTTCACTAGACCAGGTTACTTCAAGTCCTGTCCAGCCTGGCCTTGAACACTGCCAGGAGTAGGGCAGCCACTTGTCACTGATGTCCCTTGGCACTCTGAGCTGTCACCACTACCCTCTGGATGTGACTGTCCAACCAATTCCTTACCCAGCTAACAGTCTGCCCATGGAATCCATCTCTCCAATTAAGAGGGCAGGATGTTTGGGGGGGGTGGGGGTCCTGTGTCAAAGTCTTTACAGATGTCCAGGTAAATGTAACCCTTCCCTTATCCCCTGATGCAGTCCCTCCATCACAGAAAGCCACAGGGCTGGTCAGGCGGGACTACTATGTAAAGTTTGTTTGGTTTTTTTTGTCTCACCGTTTCAGTTCCTGCATTTTGAGATTCTCAAGTATAATGTGTTAAAACACTTTGCTGTCTAGAGTAGACTGTAACCCCAGGGTAAAACTAGTTCTCTTACTATTGTCTGAGTATCTTAATACTTCATTTTGTGGTTAGTGTGGTGATCCGTTCTCACTTATGGAATTCTACTGTTCTTGTTTTTGTGACCTTGGCTTCCTGCATGTTTTTTCCTCCAGCTAGCAGGGCTGCACAGGTAGTACATAGTTCATTTCAAAACCAGTTTGCTAATATTTTGTGCATTCTCAGCCCCACTAGTTTGCACATCTGCAGTCTGGATTGCTCCTCCATGAACCAGAGGCAGGAAAAGCACCAGTGCCACATATTAACAGTACCTGGGGTTGTCCACACAGGTTTTGTGTACTGCATTGTGGTGTTCAGATGTACTGGTAGAGACGGAAATAAATTTCTGGTATAGGAACAACTCTGAGGCAGAGAGATGGTAAAAATACAGGGGAATGAAAATGAAATTACAAAAATTGTTAAAGGGACTGTGACTACACCAAATAACATTTACAGTACCGTGAAATTAAATTTCAGCAGGCAAGTACAAGTTGAAAGCTAAATCATTGTCTCATGTGAAACTTGGACCACAATACTAGAGTTCTCGTTTCATACTTCGTTCTGCTGCTCTGTCTGATCAGCTGGTTTGACATACTGAATACCAGATACACAATTGTAACAATGCCTATTCCTTGGTATTTTGATACCTATTATTTCTACTACTTGGTGGTAAATTTCCTATACATGTAGTAAAACAAATGTAATAAGTGATGTCTATCTAAGGGAAAAAGCAAGATTTTAACTATCTTTGTCTTTTTTTCCTTCTTTTTTTATCCTTATGGAGGAAGGTGACACTAATAATGGTGGGTCTTGATAATGCTGGTAAAACTGCTACAGTCCGAGGAATTCAAGGAGGTAAGCAATTCATTTCTTATCTAAATGGAGTACTGAGAGAGTAATTCCTAGTTTTCAGTCATTTAAATCTGAAAAGTCCAGAAAGACCAAATGTTCCAAGTGCTTTGGTCCTTATGTGCCTTGAGTTGACCTCTGTATTGTTAACTCTGCAAAATGCTAAATTACAACAAAATACAGTCTGGATTCTTGTTTAAACTTCGTGAGCATCAGGGGGTATTTTTTGAGTACAGTGAGGTTTTTTCAGTGATTCAATAAATAGCTGAAGGAACATTGTAATTACAAGCAAGCTGTTGTCTCCATCAGTTGATTTAAGTGAAAGTGTAGAACTAAAACTCCGAAGGCTGTAGACCACATTCTATTTAATAGTTACATCAAATTAATTCCATGATAAATATTCTGGTTAATGTTGTGTTTCATATCCTGGTGTGCATTAGAGAAATCAATGGACTTCATTTTTTCTTCTATTTGCTTTGTGTGTGTGTGCTGAAGTTGCCTTCAGATGACCATCCAGTAATGTGCATATATCAGTAAACTTTATATAAAAATCAGTGTTGTAATTATTTATAATGGCTAAAAGATTCAAAAGAAGGAAATTGCTTATGTGTATATAATAACATTATGGTTCTAGTAATACATATGTTTTATCATTATTTATCATCAGAAAAGCACTGAAGTTGGTGCCTTGAAAATTACCAGGAAGAGACCACTTGAGTTTGAACCCTTCAATGATACATGCAAGCAGGATGTAACTCGAGATAAAACTTGTGCTTATGAAAACAAAAATTTTCTGTGGGGTTCCCCACACACACTTCTGAGAGTGCCTTTCTAAGAGACTTTCATCTTGTGCAATAACAGGAATGTACTTAGTAGTGTTTTGGCAGACTTGGAGACTCCAGCTCAGCTTTGTTTACTCGTGTAAGAGAACAGGAATAAAATTACAAATATTCTCTCATATTCCTGAATCTTTGCCCTGAAAACAGGAGTCTAGTTGTTTAGCCTTCCATTCTATTTCAAAATCAACTTTAATACCTTTATTATCTAAATATGCCAGTTATTTCTAAAAGTCCTATTTTTCTGGGAAAAAAGAAAAAGAGATGAAGGTAGATATTTCTGAAGGGAAGCTCAAGGAAAGGATAGTTCTGATTTCTGTGACTGTTTCCCAGGGCCTAAATAGTTGCCTTAGAAAGCAATTGTTGTTTTTATCCTTTGCAGGGCTTGCAGATATGAGAACCTTCAGTTAGACCTCAGAATTGATAAAACCAGTATTTTTGGCTGTGCATCAGTCATGCAGTCTGTAGAAGGTGACTCTGTTTGGGTTCTGCTGAAACCCAGGTGTCCTAGCTCAGTTTTTAGCGCTCTGGGTAATTCAGTATGGTCACCAAAGTCTTATTTGCCAAAATGGATCTGCAGCTTATATGGCACCTCCTGTTTTGACATTGGAGGCTGTTTATTAGCAGAGACCTCCCTGCACGGCAGGACCAGATGTTTCAGCAGGATCCCCTTACATTCAACACCAATAACTTTCACCTTTAACAAACCCTCATGTTCACATTCTTGTCTCTTCTAAGAAGAAATACGTAAGGCTCACAGTGCAAAACGTCCCTCAGAATAAAATCTGCTGAGTTTTGGAGCTGTAGTTTTTCCCAGATGGGGTCCAGGACCCTTCTCTAGCTCACACTGTTCTGGCCAAGGGGTCTGTTGTGAATCCATCTCAGCTGTGTTAAGGGTAGCAGAAGGTTGGTGGGGGTTTAGCTTCTGCACTGCTCTTCAGACCTCAGTGCTCCTGCCCATGGTTACATTTTTTTCCTCTCAACAAACTGAACTTTACATCTATTTCTCTTTGCTTACTAAGATGCATCAAACAGCTGCAGATAGCCAATTAACTCACCCCTGCAGAGACAGCTTAGTGGTGTGAGGCAGAGTACAGGCTTGCTTTGCGCTCAGGAAAGGCAGGCAGCAAGCAAGAGTTTTAAATATAAGGCTATAGCACTTTTAGCATATGGCATGGCAAACTAGAAAAACAGAAAATAAAAATAAACACTGAAACCTGTTCTTGAATAGAGAGGGTTAAGTAGTTTACATCTCAGAAGAATGTGGTTTCGGTCACTTCATCTCAGGCCTTGGTTTGGACTTTTGAAGTTGTCTTGGCAACCATGAAGGATAAAGAATAAACTTGGCAGAACACAAGGGTTCCCAGGTCATGATTAACTGCTCTGTTTTCCTTCTCAAACTTGAATTAGTAGCCTTCAAATGCTGTATAACTGTTCAGGTGGGAGTGTTGGTGGTGAGGGGAGGTGTAAAAATGGCAGTACACTGAACCCCACTGCAGTGTAACTGTAGTGTTAATTATTAAAAACTGCTTTTTTGGCTTCTTTGTTTTCTCCACACCCACCTCTCTCCCCTGTACCCCTCTGCTCCAGTGCTCCTGTCTAAATTA
This sequence comes from Formicarius rufipectus, assembly GCA_013399695.1. Taxonomy (NCBI): domain Eukaryota; kingdom Metazoa; phylum Chordata; class Aves; order Passeriformes; family Formicariidae; genus Formicarius; species Formicarius rufipectus. Next base: position 365,632 of record VXAU01000309.1, on the reverse strand, counting down.
ATGTAAATTGACTGGTTGAAAGACTAGTGTATTAATTTAAAATTATCTGAGGAGAGGGAGACTTTTAATTTAAAAATAAAAAATGTGGTTAGCATTGTGGTGCCATTTCACAGGGACGTTTTGCACCATGTTTTTAAAATACTAATTTTGCTACACAAGTCACAATATAAAATCCTCTTTAAACTGAAGGCTTTCTTCTTTGACAGAGTCTCCTGAAGACGTGGCTCCAACAGTTGGCTTTTCCAAAATCGATCTGAAACAGGGACGCTTTGAAGTCACCATCTTTGATTTAGGGGGTGGAAAACGAATTCGGAATATCTGGAGGAATTACTACGCGGAGTCCTACGGTGTCATATTTGTTGTGGATTCCAGTGATGTTGCAAGAATGGAAGAGACAAAACAAGCCATGATAGAAGTTTTAAACAGCCCTAAGATATCAGGAAAACCCGTGTTAGTGTAAGTCATGTCATAAATGCTTTCCTAATAATCTGAAATGTGGTAAATGTAGACCTTCTAAAGAACCATTTATGTATAGCATGAACATAAGTTAGAGCACACTGATACTGCTGTAACTGTAGCACAAAGCAGTATTACAATTAGTTTTATGGTGTTTATGAGGTATTTATGCTAATCTCATATGCTAGTGAACAAAGCCTTTTCTTTCCCTCCGTCCTTACCTTTCTCTTTCCCTTCATAGTACCTGGTGATATACTGAATTCACTCACTGCGTCTGATTTTAGTTCTCAGGGATATTTATTTGTCTTCTCTTTCATTAACTGTGGAAAAAAAGAAAGTGGGATTTTTTTTTTTTAATGCTTTAAAATTGTAATATTACTTGAAATGACAGGCTTTACAAATTTGGCATGGCAGCGTGATGTAAAAATATCGTTCCGACTTAGGCCTACATCAGTTACTTAAATTGCAAATAATAGATTATATTCAGCAATACTAGTAATCTCTCAGCAGTAAATGTCTCATTCACTTGACACATGGTGGTGCTGCTGATACATGATCAGCAAAATCCATTAAAGAAGGCTTACTTTAGTAGTGTTTGGCATGTGCTTTTTCTCTGCTTAATAGGTTTTGTAAAATATTGGGAATAACGTCTCATTAAATTCAGCCACACCAAAGGTCTGTGATAACAGACACCCTTCTGAAGTAACAAAATAAACTCCTAATGTTTAAAATGGTTTATAAGGACAGTATCCTTCTGTCTGGTGGGCGTAAGACCTCCATAATGCATTAGTTGCACAACATTTCTGTGCTATCATAAAGAATCTGCAAGGGTAAGAGGAGAGGCCTTTTTTTTAAGAAATAGTGATGCTCTGGTAACTGGAAACTGGCCAGTTGTTTTGGTGGAATGGAAATAGGTTAGGTTTCACTTCCATTGCTCTGAGTGTTGCTAGGACAGGGAGTAGAATAAAGCCATCTTAATGCAGCTAGTTTAGCCCAAATCTGTTCTGAAAATGCAGCTGTGCCAGTTGACAACTGTGCACTGTTTCTAATTAAATAAAAGCTCAGCGGGTTTTGGGTCACGTTGTGGGGGGTTTTGTTTTGGTGGTGGTGTTGTTGGGAGTTGTTTGTTTATTGGTGGTGGATGTTTTGGTTTTTGTAGCAGTCTATGTGCCCTAATCCCTTAATGGAGTTTGTTTAGGTGGCTGACTGTCCCTGCGGAGAGCCCGCTCACATCCCTGGGACTTGATACTGCTTTTTGATCCAGATCAGTAGCTATCAGAAGGCTGAGTATACTTATTAACTGAGTCAAAGGGTGACTAAACTAAATCTGTTGATGTTACTACTGCCTCCTAATAGATTGAGACCGAAGCTTTTGATCAGAATTTGCTTTTGCAGTCTACCAGTTCTGTGCAGGCATCCAGTAGTTCTTGTTTTATGTTCCCTATATGAGCCTGCCTCTTGAGTTAAGAATTCTTTTCTGCATTGTCTTTGTTCTCTGTTTGGTGCCTGTGTTCATGGCACAACTCTCCTGCTCTTGGAGTGTTTAAATCTCTAAACCCTGGAGTTGGTTCCAGTATTTGAATCACTTCTTGTATGTGAAGCCGAAGCCTCGGTCAGTGTGGTTGTGATATGGAGCTGGGGTGCTTAGGAAATGAGATTACTCTCCCATGCACCATCTCTTCCCTGGTTGTTCCTATGTTGGAAATGCAAATCCCCACCACTCACACTCACCAGGTAACAGTTCTGTGGCATGAACTTTTTCCTGAAGTCCCTAAAACTGAAAAATGAAACTCTATGAAAAGCAGAGTAAAAGAAATGGCAGGTTTCCAAATTTATGCTGAAAGTTGGCCTTTTTAATATTTCCTTCTTTTAAGGATGTTCAGATTTTGTTTGTGCTTTTTTTTTAGGGTGTGTTTTGTGGGAGGTTTGTTTTTTTTTTGTATGTTTTTGATTTAGTTTCTTTTTTAATAATGAGATATTTGTTATCCATGTAGCAGTAAGTTCTCTAATATCTTGCAGAGGTTTTTAATCACCGCATTTTAGTCTGTGCCTGTGTGTCTGAAGGCCAGTATTGACTGAAAACAACAAAGGGACTTCTGAGTATTAAATCCAGGAAAGCTGAAACTTGCTTTATGTAATTCCCTTGGCCTTGCAGTGTAGAGCACAATCTGTTTTTTGTAGAATCACTTTTCATAGACTGCTGTTATAATCTCATGCTGGAGGAGAGAGTCTCCTCTGTGATTTACACACTCCCCATGAGTGTCTCTGGTCTGGGCTACTGCTTTCTTACTGCTTTCCTCCAGCATTTGAAATGAACAAGTAGAAGCAGAAAAACAGGTACAATTTCTTTATTCTCTGCTGTCTGTACGTGCACGGATCTCTCTTCTGTTTGTTTGGGTTTTTTTTTTTTTGTATGCTTAAATAAAAAGCACTTACTAATGTTTTATAAATTACCAATTATCTTAATAATAGAGCCTAAGTAATAGAACTTAAGCTCTTTTTTTCTTTTCATTTTTGTGTGTGTATTCTTCTGGCAGATAATCCAAAAGACAGAATCACTTTTTTCTTTTGCATTGATTGAGTTTCATCTATCTGGACAAAACTAATTTTGCCAGTTGGATAGATTAAAAAAAAAGTCTTTGACTGGTAACTTTATAAATAAACCATTGCCATTGAGACAAATTCATGTATTTATAGAGAAACATTGCAATTATCAGGTTTTCTGCACCATACTTGTGTGTCTGTGCTCTGTAATATTTTCCTTGTTAGTTGATGAAACTTGGAAAGGAGTGATGCTAAAGTGGTAGCAATAGCAAGGGGGCAGGAATTTGCCTCTGGACAAGAATTCTGATCTGTCAGAGTTCTTTTCCAAATCCACCTTTGTCCTGTGGGCTACCTCAGCATATATAAAAGAAACACTTCAAACAGAAATGGCATTGCCTGTGAGGCAAATGAATATGTAGAATACTAGAATTTTCATCCTGCTCTAGTTGTAGAGTTTCTGGTGTTAAGAACACTAGGATTTGGCTTAAGAAGACATCTGCTGTTGAATGCTTTTTGAAAATTGGTTCTTCAGTAGTAATTCCAAGAGGAAATGAAATACAATTTGTGTAACTATACTACTGAATTAACACATTCTTTGATGTACTCACCTTTTCTTACATACTCTGACCTCTCTCACTCATTGCCAAAGTCCTGCCCTCTTTATCCTTCTTTTCCTCCTTTCAGCATTTAGGGCACTTGTGGTGTTTGAGATCAGGTGAACTGAATGAGTTAAAACTAGTTTTGGTCTCTGCCTTCTACCCATATGAATTTGATAAAAGTCAGTGGTACTGTTATTGTAGGAGAAAGGTGTCCTTTCAAAGGTGGTCTAAAAATGTAGTGGAGGAAAAAAACTTTTTCTACTGGGGTAAGCAGATTTTGGTGTGATGTTACAGGTAAAGTGCCAGTAAATGTTCTATTTTTACTCTATTTTTGAATAATAGCACATTTCCCCAAAATTATTTTTCAATCTTGTTTTACATCTGCCAAACCAAGTAACAGTCCTTTCTGAAAAGCAATGGGAACTGATGTGAATTTTTATCACTGCATCTCCTCTTAGATGTCTTCTTGTTTATCATCAGCTTTATACTGTGAGTAGCACTGAGTTATCAGGGGTCGATGGGTCTGATTTTACAGTGCGGAACAGTGAACAGGATCCATTACCAAAGATCCTGAGGTCTGATCTGCTTTGTAGAGTAGAGTTGGAGTCACTGACCCACTCTTCATTTTGCTGTCTTGTTTTTTTTCCCCATCCCAGTTCTGTTGCAGGATGCTTTAATCCCAAAGTAGCCCTGTGCTTGTGGCAGCTCTGCATTTTGCTGGGGGTATGAAGACACTCTGTTGGCAGAGGAAAAGTAAAGGGGAGAACAACTTTTGCTGCTCATCCTCCCTGATGAAACGGTAGATAATGAGTCTAATTCAGGGAGGAGCAGAGGCCCAATAGCCTGCAGAGGCAACAGGCTGAATCATACAATGTGGGCATAAAATTGTAATAGTCTTACAGAAATACGGGAATATGAGAAATATGATGTTCAGTGTGATATCTGCTTCAGTTTTAACTGGTTCTGGGCCATCTTATCTATTGCTGCCCACGGAGGTGTCACAATATCATTTTCAGACACTTTAGGAAAAGTGCCGATTGTATTGGCTGTTACTGACTCCAATTACCTGAAGATGTTCAACTTTTTATTAGTCATTTTTCTTACCGTTCAGTGCTATCACCTAACTTTTGTTTGCTTTGCTCATGTAGGTTGTGTTCAACACTCAAGTGCTTCAATAGTCATTCAGTCTTACTTATGGGGGCAGTGAGTTGTAGAAATGAGTTCATGCAGTTCTTAAATTCATGGGGAAATTCTTCTTTCAGCATCCTTAAGACATAGGTATGCAAGGTTACATTTTTTTCACTTAGATTGTTTTTTTTTTTTTTGTCAGGAGCACATAAACTTCAGAGTATTTAGACAAATACTGGGTTTTTTTTAAGGGGGTTGGTTATGTTTGTTTGTTGGGAGTTTTGTTTTGGTTGTTTGGGTTTATGTTGATGTGGAACAAGTAAAAGAGTAAATGCAAGTCCATGTGCTCTGGGTGATATTTTCATTCTAGGGAATTTGCTGGACAGGCATATTTTAGTAGAAAATTGCTTTCTACCTGTTATTTTGGTGATAAGGGATTATAGTTATTGATATTTCATGTTTCTTAGTAGAAGACTCAGAGCTCTGCTTTAATTAGTTTGCTCTTCTATATAATTATGTAACAAAACCACTGGAAAGTTACTTTAATGATGACTGTGAAATCTCTGCCGTTAAAAATTTTGAATGCTCAATATGAAATTTTAAAGATTTCTAATAAGTTTGAGTTAATACTATGTATTTTCAGTTATTAGCACTCCATATTAAGAAAAAGCTTTCCACAAGTCCTTCTGGTTTCTCACTTCCCAGTTCTTCTCCAGTGTATTCTGTGGGGTTTTTTACCTGTTTGTAACCAACCATACATCTGAGAACTGCTTGAATTGTTCACTTTTGGATAGATTTTTGTGTTGTTTTCCTAAGTATTAGTGAAACTTGAGTTTTATTCCCCAATTTAAAGCACAGCTCTTGTTTAGCCAAGGTCATGTTTCATGCTTCAAAGAACCATCTCTGTTGTGTGCAGAGGAAGGCTGACCCAGGAGCACATTTCTCTCAGATAAGGATGCTTTGTGCCCACCCCTGCCTGGGAGATGCTGTGAAACAGCTGCTGGTGGTTGTGTGTGGATTTTCTCTTCTGTCAGTTCTGCCTGCAGTCACCCTTCACAGAGGTACCACAGTGCCTTTCTGTCGGAGGGCCCAGGAGACAGGGAAAGGGCTCTTTGCTCTGTGCCTTTGCTGTTTTTTCTAAAGGTAAAAACAGGGAAGGAAGATGGGGTGGTGTTTCTGTTTAGAGCACATTTCTGTGTGTGTTATGTAAATTCATATTATTTACAAGTATATATATATACACACATTGAGGGAGCATGCTGGCCATAGCAACTTTTTTCCCTGTATTATTTGTTGTCTGGTTTCAACTCTGCTCTTGGGAACATAAAGGTACTTTCCATACATGCAGCAGTTAAGGGAGATTATTTAATTAAATAGTGGAAGTGGCATTTTCTTTTGTTATTGTTGCTACTGTGTTAAATTTTTCACTTTCAGGCTCAGACCTTTGACTGTATTTTGATAACAGTTAATTTCAGTTGCAGTTTTAATCTGGGATGGAACGAATCAAAGCTATTTATAAGTATTGCAGTGTGTATATAATTCAGTAGTGCTCTTTGATAATAGATTGATATTTTTTTTCTCCACTAGATCAAACTAACGACAAGCAGCTCACTTAGTGTCCTGTAGAATTGCAGTGCAGCTTATTCTGCCTTCTCTGACTGTATCCAGATACAGGAGTATTGACTGTGTCTTTGCACAGCTCAGAAGAGTTCAGAAATACACTTCTGGTTTGGTGCTTGGTTTTAGTGTGGAATAGATTTTTTTTTTAATTCCTTTTTGGAAATGACTTTTGTCTCAGTTGCATTGTTATTTGCTGTTAAATTGCATTGGAGAGCTGTTTCTCATTCAGTTCCAAAAGGAGCTGGGTGCAGGGTAGAAGCCAACCATTGGGAATTTGGAAAGAAAAGCACTCCTGCTTGCTTCTCTTTGCTGCAGAAATAATCACTGCTGTCAAAGAAAGCAGTGGTAATTCAGCTATTTCATAAAGAACATCTAAAGCATCTTCAGGGACCAGCTGAGACAGTGGCTGATGGTGCTGGTTCAGGTACTCGGGAGGATTTTATATTTATTGCATTAAACATCTGCTTTTCCTACCTGTTTGAAGATCCTAGGCTTCTGCAGTTAGCAGAAACTTGTGGAACCATGCAGAGTTCTGGAAACCCTGCATTGGTTGTTCTGAAAGCTCCATTAGTAGTACAGATAAATTAAGGTCCTACACCCTTCTGGACTTTACTACAAGACCACCATGAAGACAAATCTGGGTGCTGAGCATGTGACATGGAAGGAGAGTCAGAGAGGTGCCTTTGTTCAGACTGTAAGTAAAGAAACTGAGGGAGAGCTCTTCCTTCTGCCTAAGTAATAAGGTGTGAAAATTCCAGGTCAGGGCTCTTCTCAGGGGTGTGTGGTAGGATGAGGAGTGGTGGACAAGACCTGCAGCCAGGAAACTTTGTCTTGATTTGAGCAGAAGTTGGACCAAGGGGATGGTCTGGAGGTTCCCCAGAAGCTCCTTCCAACCTAAACTAAATAGTTCTCTGGTTCTAGATTTTTTTTTTTAAATAAAGATGGAGTTCTAGTGTTTTATTATATTATTTCTTTAATTTTTGTGCTAGCAAAGTGAGACTGCAGATGTAACTGCGTATTTAGAGAGGGCAGGCAGCAGTCAGAAGACACCTTATCTCACTGTGTGATAAAGTATCATATTCCCCTGTCCTTACCCTGGAGGGATCTGCCTCCAAGGCAATAATTGAATAACTAGGCTGTAGTTGAATAATATAAGTATCTCTGTATCAGTTTGTTATTGCTTGGCTTGTCAGAAGGCTGCTAAGAAATGTCCCTGTAGGTGGATGATGTGCTTTGCTGCTGCTAATATTCTTTAATTCATTCAGAAAGCAGCGGCTGAACCCCAACTGTAAGAAATACAGCATGGTGTTATTAAATAACCCACTGTCTGTTCTGCATCCCCTAAGACAATGCACACTGTCCTAATGCAACATGAGCATTGCTTCGTCATGTGAAGTAGGTAACTTTTCCTCTAGTATTAAAACACTCCAGAGAATTGTTTTCTGACTTCATAGTTTGGTTAGGCATCACATTCTCGATTGTTACTAATGTTGTCTGCTTTATATGTAGATTGGGTTTGTAGAATTCCAGATTTTGGGGCGGGGTGGGGGGGAAACTTAGAATTTGAATCAAGTGCTAAAAAATCCACAAGGTAATTAAAAATACTAATTATTATTTTGTGAAAAGTAACTAAACCATTATTATGAATTCTGTCTTTGAGACTGACAATGTTTTCAGTGCTCCCCAGAAGCACAGGTAGTTTGTTGCCCCATTGTTTGTCAGAAGAGCAAAGAAGTGCCATTTCTGCCCCTGAGCTTTTCCTGTAGTTCATGTGTTTCTGTGAAAATCATAAAACTCTTCACTTTCTTCAGACTCTTTGGAAAAACAGTTTTTCCTGAAAGCTCCCTTTAAGGGAAAATGAAGCAAGTAAGAGGTCCTCAGGCTGCTTTCCCAGATGTGTGGGAGCCACTGGTGTTTGAAGCAGTTCATGTCTTCACTGGCAGCACGGGCAGCACCAGCAGCAGATCACTTTGCAAGGGTTTCTCTTCCGATACCTGACTGCAAGCCCAAATTTTTCTTTAGATACTTGAGTGTATTCTTGAGTGTTGTTCATACTGATTTCTATGTTGTTGATCATCTCCCCTTGCTCCTCCACCAGAAGTGATATCTGGATAAAAAGTTCCTTGATGTCTTTGATCTGGTTCTCCAGACTGACCAGTTCTTTGTGTCTCTGCTCAATCTCGGAAAGCTGAGCTTTAGTGATTTTGACTTCAGTGAGTATATTCTCGTTGAAAATTTCCCATTTGCCTTGTTGGAGCATGTCATTGACTTCCTCCTCAGATACCTCTTTGCCAGCTACTTCCAGCTGGCGGACAATGAACCTCCTGCATTTGTCCTGCTTGGCAGTGATGGCCTCGTTGTAGGCGAGCATGGCGCTGAGGTAGCGGTGGGCCAGGAAGGTGTGCTGGGATGCCAAAATTCGCACCGTGGCACGGGCTGGGCCCTGCTCATTTTCAGCTTTTTTCACTGTCTTGGACAGGTCATCCAAACATTTTCTTATGTGCTCTGCCTGAAGTTTTATTTCTCTGGCTATGTTGGATTCCTTTTTGAGCACGCTGAATCTCCTCATGGAAGACACTAGGCTTTTTTGTTGCTGACTGAATTTATTGACTTCTTCCACCAAATTATTTATTTCATTCTGAAGCTTCTGGATTTCATGCAAGTGCCTTTCAGTTATGGGTTCTTTTTCATAGATAATGGCCTGCTGTTCAAACTCCTGCTCCTCTTCTTGCACAATTGCACTGTTGTCTTCTCCAGATGTCTGTAGTTCCTTGGCCCTCAGTTTAAGCTCTTGCAGGCGGTCTCTCATGGCTTTTGTGTTCAGGGAGTTTCTCCTGGGCTTTTTTTTTTTTTTTCCCCCCTCTTGCAACACAGGAAGTCAGCTCCAATATCTTTTTTGTTTGCTTTGTTTCACTGTAATCAAAATGTAACAACAAGCAATGTTAGCAGTTGTATGTATACCTGAAAAGTAGTTTTGGAGGTCAGAGCTACTTCCCCCTGCAGGAAAGTGAAACTAGCAATGGCTTGGAAGTGGTGGGTGTTCTGAACAAGCGTATGGGAGAGGTGGTGTCAGTGCACTCCCAACATTTATTTTGTCCCTTGAGGACTTTATCGTAACCACCTTCAGATGGGTATGGTTAACAAGCTTTTCTCAGCTTCTTTACTGTGGTGTTCTTTGCACATACAGTGGTTTGTAACCCAAGCCCATTTCTGTCAGTAGAGTGCAGGGCTTAGACCAGGGAAGAACATGATATGTGGAGAGGGCTTTGATTTTGGAGAGGAAGAGAGGAGTAGCTCAGCTTCTTGTTTTATCCTAATTCTTTATCTGATGAAAACTAATCAACATTTAGTCTTGTGGGAAATAGAAGTGAATGTGCTGTTCCCTTTTTGGGTTCTCTGTAGGAAACACCTCAGTTTTTGAGGTTATGGGACAGACAGTCTGACAGAGTTCTGGCAGGAATGAGCTACTTCAGGCTATTAATTCAGCAGCACTGAAAAACCTTTCTCTGTTTTCCTTGCTTTCCCTTGCATGGGGAGTTACAGGGATAGTAGCTGAAGCAGATAACTCTACAAGGAAACAGAACAACAGCACTCTCATAATTTAAAACCCAGTAATTTAGCAGAAAAATAGGTTATTTTCTTTTTTGGATGAGTTTTTTTGTGGTGGTGAATCTGTATCACTAATGTTGCAGCATGAGGATTTTTCTAAGCTTTTTTTTTTTTTTTTTTTGAATTATTGTCTTCTATTCTTACTGTGGTTTTCAGTCTTCCTAAAATGTGTGTTGTGCACCATAGTGAGATACAATTCAGTAGTGCTTTTTACTTAATAGGAAGTGGATTTAGTTTTGTTTAATACCTTAGCTACTGTGTAGGCTTTACTGAAGATTTAATTAAGGGAAAGTTTCCATTGTGCTTGTTTTAGGAAATGTCCAAGTTCAACTACTTTTAATTCTAGGGAAGAAAGTATTTTTCTCAAACTTTACATGAATTATTTCCTTGAACTCTGATCAGGAATGAAAAATTTAAGTATGAATAAAAACGTTCAGGACGAGAAATTTATTTTTTTTTAACTTGAGGTCTTCTGGTTAAATCCAATGTGTGTTTTCCAAAGGGCTGCTCAAGGAGTTAAAGAGCACAGTAGTACCTTTTGGCTGTTTTTAGAGGTTTCAGGGCAGTCTTTGGGAAGACTTAGAGGTGCAGTTCTTAAACTCTGATTCTAAAGATTTATTCTTTTACTAAGCAAATGTAGTATTTCTTTATAGTATCCAAAGGGATAGATGTGTGATAACTGCAAAGGATCGATCCAGTAACCTGTCAGTATACAAATGATTTTGTTGTATTTGAACAATTGGAAATGATACTGCTGTGGCATCTCTACTCCCTATGCATATTTAAATTAATCAGATAGTTGCATAATATAAATCATGGAGTTGTACAGTGTGGAGACATCTTCACAGACTTAAATGTGATTTTCTACAGGAGAATTATCTAAAGAACAAAACTTGAAATGGTTTGGAGGACAATCATGGGAAAGAATGTTGATATTCTACCCTAGTGTGGATTTCCCTTACTTCTGTTTCTTTTTTTTTCCTTAATCCTTTAGTGTTTGAATTTAGTGTTTATTGATTCAAGAGAATCCAGAAAGCCTGGCAGTCACTAGAAGTTGCAGTAATGTCCTTGTGATCAGAAAACTTGCAAGTTCCTTATTGGAGAGTGTCATTTTGGGGTGGGGAAAGTGCCACGTGTATTCATTTCCTTCCAGTAATGCCTCTTCATTGCCGACCTTCATGTGTGTCCCCACAGCAGAAGTCAGGCACTTGCAAGATAACATTCCTTAGGAATGTTTCAGAGCTCTTGGCACCACCAGGACTGCTGCAGGGAAAGTGCAGTCTGGGCCATGTGAAAGCAGCCAGGAGTGCTGAGAGAGGCTGCAGAGAAGTGACCTGTAAATGTGTTTCACTATAGCCTAACACATCTGTTGACCCACGTTCATTTAGCATGGCTTGGCAAAGCTGGGATTAAAAGCAAGTTCTAAGGGCACCGTTAGTGTGTGTGGTGTGAGGTGGCAATACTTTCTTGTATGTAAGGAAAGGCAAGTAACTGCTGAAAAGCTCTAAAACATGTCTGCAGTCAGCCAGTTATTCCTTCAGAGCACAGTGCAGTCTCTCAGAATGGCAATTAGCCATTTTTCGTGTGAGAAGTCTCCTGTGATTTGAGAGTGAGTTACACACTGGAGCATATACTGGGCTTCACTTTGTATGTCCACTAAGGATTGGCGTCCACTTTTCAATGTGCTTGGTGCATTGGTCTTCAAATAATTGAGGTGGGGGGCAAAGGGGAAGGAAAGAACAGAATTGCACATCTCTAAACATTCTCAAGTATCAGACTTGCAAAGAAGTAAGCAGAAAATACTTAAGATTTTGTTGTTGTTGTTGTTTAAACATTGGACTCACAGAAGAATGGAATGTAGGCAGTTGAACCTTAGTGTCATATCTTATATTCTGTCGGGTGTGCATTTAAAACCTGCCATTGAAAGTGCTTGCCAATAAGTGTGGTTGATTATACTGGCAACTGGAACACATGCTGGTTTCAAATAAATAAGGATGTCTTCCTGACAAAGATAACCTTGGAAATTGTTTGCTTGGCTGCTTTAGTGTTCCACAACAAGCTTTGTTCATACACTGAGTCCTTATTTTTGCCCTACGTGTTTGTGCGTGTGTGTGTATAGGAGCACGTCAGGTTGTTCTTTTGATCAAGATGAAAGATCCATTTCCTTGAAGTTTTTGTCAATAAAGGGAGAATGTGCTTATTCTTTTAGACTTAACTTTACAGAGTATGTGGACTGAAAGCAGTCCAGTGACTTAATGTGTCCCCTATATTAAAAAATATATATATGATGATGCTTTGCAGTGATACAGTACAACAGGCTAGTACATCCTCACCAGACTTTCTGGTTCATTGGAGGTTAGAAAATTCAGGTTAAAACAGCCAAGAGATCAACTGCAGTAAAGCCAAAGCAAGTCAGTAGAGGTTGAAAGCATTTGCTTGTTAAAATACAGATTTAAATTATTTGCTATATTTAGAAAGGTCTCTCAATGCTCTGACACAATGTGAAGAGCAGTGGTGAGGTTTGCCCATGTCTCTGGCCATTCCTCAGTCATCAATGCCACTGTGTCCTCTTTTATCTGAGCTGTTACTGATGCTGAAACCATATGTGTGTGTGGAGGTGGAATCAGAGACTGGGTGTTAAAAGAGGGTAGGATTAAGGCAAGAAATGGATTTGCCCTAATCCTGGGGCTGCCTTTACTTAGTTGAACTGCTGTGCCATCCCTGCTCACACCTGGGAGCAGTGCAACACTGAAAACATAGCTCAGGGCCACAGGGTGGATCTGTGGAGGAGGTGGCGGAGGTACAGAGGATGAATCAGGTCCAGTTTTATCCAGTCCCTAAGTTGTACTCGGACTTCAGGTGTTATTGATGTGCTTTCATACACTTATCTGGGAAGAAAGAGTAGGAGTGGACATGGGGCATTTCAGTTTGGTTGCACTGGTGTTTCACATCTAGAAAGGCTTCCCTCCATGCTCCTTAGTGGTTTCATCAAACAAATCCACTGCTGATTGTATTTGTTCTTCTGGTAGGCATCTTATGGATAGCTGTATATAGTTAGGTGTGGTTGACAGGTTCAGAAATACAATTTTCACTTCCTTGCCAGATGCCTTTTAGGGGGATTGCAAGAGTCTTTGCCTTCTGATAACTTCAGTGTATTCCTTATCAGGGTTGTGTGAATCTCTGCACTCAAACCCATGACATAGGTGGCTGGGAAAGTCTTCATAAAGACAATTACCTCAGCACACTGACTGGGGGAATAATAGATCCTGAGAGCTGGACCACCATTATTAATCTGTCATGATGATAAAGTGTGGCCGAAATTCAAAGATAATGAATCAGACTGAAATGAAAATTCTATATGATCTTCTCTATTTTTTTAAGCGGGGGAAGTGGGGAAGGCAAGTTGAAAGGTCCATTTGCTTAATTGCAAAGTGACCACATAAATTCCACAGGTGGAGGAATATTCTATAAGTACACCTGGTAAAGATGGAGCCTGCATCCAAAAATGAGCTTTGGGCTGCCTTAAGTTAAAAGATGTAATTGGATATGTGAAGAAGTTAAGCTGCTCATACGGAACTCTTCTTACTGGTTGTAATTAGATACAATGGCTTCTTTTTGGGAATCAGGGAACAGGATCCTCTCTTTAAGAGCTCTTTGAGATGTCCCAACTGTGTTCTGGATCATACTGCTTCTTTACCTTGGCTGAAATACCTGTTTCTTGTTGTTTTAAGATGGCATTTGTTTCTGTTTGCTTGTTTTGTGGTGGTTGGTTGGGTGTTGTTTTGGGTTTGTTGGATTTTATTTTTTATGATTGTAACAAAAAAAAAAAAAAAAAGGTTGGTTTGTTTTCCTGTCCCGTAGTTACAAGTCATTTAAGGGCACTGGGTAGAGGCTATTTTCAGGCAACATGTCCCAGAGGCATTTTGGATTACATGTAATCTTAAAATTTTACTTTATTAATTTCCAAGCTGCGGTGAAGTTACATTATAGCTCCGTTATATGGTGACAACAAACCCATATAACTTAAGAGCACAATGTGTGTAAATAGTGTTTGGAGGCATATTCTGGTCTGGAAGTTGATTGCTGCTTAAATGTCTGAAGTTGGCACCAAAAAAATTAGTGGGACACATACAACATTTGAAAGCATAGTTTAAAATACTTATATTAGTCTTTGGGGAGAACAAGTGTCCTGAGTTGAAATTTAGTTTGCTCCAAAGTCTGTTTTCTCTCATGTGTTCTCACAAGACAAGAAGGCTCTTGTTTGATGGGGTTTTGGAATCTCACCCTGCTACTCAAAGATATAGCTGAAGTAATTACAGTAGGATGGCTTGCTACAAGTTAGATTGACTTTCTCCTTTGTTTAAAAAGTTACCTTTAACTTGAATACTGTGTAAACAAACATGCTTAAACCCAGGATTATCAGGCACAAAGTGCTTGGATGAAAATATCCTCTTAGAGTGCCTCTGTCCTAAGATAAGTCCTTAGAAAAACCAACTTCACAATAGCTGTATGTTGAAGTTTCTGTTGAGGAAGTGTGGGCGTGGGTCAACAAGAAAACACCAAAGGCAGAGAGCTTGCCCTGTCTAAAAATATGCCATATGTGAGATGATAGTGCAAAATCAGTGACACTTTCAGCAGAGAGGATTTAAGTGTCTCATTCTTAATATTGAAGAATGCTAACATGCAAACATAATTTGTGAGCCTTTGTCTCTGCAAAGTAACCTTGAACACTTCCAGGGATGGGCCATCCACAGCTTCTGTCTGGGCAACCTGTTCTAGAGCTTCACCACCCTCACAGTAAAGAATTTATTCCTAACCTGTAATCTAAACCACTCCTCTCCTAGTTCAAAACAGTTCAACCTTCTCCTGTCACTATTTACCTGAATAAACACTGCTATAAGACTTGCCAGTGTGCAGGAGCATAGAAATGCTGCATTTGAAGCAAGGCAGCTTGGGAATTGTCTAATTAGTGTGAGGTGTTTCATGAGAGGTGGAGAAATTGTGATAGTGAGTAAAAAGATGGGATTCAAAGGGAATAAAGCAGACCTGAGTATTCAAGGAGTTCACGAGGTGTGTAAAAATGAGTCCAAAGTTGCTGGTAAAGTACAACCAAATCATGGAGGAAGTTCTCCAAGGGACATATAGAGGGGAAGAATAGACCTCAGTTGCTTAAAATAATTCTGATATTCTTGTGCCTTTGACCATAAATCTGTAAGGCACTCGTTGTCGGAGATGTGGCTGAGTTGTGTTGGTTGTGTGGTGCTACATGGAATGGGAAAGAATCCTGAGAGAGAAGGGGATAATACAGGGTTTTAGTGGAGTGAAAGAATACGGCAGTTGGTGAATCACCTGTGTTACAACCTTCTGTGCCTTCAAAATCTCTATAGCTCACTTCAAAAATCTCTTGTGTTCCAATTAAAAAATGTGAGGTGTTTTTGCTGTCTTTATGAAGTATTTGGTTCAAAGATACAGAGACTCAGTTGCAACACTGAGATTGGTTCCTTGGAGTTTTCAAACCTTTTATTATGATTATTTATTTCCATCAAGAATAAGACTAGACATCAGCACTTAATTAAGTGGTGCAAATATGGTGGCCACCTATAGGTCCCAGAAATGCAGAAAGAAAATCATCATCTCCTCTGCCAAAACATCACATAATTAAGGTTCAAATATGGATATAATTTAAAGCAGTATTTGAAAATGAAATAGGAGCAAGAGAAAGAGGATAGAGGACAGGTGAGATTCTTTCCATTTAATAGGATGTATCATTTGAACTCCTAGATAATAGCTTTGTATTGCTCTAAATGGTTTGAGATTTTTGTTTTCCTGACGGTAGAATTGCAGACTCAAAACTGGTCTTGTTCAACATCGCACCTACTCTCCGTTCCTATTTCACCTCTGTGAGGCCATAGAGCTGTGTATCACAGCCTTGGGACTCACCTGGAATAAATGTAAGGATTTCCAGGCAGGTTTTTTGAAAAAATACACCTCATAGGCAGTTTGACTACACTTTGTTTGCCTAGATACTGATGTATCAAGGAGAAGTAGAGTATAAGAAAACAATTTGTATTTCCGTTTTATTAATTTTGTCCAGAAATACATGGCAACATCATTTCTTTTGGAATTGCACATCTGGAAGCTGGACATAGCATGCTCTGTGTAAGCTCAGACATCTCTTTGGGTGCAGACTGTTTGATCAGTAGATGTGATTGAACTGATGAGAAATGTGTTCCCAGTAGATGGCAATATGGCTCAGACCTGTGGTAAGAATGAGGCCACTTAACAAAATAAAACAAATTATAGTGGTTGACATTCTTGTGACCGCTTCAAGAGGCACTATGAGAATGAAGTTGCTTGGGGCTGTTATGGACAGGATGAGTTTAGCATCTTACTTTTAACTATTCTCTTATTTCAGTGTGACCTGGAGGAACTGTCTAGGGGAAAGGTTGAAATAGAGAAATGCCTCCTCTAGCTCCCTGCAACTGCATGAAAGCAAACTCTTAATTGATGTTTGCAGGCAGGTAATCTGGTAGCACTTTATTCACCATTTCTTCCTTATGGCTTACCCTAATATTCAAAGGATTGGTTTGCATATGAATTGAAGGCATGAAAAGCAAACTAGAGAAATGAGGTAAGGCAGTTTATTTGAGGAAGAGCCACATGTCCATCAGTAAAATATTGTTGTCAGTAATCCAGAAGGGGCAGGGGCTGGGACTGCTAAAGAAGGTGGTTTGAGGTCTGTTAACACCCCTCATTTGGAAGGCAGTCTGCAAAAGTCTCAAAGAGCAGGCTCAGAACTGAAACTGTAGTGCCTTACGGTCTCCACGGGCCTGAAACTGTTGGTATGTTATCGATTTGCTTGTTAAAAATATAAAGAATGTTGTGTTCCATGACTTCCTCGAAAGGCTCATCAACTGCCAGAAGGGAAGAAGAAAGAACAAGGAAAACAATCTGGCAAAGGGACATCTTTCTGCATGTTTGAGGGTCAGGAGCTTCACTGCCATGGGTGTTAATATAAGCAAAACATAAGGAGACTGGCAAACCTTTTCACACTGTGTCTGCTGCGGCCTCACTTCTCTAGGATACAACATCTACAAGGATTGCCCAAGAAAAAAGGCAATAGATGAGAGAGAACATTTCTGAAGGGAAAAAAGGTAGAATGGCATTTTTTAAATAGAAGAGTGACTGTAAAGTGGAGAATATGACATTGTTCTTTCCTGTGTGTAGTTGGCTGGTGAAGTCAAATGCCCTGTCTTTGTTTCCCCAGGAATTCTAACTCTTTCCCTCAAAGCTACAGCTTCTTGAAGAAGCCTTTAAGATTAATGGTCTTAGATAAATCATTCTTACAAAGGTGAATTTTCCTAATGTTGCTCTTAATCTTTTAGGTAGTTCTGATACTGTAATATTTTGACTTCAGGGGTGTTTTGCTGTTCATTTTGGTGGCCACCACGGAGGCTTGGCCTAAAATTTTGGGGTTGTGATCAGTGATTGAGATTAAACTTCACCTCAAAAACATCACTTTTACAGATTCCCCCCCAATGTGTACCCACTGCATTATTCACTGTTCAGTCTTATGTTACTGTATGAGAATGCCACCCAAGTGGAGAGAACTGCAGGTTGGAAAGTCTTGAAAAAGAAACTCCAAGTCTGCAAAACAAGAAAACAAACCCATACCTCTCAGAAAACCCTCTCTTTCCACATAAGCCCTTTCTGCAAGGCTTCTGATGAAAGCTGAGATACAAGTGTGGTCATTTCATAATTGATTTTTTTTTTTCCCACCAGATCTTTGATATTGTAAAGACAACTTTAATATTGGTTTGTTTCTTGCTTTTGGGGTTTTTTTTTCCCCCTCTTTGCTCTGTAATTTACGTTTTATAAACAGTTCAAGAAACTTGAATAGCTTGCATTCAGATGTTGTTTTTCTCTGGCATGTCTTCTGGCTTCTAAGGGCAATATTGTCACTGAGCTGTGGATGTCACTTGTGCCAATGCACACATACACTCCCTTTCCACGTTGGTCCCCGTGACTCTCCAAGTTCAGAAGCTCTCTAGTTACTTAGAAAAATCCTACTTGATATCAAAGCAGTAGATGCCTACTTTTTATTTCTTGCATGAGCTAAGTTTGTTACACTAAGACAATTCCAAATACACTTTACGTGAAATTGAAAGCAAGCCAAGCATGGTTTTATATATGAAAGCTTCTTACTCAGCAAACGTAATGTGATAAACCAACAGACACTCTCCTGTACTTTCAAGTATGTTGTGATATACATACCTCCTACAGGTTTTTAAACATGAAAAATTGCTATATATGAAGTTTAACTGACTTGGAAAATTAACATCAAGGTCTATCCTTTAAGGTAACTGTGATGTACTCCCTAAAGAAGGTATTTTTATGCATAAAACTCAAACCCTGGTGTTCCTGTGCATGAGCAGCAGAGCTGAGGTATTCACCCACAGAAATAGCTCATTTTCTGCTAGGTAGACATACAATATTTGTATGTGTTGACACTTTGGCACATTTCCATTCTAAGTCCTGCTGCGCAGCCCTTTTCACATCTTTGCAACTTTTTTAAGTCGTTATTATTACTTATACAATACTTATACAGTATTAAGTAAGAGGAAGGTGTTTACCTCTTGAGTCCTGAGCTGGTGGCTTCCTCTATTATCCTTTACAGAGCAACTCCTGAGGTTAAACTTCAGTCTAATCTGAGAAACATTTTTCTGGCTGTTTCTCTAAGTAGCATGTCTTGAGTGACGTCCCACTAAGTATTTTCTTCATTCCTTCTGCTTCTAATTCTTAGCTAGTTGTGTTCATCCTCAGGAGCAGTGCTATGAGAGAGAAGCTTGACTTCTCCAACTTCAGTAGCCAGGCAAATGGATTGCTTTGTGCCTGGGGAATCTGGTTCTGCCTGTTTGCAGCCCAGCCTTGTGCAGGGGCGGATCAGCACTGGAACTGCCCAGCAGCAGGAAGGGCCTGGGAGCAGCTCCCTGGAGAGGGGCCTTGGCAGCTGGAAGTGGAGCAGTGCCTGCCTGGGAAGCACAAGTGTCAGTGCAGGGCTTGCTTTCTCCTCCACCAAAGCCTGAAGGGAAAAGGAAGGTGAGGTAGGTGGGGAGAATAAAAGCCCCAGCAAAATAATGCCTATTGCTGCAGGATCTTAATACTTTTACACAGTTTGAGTTTGCCCTACAGCCAGAAAGGTGCAGTAAATGTGGAACCTGAGCAAACCCACTTCACTCCCTGGGGAACATTATGTGGGGACAGCTGTTTGAATATTCTGCTTTTCCAGGCACAGCACCTCAGCTGTATTTTTTGAGTGCAGTCGGTATTGCTGCAGAGAAGGTGGAAACTAATTGACCAGAAAGACAAATATGACACTTTTCAAGGTGTTAGAGGGTAAAAAGCAGCAGGTACTGCAAGCAATGTGACTGCAGTGGGACACTGGTGTCACATTGACACTGAGCTGTGCAGCTCACCAACACTGCCTTCTGCTTCAGCTGTGCTTTGTAGAGTGTGCACTCCAATAACACAGTACAGAGCACAGTTATTTAATCTTCAGGTGAGAAAGGAATAGGCTGTGACAACAAATGCTGCTCAGAAATATTTACTTCAATTAGAGCCAGATGAATTGACAGCACTGCTGGGGAATGCTTTTTGAGACTGAAGGGTGGCACTGGAGGATTTTCAGACTGTAACAAAGATGGGTTAAGTGGAGGGGGAGAAAGTGGAGGCAGTTGTTTCCAATCTTTTAATTACTTTCCGTAGTTTTCTTGGATTTCAGTCCAGTTTTTCCCTGGTTTCAATCCAGTTTTTCCCTGGTGTTGTCTAGTTTCTTTTCATAACTAAAGTCATTTAGCCTGAGTCAACATCTAGCAATTGGTTTATACTGAGAGGACATTTCTTGTTCCAGCTGGTTGGTGAGAAGAAACAGTGCCAGAGTATCTTAAGCATAGTGAAAATATCCTAAGTTCTGTGTATGTATTGGCAGGAAATGTCTGCAGGGAATCACAAAATGCTGTAGGAGTACACTCTGTGAGAAGTGGGAACAGGTTATCAGAGGAGGGCCAGGGAGAAGGGTCATGTGTTCTTTGTAGCTCTGCAGGCAAGTCAGTGAAGTTCTGATCATCAGTAGGACTGAGGGGTGGCATCCCCAGGATGTGGGTAAATAAGTGAACCATTTGGACCACAAATAGTTAAGAATGATGAAGGTTGAGAGAAACTGGACATTTGAGAAGCTGCTTTTCTATGGTCTCCTTCATAAACAAACTCTTCTGGGGGAAAAAAAAAAAGGATGAAAGATTAGATAATGAATCATGAGGGTAATGTTTTTTTGAGCTGTAAATGCAGTACAGCTTTTTTCCTAATGTTTCTTTGAAGCTAAAACTCTCTAGGGAGTAAAAATAATTAAGAATTGAAGCTCTCACACTGCAATTCTGAAAAATGGGAAAGAATAAGGTCTTAGATCAAAATGAAGTGCTGACAGGTTCTGCTGACTGTGGAGTGAATTCTTACTATTGTTCCTTCCCAGCAAGGAGTATGATAAATCCAAAGTACAGGGTTTGGCCTAACATTCCCTGAAAGCTGTTTGAGTTAATGAGGATGACAGGTTTTCAAAAAGAAGGCTGTGATATTTAGTCCCCAAACCTTCTGCCACTGGGTTCATGGAAGCCAAGTATTTGTCTTCTTATCCAGAAAGTTGAATCAGAATTCCCATGTAATTGAAATGTTGCTACGTTTCAGAACAGCATCATTTTAATGGAATTCCTTTAAGTGCAATTTTCAGATTTCCTAATGCTGTGCAATAGTTCCTTCTTGCAGCTTTGCACTTAGCTTGCATTATTACTGTTGTAGAAAGTGCAAAATGGAATTGTGTTGTATTCTTGTACTTCCAAATGCATGTCTATCTTCTGGAGTCCTCTTCCTACCGTATAACTAAGAAATCAGACAATGATGGCACTTCATCTTAGAGAACACTTGTTTTGTAAGCTATGTGGGGGTTTTTGCTTCCTGCTGTTTATCATAAAGTCTGCTTGTAGAGCCATTCTACAGGTTCCTCTCTCTGATCTTAGTTTTACTTAGGAAGAGAATGTTGAAAACATCATATAGCAAACTTTTTGGCATTAGAGAAAAGTACTTGGTAGTAGGCAGAGCTGAGATGATCATGAAGCAGGGAAATGCTTAAGGTTTGGGAAGTTACAAAACTCTGAACTTTGATCCAGTTACTCCAACAGATTGTACTGTGTAACTTCAGATGTAAAACAGGATATCCTTTTATATCCATCTTCTTTTAGATATAATTGATTTCTCTATGACTAATTATGAAGTGATTACTCAGCACCTCAGTGATCATTTAATTTTAGTGTCTGATGAAAATGGTGCATGGGCTAAGTAGAAAGTTTATTAAGTAGAAACAATAATTAAAGCTGAAACAAGGCATTTTGTCTTTCCTTTTCCCCCTTCTTTCTACTTTTATGCAAAACTTAGCTTTTGGAGATCTGTGACTCTCTTCTGTGTCAGGGTGCTAAGTGTTTCTTTTGGTCTTTCCTCTAGGCTGGCAAATAAGCAGGACAGAGAAGGAGCTCTGTCAGAAGCTGATGTAATCGAGTCCTTGTCTCTGGAAAGACTTGTCAATGAACACAAGTGTCTCTGTCAAATTGTATGTATATTTTAACATGCTTTATTTTCTAACATACATGCAAAGCTGCCAGTAAAGTAGGGGATGAAAACTGAACCTGAAACCCTGCAATCCCAGCAAAGATACAGTACCCATATTTGTTCTGCAAGCAATTCTGCTGCTCACCTTGATGTTCTGCTTGTGCATCTGTTGAAGAAATGTTTGCAGCGGGGATCCTCAAAATGTAATTTCTGCTCTGTGCTGAAACCATGGCAGAATAATTAAGTTACTGATGTGGCTTAAAACTTGTTTAATTGCACAGCAAGTTTAGTACTCCAGCTTTTTAAAAAGAAGCAGGGAAGGAACTTGACATTCGGGAGGGATCACTGTTCAGATGTGATATTGGTCTCGTTTCTTTTCATAGCTAAAATCATTTAGCCTGAGCCAACATCTGGCAAACAGTAAGAACATCTAATTCCTAGGACATCTGTTTTCCAGCACAGTAGTCAACAAAGAACACTACTAATATTTGTCCTAAAATAGCTGCAGTTCAGATGCAGCATTCACAGTCGAGAATGTTAAGGAAAACAACAATAAATCATTGGGGTGGAGAGCCAAACCCAGAAATCTTTATGAAACTTACTTACTCTTGATCAGTATTTCAGATAATTTGTCCAAGTCAGTAGTCTCTGAAGTTTTCTTTAAGCCTTTGCTTTAATCTACCATTTCCTTAGGTAACTATTTGAGGGTTTTGCTTTATAGAGTTCTTGGGATTGCAGTAAGAAACATTTTGAAAGATAATGAGAGTTATGCTCTTATTAACCAAAATAAGAAGGCAGCTTTGCAGGACCATTTGGGGTTTAGAATTTAAGTTCTTTTAATTCCTCATGGAGATTTGCAAAATTTAGAGGGTAAATCATATTGCTGTTATTTTCTGTAGGAAACTGAGTTATAGCAGGGCATAGCTGTGTTCATTATGTCCTGACTCTTGCAGTGCTTATCTTCAGTCAGTGCAGTTTTCACTGTGCACATGCAGCAGTCACAAAAATCACAACTGGCACATCTTCTGCCCTTTTTGTTTTCAAGGAACATCTATGACAAAAGTATTTTCTTGAGAAACATTATCAATACAAAAGACCTGAAAGATACAAGTGTATTATCCCAATACTTTTGGATTACTTAGTTTATGACATGTTCTACATTTGCAGTTACACCTTGTGTTTTTGAAGGCTTTTATCCTCTCTCCTTGAAGCTTTTTCATCTCAGAACCACTCTTGTTCCTTTGGTGTTTTCTCACCAGATGTGTTTCCATAACCAGCTTTCTCTGATTTTTCTCACTCTCTTCTCTTGATTCCTCCCAGTCAATCCATTTCCTTGAGTTATTGCATCCAAGCTAGATGAAATATTACAAACTGTTTTCTCAAAGAGTTTGGCTTTTCCAACAGATCTGCTGTGATTGTGTTTCTCTCACTTGCTGGTGAGAATATAATGACAAAAAGTTTTACTCCAGTTGAGATGTGATCCCTTTTCTGATGTAAAAAACTGAATTGGTTTGACAGCTTTTCTGACAATTCCACAGTTGATTTTATTTATCCCCAAGCTGCTGGAAAGTCCTACTTTTCTTTCATGAGCTGAAGCAAGGCTGATTGTCTTGCATCTCAGTTATTCCATTTTGCGAGTTAAGTATAACATGGACTATTTATAAACCAGCAGCAAACCAGAACATACGTATTTGGGGTTGGTAAATTATATTTCAATATAGATGTATAAATATGAATGTGTCCAGAAACAGATGTATAAATATACACATACATACATAACAGCTGTATATGTAAAAGCTGTGTATATTTGTTACAGATATATATGCCTCAATATAGATACGTGAATGTTTATGTGCTGTATTCTAAGCTTTCTTAAGTGGAACTGGAAATAATGGAATTTTGTAGCACTAATGTGATTTTTATCTTGGCAGAATAAGATCTGTAAATATTTCTGAATTTGTGGCATACCTAAATGCAGCGTTTTGCAGGCTTTGCAGCAAACAGTAATGGTTTAGTGACTTTCCCTTTATATTCACAGGAACCTTGCTCAGCTATCATGGGCTATGGGAAAAAAATTGATAAATCCATAAAAAAGGGGTTGTTTTGGCTCCTCCATATCATAGCCAAAGACTTTGATGCCTTAAATGAGCGCATCCAGAGAGACACCACGGAGCAAAAGGCCTACGAGGAGCAGAAGAAACTGGAACGAGCCGAGCGAGTGCGGAGGATACGAGAAGAGAGGTATTTCCCCTGTAACTTCTGCTTTCCTCCCCTTCCTTTTTCCCTAAGGTACTTACCATTCCTGTATTTAGGTCTTACAGCAACCAAGCTATCAAGGGTTCAAAGCTCACAAGCCAAGAGTCTCCCTATTAAAAGTACAGACCTGAATGCCAGAGCCTTTCTATAAGAACTGCAAGTTTTTGTCTGGTTCATCCCCTTTATTTCATTTGCTCCATGCTGGGAATGTGCTGTCAGTGAGAAGTGCAAGGTGGTTGTGGAATCAATTTGCCCTTACTGATGTAACTTCACAGAAGGCTAACCTAAAAGATAAATCCTGTAATTTAATCTTAAGGTGCCTTCAAATGTGTTCCAAAATAAACTTCTGTTAAGTTAGTCACATATGGGTCACTTAAGCGTCTATCATTTTTGTCACACTTTATTTAACACTACACTTAATAAAATTCAGGATGTCCAGCAGGTGAGGCATGAAGTAACTAAAACTGATGCAGTGAGGGGAAGCAGGACAAGTGGTTTCTTTCTTCCCTTCAAAGCCCTTTCTGGCCATCAGGAACCTACTGTGGTTCCTATTAAAGACTGATGTGAATCATTTTACTGGGGCATTCTTAAAATATTTGCTGAGCACCCTTGTCCTCCAGGCTGCCTTATAAAGGCAGAGATTTGTGAATCTCTGTTACTGTGAGAAGTAACAGTGAAGTGTCTTGGCTTACCTTCTTGCTGCTTTGGTTCACTTCAGCAAGTAAAATACTGAAGCACATTTTAAACAGCTTGAAGTTGGCATGGTCTTCATACATATTGCACAAACTTATAAAACCATATACTGTTAGTCTGTCAGAGGTTTCTGCATAGACAAAACCTTCTGACCATGTTGGATTGGATTGAGTTGATGCCATGCTGGGAGGTGTGGAAGGAGGACTGACTCAAACATGTCTCAGAGAAGCTGTCTGATATGGACATTGCCTCTCTACTCTGCCCCCCTCAGTGATCTTGACTGTATTTGTTCACTGGAAAAACTGATTGGGTCTGAATTGGACTAAAGGCTTAAAAGTTTTGCTAAGCTTCTTGTGCCTTCAAGGAAATCTGACTAGTAACTGCCGTTGGCTTCTTTTTATTTGTTCAGGAAGTGCATTTCCTTCACAGTGTGTTAGTAGCAATCATCTAGTTTCAAGTGGAAAAGCAGAGAGAGACTGGTAATGCTGTCAAGTCTTCAACAGCACTGCCTGTTCCTTCCAAATATTATGTTTTCCTGGCTACATCAGTGTCCTCCTTTTCATTGCCATCTGTGCCTCTGAACAAGTGCTCAGTTCCCTCCTCTCTCAGTACCTGCAGCTACAAAGTGGGTGTAACAGTGACCTCCTATGTGCAAGTGCCATCAGAGCAATCCATGAAAAGTATTTCATGAGCATGTACTTTATCAATCAGGTATTATTCAATATTTCTTAAAGATATCTGGAATATAAAAAGTACCTCGTGCTGGAATACTGAGCATTGTGGGCCTCTCTGGACTTCTCTGAGTCCAGTTGAAGCAGGTGTGATTCTCTTAACTGTTACTTCCCAGAATCACTTGGAAGGGACCTTTAAAGTCCATGCTGGTATAAATAGGAGGATGACTCGGATGACTTAATAGTTTTTCTCTCCTGTGTAAAATTTATGGCTTGACTTCTTCAGAATTCTTTTTTTATTCTCCCTCTTTCCCCTCCATTTCCCACCTCCCTCCCCAAACCCACAAATGCCAAAACCACTGAAACAACAACTACCTGATCTCAACAACAATGACAAAGGGAAAAAGAAGAAGGAGGCGTACCTGATGAGGAAGACCCTGAGCCTGGGAAATCCCAGAACCCCTTCCAGCCTATATCTGCTGTAATCTCTGAGGTATGAAAACATGTGACAGTCTGGATCACCTTAGAACAACCACTGACAAATGTCTGAGAGGTATTGGGAAAAATATTTCATTTAAAAGAATTGTTCTAAGTCAGCATTTTTTAATTTTTTTTTTTCCTCTTGGGAGTCTTCTTTTCATGATAAGAAAACCCGTGTTAGTGATCTGGGGACGAAAGTACTGTAGACACAGTAGAATAAATGTAAACACATGACTGAACACATTTCCTAATTAAACTAGTGGGGATTCAGAAGTGGAAAATATTCAAGGTCTGTTAGTTCCTTGTAAAGTGTTTTGGTGATGTAGTGAGTCTTACAAAATCTGCCTGACTTCTTCAGCTGTTGAAATTTCTGGGCATAACCTGTTTTCAGTTGAAAACTGACAGTATTGAGACATTTTCTTAGTTTTGAAATACCAAAATCACATTCATATGTTAAAGTTTCTTTAACCCACATCTCTGAGATCAGGTAGTTCTTGTTTATTTACCATATTTTATTCACTTGAGATAACATAATCTAAAGAAACACGTAAATTTTTCCAGTAAGTAATTCAAACATTTGCTTTTCTCCAGGGCAAAAACTCCCTTATCCACATAATGCAAAGTCAGCTCCATGCACAATAATACCCTTAATAATAACATACAAAAGGAGAAGATAAGGATAGAACTGTGAATACTGCAGAGGTGGAGATTTAGTGATCCAGAACTTGCGATTGAGTCTGTGTCACACAACAGGAATTTGTGCAAATTGTGGTGGCATTTTCAGGATACTTAGCTCTGTGCATGTGTATTTTAATTAAAACATTAAAAAAAAGGTAATTGAAGAGGAAGAAATGAGAAATTTTCTAACCTTGGTACTGTTGATGTTGTTTATATTGCTGGCTATTTTTTTAATAAGATCAAAAGTAAAGCAAGAAAACAGGCACTAAACCTGAAGATCATTTCTTTTGCTGTTAATTCTCCCTCCCTTCCTCTGGATGGGGTATTGGAAATTAGATGTCTTCACCTATTTGCAAATAAATTCTATACCATACAGGGGATACAAAAAATATTTTCAGTTTTTAATCACCTTCCTGTCTTATTAGTCAGATTACAGCATTAGAAGTCATTAAAAAAAATTCTTGTGCTTTTTGGTAGAATGAAAAACAAATGGAAAAGAAGAGGCAGAAGTTGGAGCCTGAGAAGGGCCCAGTTGTCTTGAACCCAGAGCAGGAGCAGAGGGATGCCCAGCACTCCTCAGGCAGCAGCAGCCAAAACACCGATGACAGCAGGCTAGAAATGGGCACTTCTGCAACCACCCAGCTCCTGCAGCACACAGGAGAGAGTGAGCAGCAAGCCTCAGGATGCCTTGACTCAGGTAAAGCTGCTTCCCTTTAAATGTGCATTTTGTGTGATTTTTTTTTTTTTTTTTTTTTTCCCACTGGGCTTCCTTCTGTCCATGTGATTTTTAATGATGCTCCATGTGGATTTAATCCACTGGAAACACCAAAATGCAGAAAGAGGTGATTGTGTTGGAAAAGTGCGTGTTTGTTGCTGTGAAATTAGGTTTGGGGTTTTTTTTTCTCAGAATCAAATGTGCAGCCCACTTTCCATCAGGGCCAAGCTAAATTGAATTTCTTTATGGCAACAGAGAGTTTGCATATATTTAATTATTACACTTAATTTTCTGTTGTTAATTGCTGTGTAGCTTTTACATGTGCCATAATTTTCTGTGTAAGTTTGGACTGAAAATGCTGATGTATCTCCCCAACAGTTGTATTAGAAGATGATTTAAGATATTCTTTGAACAGAATTGTCTGATATGTAATGTTCCATTTCTGTTGGTGTAGATAACAGTAAGAAAAAAAATAAGAAACCAAAATTAAAAAGGGGCCACAGAGTAGAACCTATTAATACAGAGGATTCTCTTCCCAAAAATCCAACACCACCACCAGCACTTCCACCAGGTAAGTGGACCAGCAAACAGTACTTGATGTCTCAGTTTGTGCTTGTTAAAATATTCCCTTAGGAATTGGGAGACTGGAATGCTCATCACATGCTACTGAACATTCCTCTCTAGAAAATCTTTGATGCAGTTTCCCACTTCATTACATGAACTTCCAGCAGTTTGTTGATTTGGCCTGTTCTGTGGAGAAGGACATTATTTTCCCAAAAAGTGAGTCAGAAAACTGACTACTCACAAAAGTGATAAAAATTATAAGTATTTTTAAGGGTAAATCAGCTTCTTTTAAAGGTATTTCATCCTTATTCACTATGCATGCAATATGTGGCATACCTTGAGTATTTCTCAGTGCTTTGATTTCCCCCAAGGTGAGCAGAGTCAAGAGCAGTCCTGGCATGTTTTGACAGTCTTTGTTTTCCTTTAGTTGGCTGGGGAACTCCCAAACTTAGTAGACTTGGAAAACTCGAGCCTCTTGGTGAAACACATCATGCTGGTAATTGAAAGTGGTTTGGGTTTTGTACTTTTGAAACCATTCTCCATTATTCATTCATTTCTACAGTCATTTCATTCTTCATCTTTTTTTTTTTTTTTTTTAATTATTTATTTCTTAATTCCAATTCTTGTTGACCAAAAGCTAACTCTTTTGCTTAGTAGAAAGCATCTTTTTGATTTTTCAAGTCTTCTTGATATGGAGAAAATAGTTACCTTAGATTTCCTTATAAAGGTTAAAATACCATGGGGTATCAGCAGCTGTTAAAGATCTGAAGTTATTTGCATAGGAGCATTCACCTAAGCATTATAAATGCCATATTACCAAGAGTTGCAGGGCCAGTTCAGGACCAGTTACTTTAAAGAGTCCAAATGAGAAGTAAGTTTTTGGTCTGGAAAATGTCAGTGATAAGGTTTGGGATCTGTTGCTTTACCTGAAGGGCCATTGCCCTGAGAGTTCACAAATGGGTAGCAGAAACAAGTTTAATAACTGGAAATACCAAGCTGTGATAGGCAGATTCTTGATTTCTTGCTTAAATAATGGCTGTTCTCATGTTTTGGAAGATGATGGAAGATTGTTGGGGTTTTTTTATGCTCACACTGCAGTTTTTCCCGAGTTTTAGATGGTAATTTCTTTTTCTTACATTTTTATTTTTCAAATTTGGAGGAGCCAAATGAATATGGACATATCTGGAGTAACATGAGACGAGAATAACCAAGATAAAGCAATGAGAACACTTAGAGAGATTGAATAAAGAGAACACCACTTGAGGAACTTGTGGAGAAAGGAGCTCTGTAGTTACCCTTGATGGAACTCCTGTCACGTGTTACAGAACCACGTGAAGTTCTGAAACAACAGAACATGGAGCTTTCCTGCCAAAGAATCAAAAGCTGCCTAAAGGGAAAACAAGATTTCTAAACCCAAGATACTTCATTCTCACAGGAATGAGTCATGTGCATAAAGTGTCATGTGTAATTTAATCATAAAACCATCTTGCTCTTTGCTTTAAAGGCGTGTAGAGAGAAGGCATCGAGAAAGAGAAGCCAGATGAAGAGGTAGGGAAGGAAGGGAAGAGGTGGAACTCAAGTCTTACCTGTTGCCTTTGGTACCAAGGGCATGGGTGGGACAAAGAGCTAAAAAAACCTGCTTTAAGCTAGTTTCCCTCCTCTCAGGGATGGATGGAAGTAAGTTGGAATATGTGTTAATTTAGTCTATTTGTAAACTAAGTATAACAATTACTTTGGAAGCCAACAGTGAGGACCAATATGTTGGTGAGGATCTCTTGAGCAGAGCAAACTTGAAGTGCTCAGAACTTGTGCAGCTGAATTTGAAACATTGCCTGCCTTTTGCTGAGATTTTTATTTTTTTTCAGGAATTTTAAGTCTCAAGTATCACAGAGAACAGAAAATCCTAAGAAAGCAAGAAAACGTCTATTTATAGGTGGAAAAAAAAGCTTTTCAAATCACAGTCCAGCATTGTCAGACCTTTAGTCAGGCCCTGATACCAAAGAGCATCAATTAGTTATTTTGCTTAAAGCAACTCTTTGTGGGGTTTTTATCATTCTGACCAATTAAGATCCATAGAATCACTTAGGTTGGAAAGGACCCCTAAGATCATGGAGTTCAGCTGTTAACTCAGCCTTGCTAAGTCATCTTCCACTGGTTTGACTTGCCATCTCTCCTTGCCCATTTTCTGTCACATAACAGTGTTTTTCAATGAGTTTTTCCATATTTTGCAGATTGAGAACCTGCTCCTGATTGGAAACTCATTGGAGTTTTTCTAAGGTACCAGTGGAGCCTACCTTGGGTTCTTTCTTTGGAATATCCCCTGAATAGCTTTCTCAAAATCAGCCTCTTTTTGGCTGTCCCTTCAGCAGAGAAGTAACTCAGTTTTTTTTCCCCCAGCTTTACCCAAAATCCCCACCCTAAGACTGGGTTTAAAAGCTGTTTAGACATTCAACCTTAGTGAAATAAAAAGTCACAGTTCCCCTATGGGTTCATGATTAATATCTTGAAGGCACAATTTGCAGTGAAAACTTAAAATACTTTTTTATTGCCTTTAGTTGTGACTTTAGTAAGGCTTTACTTTCTGTGAGTTTTTGGGTTCTCTGAGGTGCACTATTGCATTCTGCAATACTGCGTTCTCTTGAACCCTTTGGTTTTGACTTTAATTTTTTTGTTGTTGGAAGTGTCAGATATGTGGTAGATCTTACTGCTGGAATATGTCAAATTAGGGTAGAGTGATGCTGAAACGACCTCCAAAGGTCTGGTTTTCAGTGCTAGGCTTTCTCAGACATAGAACTCTCTTTGTTATGCAAACTGAAAAATTAAAGTGCTGATGAGCAGGCTATTTAGTATATAAATTGAGTCATTTTTGTGTCAGTCTTAGAGGAGGACGTTACAGTGGGTGTTGAGGCAGAGTTAAAAGACAGTAGTGTCAATTACATAAATCTTGAATTATACACTTATTTTCACTAAAGTCTGTGATTTTTTTTCCGGTCATGCTAAGAATTTTGGCATAGCACTGCATATTGTCTGTGAGAAACCTCTTCCATTATAGGAGGTAAAATTGTCTGCCAGTCCTAAAGCTGTCTACCAGACCTCAAGAAGCTGATTAACAGAACCATCCATTGGATGGCTTTTCATTGACCTTATAATCATTTGTTGCAGTTTTCTTGTTGCTGTAACACTCAATTGGTGCTGTTAAAANATTTTGGCATAGCACTGCATATTGAGATTCTGTGAGAAACCTCTTCCATTATAGGAGGTAAAATTGTCTGCCAGTCCTAAAGCTGTCTACCAGACCTCAAGAAGCTGATTAACAGAACCATCCATTGGATGGCTTTTCATTGACCTTATAATCATTTGTTGCAGTTTTCTTGTTGCTGTAACACTCAATTGGTGCTGTTAAAATCAAAAGGCTTTTTACAATAATATAAAGTGTTATCATTTTGCTGATTAAATGTAAGGATGGCTAAAACTTTGACCCTGCAGACATGTGCACACATTCTTAGAGTAGTGTAATCCTGCTTGTTTGCTTTAGTTAATTTGAGCTCAGGAATGCAATTTGAACAGAAGTTGCTGCACATGTGGAACAAGTGGAATATATTCTTCTTGGAAAGCTATGATTTATTAAAGCTCAATTTTGTGTTAGCAGGCCAGCAGGCCTTTGTTGGGGAAGAGGTGATCTGTATAAACAAAACTGAGATTTGAATGCTTCAAAAAGCTGCTTTTGGGCTTTTTTTTTCTTGATTTCCCCTTTTTTCCTCTTACCATCTTTCATATTATTTTGCATGTGAAATGCTTTGCATGTACTCATCTGCATGGTTTTTCCTTTTTTATATCCATTACAAATGTTTGAGAATACTTGTTATTCTCTTCTGATGTACTTATTAACTTTGTCTTGAACAATTTTACTGCTTTAAATTCCTTTATTGACAAAAGGAACTGTTATGGTTTTATTTCTTAATATAGTTCTTTTAGGAGGTTAGTATGGCTTGCAAGAGAAATGCCATGCATAAATGGTGCCAAAATTCTGGATGCTGCGTAGTGTTACTGTCTCTTAAAACTATTTTGCAATGAAGACTTGACTGCAGCAACATTCAACTTTTTGTACTTCATTTTTTCAGTTGTTATTTGTACACTTTGGATTTCTCATTCCCTATTTTTAGGGGTGTTCACAGATCACCTTTGGCTTGATCTTGCAAATGCTGATGCATGTGAAACAATTAAACCCTCTTTTGGCCACTACACCTCTAGACATTAATTAGCACTAGGTTTGAAAGGTGCTTGTAGGAATTAGCTCCTAAATTGTAGACTACCAGCTTCCATTAATGAAGCAAGAATTCCCCAGAGGTAAAACTCCTTTAGGCAAGGCAGATGGCAGATGACAGACTGATGTGTGTTTTCTCTGGCATCTCTCACACAGATTTCTATGGAAAGCCTCTGCCCCCACTGACCCTGCGCCAAAGACCCAACAGTGACGCCCACGATGTCATTGCTTAACTGGATCACAGACAGAATTGAAAACCACAAAATGAAAAAATTCCATCAGAAACATTTTATTTTACTTTTTTGGCCCTTGAAGGAAAATTTTTCAGAAGACACTTTATCAATATGTTGCAAAATAACGTGGTGACACTGAAATATGGAGTTCACTCCATTGTACCTGACTGACCAGACTTTGTTACTTCACATCACCAGCTCTTCAGGGTTTAGCAGGAGGTCCAGAAGGGTATGTGGATGTCCATATGAACATGGTACTGAATGTTTTCTGGGTTTACTTGTGAAAATACCTAGCTGTAAACCTGAAGAAGAATACCTCGGAGATCACTGGATTGTCCATCCACATAGAGACCTTCCTTCAGGTGCTCTGCAGTCCTCGGGGTTTTTTCAGCTGAGAAATTAAATTATTCTGAGTATTTTGTAAGATTCCTGTATGATAGGGTGACTATAGAAAGGCTAAACAAATATTGAGTATATTTTTCTACCTTTTTATAAAATGATTTGAAAGTTTGAGTGGACATGTGTACCTGCTACCAATAAAGTGCTACCTGGGAAGCATTTGGAAAACTGATGGTCAAGTGCAAACACATACAGTGTGTTTGACTCTTAGGGCAGCAATGCCCTTTCTTAGGGATTAAATTCCCAGATGCAGATTGCATATTTCTGCAATCTGAAGCAGAGGTGAGATAGAAAGGAAAGTTTAAAATAAATGCATTTTATACAAAATATTGCTATTTAAGCTGTCTAAAAGTTTTCTTATCTGTTGTTTTGTTAACTGAGTTTAAATAGGTCATAAATTCTGCTGAAAAAATAAGTAGTTGAATATTGTTTTGACTACTACAGCATACAAGAAAATTGCACATAATGGAAGTTTTGCACTAATTGAGTCCTGAATTTTGATGGAAAACTGAATCAACCAATATGCACATCAGCTCCAACAGGTTTCAATCTCAATAATACTAAAATACCATCTTGAAAACTAAAGCAACCCTGGTTTTTAACGGTTTATACAATAGTTCCATGTAGAGTGTTTATTTGTATTAAAATATTATATACAAGGGATACATAAACAACCAAGATTACAATTTGATACCTTCCTTTTTAAATGTTTTTCCTTTTACATTGGAGGCAGCCATTGGTTTATGGAGTAAAGGTATATTCTTAAGCCACTTAGTTACACTAAGGATGAACCCCCCCATTCAAAGGGGTTTATTTCAAGAAGCATTATTCATTATTTTATATTATTCTGTTGGTTTTCAATGACATGGTAATAGCAAATTACTTCAGTACATATTAAAACTATGCAAAGTGTATGCTCAGCACTTTGAATCCTGGAAGCCCTTGCCATGTGCCCCTCACTGCAGTGAGCTGCACAGAGACATCTACCCCATTAATCAAAAGGAAATTGGTAAGGTTTTTACAGAACATGTTGGGGGAGGAGGGTGGAATCTAATAGAGTAGCATGTTGTGATTATTGCCAAAATTCGGTCATTTTCCCTTCCAACAAACAAAGTATTGAGGCAATCTCAATCTTACTAACTTCAGCTATGCTACCACTTCAATTTTTGGCTTAAAGGTTCTACTTTAGCAGGATTATTCTTTTTAACAGCTTCCCTTTTTAGGAGCGGATTACACTTTTATTTCCTATCAAAAACAAGTTAATGGTAATCTTTGCTAAAAATGAAGCTAAATATGCTGTGGTAACAAAATTTGAGAATCTAAAATGTGAGATGTTGGTACTTTGATATGAAATGTGTGTTATGTATGTTGTGTGTGTGGACAAATTTTTGATTTTGCTTTTAAAATAAATTTTACTAGTATGTGACAAAGTACTCAAAAATGTTTTATACAATTTTGTCTATTACTGTGCTCTGTAACTTACTATGGTGGGTTTTTTTTCAGTAATTTATACTACCATGTCTTTTTGCTCAAGGTGACATTTATGTATAGAATAAAACTAATGCACAGCATCAGTGTGTTTCCTGTATTATCACAAATTGACAATTTTTTCAAGCAAGTGTAGTCATAAATATTTAAGGGCTGTAAGTTTCACTTACATTGCTAAAATGTACAAAATAGAGACCTTTATAGACAGAATTTTTGCTTATTTTTGCAGCAACAATGTGTTCAAATTCAGAATATATTGCTAGATTGGCACTAAGTTATGTGTATACATATAAAGTGCTTTGACAGTGCACTTAATATCTGAGAGGTAATAAGTTGCACAGCTGTAAATTGAGAAGTAACTATTGCACAAATAAGAAGATTTTATCAGATTTTATGCTTCTTGTCATCTATAATCTTACAAAATGTCAATGCATTCAGCTGAGAGTATCTGTGCCTAAGGACATTTCAGTGTTCTGTATTGTGTAAGCAGAATATTTTGTATTCTCTATGTGCAACATTTTAAATACATTTTAAAATATTTTAAATGTATCTTCTAAGATAAAGAATAGTAATTTTACTGAGCTAAGAATCTGTGCTTCAAAGTATGTTGTTCTGGTTGTCTTGCCTTTTAGTTAAATAAAACCTAGAATCTTATTCGTAGATTTAAAGGTTTTAAATGCAAAATAATCACTCACTGTAATTGGACTGATAAAAGTAGGTGTTCTGTTAAAAGTGGATTCAGTCTGAGCTTTATAAAGGCTGTGGTGATCCGTTGTTTGAAACCCAAAGAACAGGAACTGTTACCCTCCGGAGGCCTTTCTGTCGCTTAAAAATGGATTTCTCACTTCCGCAGTTTAGATGGCTTTTGAAACAAGGTTGGCAGTGGTCTCATGACAATTTTCTTTCTCCAGCAGAAACCAGTGTATTTCCTGAAAATGGTTATTTTTGGATCTAATGATGTCACATTACGAAAGATGGATGGACAGTAAGAAAGTAAGCAGCATAGGCTTTTTTTTTTTTTTTTCAAGAACTACTTTTTCCTGTAATATATTCCGTTATTTTAATGGGAAGCTTGGTACTGTAACTTCAGGATGCTACCCACTAGCTTTGCCATAGTCTGGTGGCTTCCAAGCTTTTGGAATTCATTCATCTGGAAGTACTTTACTGCTTTGAACGGAACATATCCCCCAGTATTTCAATGGATGCATCTGTAAATGGAATGAGTGACAGAGGATATTATAAAACTGCGAGTAATTTGAGACAGGTTTATTTTAGGACAGAAGACACTTTGGTTGGGGCTCTTTTCTGTTTTCACCCCCTTTTTTACTTGGCACTGCTCTGGCAACTGCTGTGTGGTAACAAAAGTAGTGCTTTCCAGACGAGTTTAGGAAGGTGGTCCATGGAATAGGAAGCAATCTATGTATGGTCCCTAGTGAATGTGAATGTAAAATGCCCACATTCTCTTCCTGAGGGGCCGGTGCAAAGGTTGAAAGAGGGAAAAGGTGAATGAGAATGGGTAACAAATTAAGTCCTTGCATTGAAGTGTGTCAGTTAAACTTGTGAGACCAACAAATCGTGGTGAGCCTCAGTAAAGTAGTTGGGCTACAGAAATGATGATTCACTCAGGAGCAATGGGGTAGCAGATGGAAGGACTGAAGAAGTGCTAGAAACTCAGAGCTTTAAGGTGTGTGCATATAAACATTTTTTTCCAGAAGGTAGCAGGTTTTGCAGACCTCAGACTGGTGCTTAGTCAATCTTCCCACCACGTTTGCATTTGCTACTGCAAAAAACAGTCTCCTAAAAATTATCATGCAGAAAAGTTCAGTCTTAAAATAAGTTTTCCACATGGCTACATCCCAATAGGATCAGTTAATGTCATCTTCTAATCTGCATATTCTTCATCCTAAACTGCCATCCATGGCTTTGATCTCCATTAAACCTACAAGTTTTTGCTAAGTCTGTCCTGATATAACACCAAGAATATTATTTCTGTATTTTGAAGTTACTGCATGTAATACTGGTGAAGACTCAAGCTTTATCCAGAAAACTGGACACCAGAACTGAATAGTGAAAATCACAGTGATGACCTGTCTTTTCTCAAGGCTTGGAAGATGTTGATGTGCTGCTGGTGTTGTTTCTGAATATTAAGTTGCTGACTTTAACTTGCTAGTTTGAAGACATTTCGAACATCCTCCACTCTCAAAGTATGAGGACACAGCAGAGCATGTACAGGGTCCTGTTCCTTTGCTTTCCTGACATGCTCTCAGGGAATACAGGTTGGAAATAAGGTAATTTACTTTTAAAGGAAGTGTGAAGGGAGTTGTGGACTGAGATTATAGTGGAGTTAGAGAGATGCAATGGATTTTTCACACATAAGACACAGCTTGTAGTTTGTGGTTTAACAGGGCATCTGGACCTACACATGGTCACTTGCTATGGCAGGAACAGTTGCTTAGGTGACAGTTTTGGGTGGCTTTTCATTAGGAACAGTAGCCTGTCCTTCAAAATGTACTGAAGTCTCTGCCCAGTCAGTCCTGGTCAGCAGAGAGAGACCAGTTGCAGCTGTGTTTGTGCTGCTGCAGAGTGTCTGTCATGGTGGTGTTGTCATAAACTGTCCAACTGAAGTCCTTGACTTCTGCTGTGGTGCAAATCTGGCTTGTTCCAGACACGGGGAGCAACTCTGATGGCACATCTACCATATGTAGCCCTTGATTTAAGGGAAGAGGACTTAGCATAATTATTTGTTTTATTAGTATGGTAAAATTCAATTATTGTATGTATTTTCTCCTATGGTACTGGCCTTGGCAGAATTACAACCCCTGAGAACTGTACTTTTTATACCAGTTCTGTATCTGTTCGTACAACCCATTTATCAAAAAGCCTTTCAGGTTTCCTTTCACATTTGATATGTAGGATATGTACCCATTTTGCCTCCAGGCCCTTTGTCACAGTCCTGATTGAAACACTTCACATAAGCTTTCAAGTGTGATGGCAATCTGCATAAATGCTCTCAGCCTTCATTAGTCAGTGCCTGAAACTCAAATATTTATCTATACCGTAGCACTCCTGCCTTTACCTTTGCACCCTTTTCTAGCCTGGACTTCAGGGGCCAGGTTCACCCTACAGAAGCTGTGTGGGCAGGCTTTAATTAAAACCACAATTAATTGCTGGTAGGGAGGGAGTTGGCAAATGCTGATGGACAGGTGAGCTGTGGAGAGCATGTGCTGACTTTGTTTTGCGAGTAATGCCCAACAGGGCAAGTGGCCCTTCCTTGCAGGAGGAGTTTGCAGGTCTCCGTGGTTCTCCTCACTTGAGGGGATCACACTCTGAGCATGTTGGCAGTCACTGTTCAACCAGAGGCAGCCGAGCTGGGGCACAGTGGTTCTTCTGTTCCTGCTCCAAGATAAGGGTTCAGCTGCAAACCTCTCTAAGATGTTTGTGTGAGCAGTTCTCAACTCTTCATCGGTTTTCTGTAGTGGTAACAGCAGGTTGAGCTGGAGCTGACCTGGGGTGTGTGGTTGGGAGGAGGATGTGGAACAGCTGAACAGCATCTGCCAAGCCTGGGCCAAACTGGAGCCCTGATCTGGTGAGCAGGGCAGGGGCAGAGACCTGGCAGTGCTGGGTGGGATGGGGTGGAGGGCAGAAAGGCCCTGCTAGGGAGGATCAGTTTGGTAAGCTGAGTAAGGGAGAGTCCTGTTGTTGCCTGATCCTGGTTTAGCTCCTGGAGAGCCAGGGGGGCAGGGAAAAAAGTACAAACAAACCAAACCCCACAACACAAGCCAAAACCAAATAAAAGCAACACAAATAAACAATAACAAAACAACAAACAGAAAACTAGTAAAAACCAACCCCAACAGTAAGAACAAAAAGTAACAAAAAAAACCAACCCCAAATAAACAGGGGAAAAAAAACACACACACAAACA
>VXAU01000309.1:307259-327464 GCA_013399695.1 Formicarius rufipectus | reverse complement strand
CCGATCCCACGGACCGCCCCGTCCCCCGGGGTTCCTCCCCTGCAGTTCCCCGCTCTGCCGCCGGGGGGCGCTGCGATGGCGCGCCGTGCGCTGCCGCTGCCCCTCCGCGCTGCGCTCGCCGCCGGGCGGGCACCGGCACAGGTGAGGGATAACCCGGGAGGGACCGGGACGGGTGAGGGATAACCGGAGGGGACCGGGATAGGTGAGGAATGACCCGGCAGCGCCGGCTTTCTGCAGCCGGAAGGGCGGCGGGAGCGGCGCTCAGCCCCTTCCTGCGCGGGGAGAACCGCGCTTGGCATCATCCCCTATCCCATCCCGGTCCCAATCCCGGGGGGATTCGTGCCCTGTGCCCGGCCGTGCCCCGCGGAGACTCCGGGAGCCGCTCGGAACTCAGTTCCCTCCCCCGACACGTGTCTGTGTTCCCGGCGGGAGGATCCGGGATGCCCTTGGGAGGGAATTCCCGCACTGTTTACCTTTGGGGGGGTTCATTGTAGCAGCGCGGCTTTGCGTGGAAACAGTTCTTCCGCCCGCCCCTCCTTAAATAGGGGATTTTAGCGGGTTCAGAGCCCGAAAAGTTACTCCTGGAATAGTTATTTCGCGTTCCTCACCCACTGCTGTAGCCCTGATCACTTCACCCTTCGCTCAGTGTGCTTTAACTCCGGGTGTCTCCCCGGGCTATTCCAATTAATTCCTCTTTTTTGCCTGGATCCCCTTGGCAGAGGCGATCGCTCGCAGGGATCGTGCCGGGCTTATTTCGCTGCGGGCGCTTCAGAGCTTCGGAATTATTAGCCATGGGGATGTGGAGGGATATCCTCGGCAGGTTTTGGCTGATCTCTGCACAGGGAGGGAAGAAGGGTTAACCTGCTCAAAAAAATTCCTCTTACATCACATGTTGATCACACGTGATAGCTTAGCATCCTTACTAAGTTAATTTGATTTTTTTATTATTATTATTCTAGTGAGAACTAGGGAGGGTTTAATTTTGTTGTTGTTTTCACTGCTTTTTTTTTTTTGTTGTTGTTGTTCCTTTCTCCGAAGCTGGAAAACAAAGCAAAGGGGAAGGTTCAAAAGCAGATCTGTCGAGTTGTTCTGGATCACTTTGAGGAGCAGTACACGGCAGAGCTGGGAAAGGCATGGAGCAGCGTCAGGTCTGGTGTTCTGGGGACGTGGGAAGGGAGGGAGGGGTGAAGAATTAGTTGTTAATCCC
The DNA here is from genome assembly GCA_013399695.1 of Formicarius rufipectus. NCBI lineage: Eukaryota > Metazoa > Chordata > Aves > Passeriformes > Formicariidae > Formicarius > Formicarius rufipectus. The sequence continues at coordinate 326,257 of VXAU01000309.1, read as the reverse complement.
TCTTTGGTTTGGCCTCCTCGAGTTAAAAAGGGCTTTAAAATAGACGTCACCACCGCTGTGGAGTTTTTAAATGTATATATTAAAAAGCAAAGATGTATAGCATTAGTTTAATTGAATCAAAAACCCTTTTAGTTTGAATGGGTGTTTTTATCTGGTTTAGATGGTGGATGCTCCTGAGGAGTATTTTTTGAGACTAAATGAATAACTTCTAAGGGGAATTCAAATGGAAAGGAGGGAAATCAATGTTGGGAAAGTGAACTGAAGTACAAACAACGTGTTTCCACCACGTAAGCACTGCTTTCTGACTGTCTTCCAGGAAGATCTACTGCTTTCAGTCATTCTGGCCCAATGTTTGCAGAACATAAAACCTAAAAAAGAGCATTTTTAGAATTTAGAAATTTTGTAAAACTGCATTTTACGGTGTTGCCTGGAATGGCCATTGCAAAGCCGATGTGATTCTTCTTGCTGCGATATTTGCAACTAATACTGCAGTTGTTCTTTGTCCCTGGGGAAGTACTTTATAGTCAGAAAGAGCATTATGCTTCACCATTCGTATCTTCTACAGTTGAAGAAAAGTGGAGAACATCTAGTTTCAGAAGAAATTTTTTATGCATTTTTAAAAAGTGTAAAACAGTTTTAAATACACTCATTAGAGAAAAAAGAAAAAGATGGCAGCTTGATTCCCTATAAAAATTATTTTCCCACCTACCCTTCTTAATCATACCTAACCCAACTGTTTTAATTTCTGATTATACCAGAATGCTCCAACGGTGAGACTGGAAGTCTTCTTTGGAAAGCCCGTTTTATTTGTCAGGTTACTAAATAACTTGTCCTTTTTTTTCCCCCCTTCCAGAGATGTCCTCACATCCCCCCCGTGCTGGCAGCACGCCCTTCTGCTGAACAGGTTCAGCCAGTGCCTGGAGCTGGAGAGGAGCCTGAAGGATCAGGGCTATCAGCCTGCCTTTCAAGGGGCTTTTCCCCCTTCCTTTCCAGCAGCTCTGAAATGCTACACCAGGAGAAGCCCCGGGAGATTCCCTGCCCAGAAACACCGGGCTGGCCAACTGAAGGACTATTACCTGCTGAACGCGGCGTCGCTGCTGCCCGTCCTGGCCTTGGGGGTGAAGGATGGGGAGGAGGTTTTGGATCTCTGTGCTGCTCCAGGGGGAAAAGCTGTGGCTGTGCTGCAGTGTGCCAACCCAGGTAATGTGCCAATCCAGGTAATGTTCCAATCCAGGTCATGTGCCAATCCAAGTCACGTGCCAACCCAGGTAATGTGCCAGGGTGGTGGTGCCCAGGCCATCCCAGCTCTGCCTGCTCTCTGTGCCCAGGGGGGCAAAAAAAACCCCAACAGCAATTTGTATTTATTCCAGGTAGTTCCACACTATTAATTAGGCTTTTATGAAGGCAGTTTTACCTACAAGGGGATGAAAAGTAGTTACTTAAATATGAGTTACTGCAGACTGACAGGCAAAAGTGAGCTCTGTGTTTGTTTTTTTGTTTCTCCACTGCTTCCCTTATTACTTCTGCAGAAGTTAAAGTCTCATAGATTTGTTGCCACGGGGATGTAAACAATCTGCAACCTCAGAAGAAACTTCTTTTTCTCTTTAACTCTGCTGTCTCTTTGGCCAGTGCTGTGCAAATTTTCGAGTAAATTTAAGTGTACTGATGTAAAACAAATTAAATGGGCAAGACGTAGGCAGAGGGAGAAAGCTTATAATGAGGGATTGTTCTGTTTAATAAGATATGTCTTAAACCATCTCAATGTTGGAGAGGGACTCAAATCACAGTGTTTAGAAGACAACAGTAAGCAGCTGCTCTGTCCTTTTGGGAAGTCAAAGGGAGTTCAAGCAAGTGCTGTTGGCAAGTTTGTGTCAGTTTGGGTAATAATTGTCTCAAAGTATTCACTGCACATTGTGTTCTTGTTGATGAAGGCATTGCTGTGGCCACCTGCACCACATTACAGCTGATTTGCCCTCCCTCTAGAGGAGTAAGGTGATGCCAATGAAATTAATCAAAAAGGAATTGTCCTTTCAAAAGGTTTAAAAGAAAATCCCAACCCCCTTTTGTCCCTTGGCTGCTTCTGCAGAGACTGACTTGTTGCTGAGAGTGTAAGGAATTTAATGCTTAATGTAAGGAATTTAATTCTTAATATGCTTCAGTGAATGCTAGGATGTGCTGCATTGTGTATGGCAAAACTCTTGTAGGGCAACTTGGGGAGACAAGAAAATAGGAATTTTTTAACAATTTATAAAGTTGGAAACTAGGAATAAGAAAAAAAAAAAGCCATTCTGTGTTTGTGGTGTGGGTACAAATGGCAGTGTTTCTTTTGAAGGAGTAACTGCTCTATGTTGCTAAAAGCAAGTGTAACCAAAAGGCTGCTGTTAAAACACTTCTAGTTTAATTTTTAAATAAAAATGGGGTTGGACTGCTCACCTTAGGATACACAGAACTGATGCTTTACTTATTTAGAAGATAATTAAATCGTAAGAGGTATGGATTTCATGCTCGAGGAGCCCAGAAAGGCCCTCACTCAGTGCTGGTTTTTGTATAAGGGTTGTGATTAAGGTTTATTCTCTTGTGGGAGTTTATTGCTACAGGATCGTTCCTCAGGCAGTATTTTGGCTTGCTCTGCAGAAGCATGTTGGGATTTACTCAGGTTTATAAAAATTCAGCACCATTCTGCAAAGTGCAGTGGCACAGGCACAGAAGGTGTTAGCTCTGTGGTAGTCATGGCAAAGCAGGACTTCTGAAGTCAGTCTAACTCCTTATATTTATTAAAACAGGAAAAAAACCCAAACTCTAGAGACTTATATTTGGGTGTTTACTTCTTTCTTTCTTTGTTTTTTAATTCCCTAAGGCCGTTTGCACTGTAATGAATATGATGATTTGAGAGCAAGGTGGTTGGAACAGACAATAGAATCCTTCATCCCAGAGCCTTTGATCAACTTGATAACAATCTCTAAGCTGGATGGTAGAGTCATTGGAGATCTTAAGCCTGACTTATATGACAAGGTAATGTTATTATCAGCAAATGATATTTCTACATTCTGATCTTTTTCTTCCTGTGTTGCTCTCTTTTTAATTTGCCTTTTTTGTTTTGTTTTGTTCCTGGCCCCCACAAAAATACCTGACCCATCCAGGGGGACCCAGTCGTGCACAGGCTTTGTAGGGCCTCAGGAAACATTTTATGAAGCCTGTGGTGCATTTGTTCATGTGTTGGGTGATGTTTTCCATTCAGATTTGGTTGTAGCTGTGTTCTTTGCATAATGTGTAGTTAGGAAGAGGAGGGGAACAAGCGAGAGCCGCTTGGGTAGAGCTTCCTTTTGGAGCCCTGATTTCTTCTCTCCCCACCTCCAAATCATTTCACCCCTGAAATGGAAAATAAAAAGACTGTTTCTTGCTGTTTGCAAAAGTCAGTTGAACAGATTTTTGGCGCATGGTGTTCAGAAAGGGAGTATCTTTGTTGTGGTTTGTCTTATTTGCCTGTTATTCGTTGTCCAGGTGCTGGTTGATGCTCCTTGCTCCAACGACAGAAGTTGGCTGTTTTCTTCTGATACTCATCAAGCTGCACTTAGGCTGATGCACAGGAAGGAGCTGTCACATGTACAGCTGCAGCTTCTGAGGTGAGCAGTGCAAAAGAAAGCTGTTAAAGCATCTCTTTGTAATGAATACAAATCACGTGGTGGGGACAAGATCTTTCATTGTTTAATGAACAAAGCCTGGGTTGAAGAAACAGTCGGGCTGGGTTAATGTGGGTATGGAAATCTGGGAGGGGTGAGAGCAGGACTGAGCCTGAGGTCCTCTCCTGTCAGACTTCACTTGTTTATTCACATAGATGGCCATTTTCAGATGTCTCTGAATGGTCTGGGACGAAGTCAGAGTGGTTTTGGTGGACACAGCTGGGATGGTTTCAGTCACATCCCCCAGCTGAAGCAAAGCAAGGTGTATTTTGTAGCAGGGGGTGTTTTTAGGTGTCAGTGCAAGTAGGGAAGCTGGGCATTCTTCCCCAAGCTCCTTGTCTTCTTGCTGTTGTTCTTTCCCAGAATTATCCCTTCTAGTTGTTTGTTTGGATGGCTGAGCTGTGAGTCAGGGCTGGTTCCCAACCATCACTGAGGTCTTCAGGATTTGTTTCTGATGTGGGGAGGTCGAGTCCTCTACTGCACATTCTTGAATGCTGCTTGAGTTTAATACACTTGTAACACAGAAAAACTCCTGACTCTGATCAAGGAGGGTACAAAAGTAAAACAATATGTGGTGGAGAGGACTGTTTGTTTGTTTTTAAGAACATCCACCCAACAGTTCATGTCAAGGCTGTCATTTATTACACATTTAAATGACCCCAGCCATAGGCTGGCAGTTGGGAAGCATTTTTAGCTCCACAGTTGTTCTTATTGGGGGGGGAATAAAAAAGAGACTTCTCAATAGAACCTTCTAAACTTGACTGTTATTTGCAAAGTACCAGACACGCCTGAAGTCCATCTGTCAAAGGGAATTGAGGGGAAAAATAACATATTACCCAAAACAAAGAAGGAAGTTTTTTATGGAAAGTTCCCCTTGCAGCAGTTCAGGATAGTTTTGCATGACTTGCAGTTGCAAAAGGCCTAGCAGAAGCCTGTGATTTATAACAGAAATATGAGTGTCTTATTGCAGTAATGCATCATGTCTCCCATTTCCCTTGAAGAAATCAATCACATTTAAAACACTGACCTGTTTCTGTTTTCCCTTTTCAATATCTGACATATAAAATCCAATTTGTGAACCCCTTCCAAAAGGAAGAATACATCATGCAGAGAAATTTGGAGAATTTGCATAAATCAGTCCAGATTGTAATCCTGGAGAACTCATGACAGCAGGAACCCTGGTTTTTTTTGGTTTCTTTTTTTAAAAAAGGTACATTCCTATCAGCCCAAATCAGTTTTAATTGAATTATCCCTAAGTCAAGAGCATTTTCTGTTGAAAATGTTACTCCAGCAACAGTAATAAGAATATTATAATATTATATATTATTACAATAATAAGAAGAAGAATTAGATTCCTAAGGACAAAATACTTTTCATATGTAAATTGTAGTAAAAGGATAGTAATTTCAATCCTTTTGCCCACGTGGGTCTGAGTAGTTCTACAAATTGGCCAATCTATTGCTGTGTGTCCTGGCTTGGGGTATTTTTGTCCTTTAAAATATTTTGGAGCATATGAAATAAATGGTTAATTAGAAGAGTTAGATACTGTGGGGGTTACTGAGTAAAATATTTGATGTATAGTTGTCCACTGTATTGTTACTGTTCTTTTTCTGTGGTCACTTCAAAATGAATTCCCAGTACTGAAAATGTCTCAGATCCCACATGAAAAGGGACAAAAGAAAGGCTTAATATGACAAGAGCATTTAAAGTTGAGCACAATTTAAATTGTGGAATGCTGCCTCATTCAAGCTTCTAGTACTTGGCTAGGATACATAATTATTAGTTTTTAAAACTTGAGTCTCCTCTCTGAGACTTCCAGTCGTGTTTAGCAGGGTTAAATTACAACGCAGAAGAATTAAATCAAAGTGGAGTTGTGTTTTTATTTCTGTCAAACAACACTCGGCCTAAAACTTGAGATTCCCTTTTTTATGTTTTTAAATCAAAGAAATACTTCACTTGGACTCTGTTTTTCTGGGGGGAAACTGGGGACATCAAAGAGAAAAGTTGAAGCAAGGACAAGCAGGGTGTGCAATACCCTGTAATTAATTAAGTGCTTAGATGCTTCAAGATCTGAAATAAGAGTTGAAACTGTTGCAACAATCTTCCCTCTGCAGTCTGGGTAAAACCTGGAATGTGAGGCAGTGGCAGAAGTGCTGACCAGCACATTTTACACTGACATTTTACAAGCGGTGAGGACACCACTGATCTGAAGGAAAGTGAGGTTGCGATGAATGTTAATCCCAAAGCTTTGGTGAGTGCTCTAACCCAAGAGCTGCAAATCTTGTTGGAATTTAGAGTGTTCATGCAGAAAACAAATTGCAAAGGAAGGAAGGAAGATTCATCTCCTGGTGCTCAGTGCTAGCACAAAATACAGGGGTTCCCAGGAGTAAATTCCCCAATGTTACCAGGCAGAAATTCAACTTTGGGGCTAAGCTGGAATGCCTGATAACACAATGCCTAAAACTGTGCCTGTGGAAGCACATCCATTTTCACACAGCAGAGAAAACAGCAGCTTGTAGCTTAAGGTTTGTTATATTTGTGTCCTGTGTTTTCATCAGAACTTTTTTGTGGTGTGGTTTCATAGAATATGTACAGTCAGATTTATTTGTTCAAAAAAGAGTGTCTTTTTCACATAGTATAATAAATACTGTGACTTACTGGGAAATCCTGATATTTGTCTTCCCACATTCAGTGCCATCAGTGTGTTTTTCCTGGAATGCAATGTTTTCCACGTGTCTCTAGGAGAGGAATTGTCCTCTTGATTGGGGAGGGGGGGATGTTTTTGTAGATTGAAGGCAAAAACTCTGTTTATAAATATCCCATCGTATGTTTATCACATGGTCTCACTGTACCACTTCTGCTCTGTGGCGTGAGCTGTGTCCAGAACTGCTTCATCACACTCCTCTTCGGCACTTTCCCTGGAATTTTCCCTCTGTAGCTGCCCAGTTAATACTCTTATTCCAGAACCACCTATTCAATTTGCTCCACTGGGAAATTTCCAGAGTGTCATCTCTTGGACCACCAGGTTTTCTGGGGGTTGTGTGGGTGACACGGTTCTGTGACCACCTTCTCTGATCGTGAGGGTAACTAATGGATCAAGCTGCTTATGAAATGCTGCAGAACAAAGTTTATTGGATGTGTAAATAAATGTGAATAAATAAACAAACTCCCCAGCAGCTACTCAGTTGCTTTGGGAGACACATATTTAAATTTAGACACAGATCCTGCTTTAATTCCACCTTCAGTCCTTTCCATGTGTGTGTTTCAGAGGCTGTATGGACAACCTCTAACCCTAAAGTTGTGTGACGGTCTGTAGGGGGTATCAAAAGTCTGTCTTTCTCCCTTCTGTAGCTGAGAAGGTTCTGTTTGGGTTATATATGTTTTTCTTGCAAATATTAAGTGTAATTTGGGAAGAGGGATGGACCTCTGGGAGTGTATGAGGTTCTGGGATGACTGAAATGGCAGAAGGATTGAGAGTTTGTCACAGTGGGCTACATTTGTGGGCTTTGATTGGTTGGTTTGAGGTTTCTACTTCTATTTATAATTCAGTTTAATTCAGAAGGAAAGGCAGTTCCCTTTCATGGTTCTCCTGTAGCTACTGCAATTTTCTGAGCTGCAAAGTCTCTCCAGAGAAGCAAAGTTTGGAGAGGAGCAGAGGAGAGGAGGTGCACCTCTGAACCTGTGTCTGTCTCCTGTGCACTCTTTGCACTGCCCATCACAAAGTCCTTTTAAAAATTGGGAATTTGACACAGGAGGAATTTCATCATCTTTTTGACTTGAAGAAATAAAAGCCAAAGCTTTCACATTCACATCCTGTCACCACCAAGTATCTGGACTCCTGTAAGGGGAGGAAGGCAATGTGGGTCACCTTTAGTCAATACAGGGAGTAGAACTGAGGATAAAAGCAAATCCCAGAGCAGGTGAGGTTGGAAGGGACCACGGTTGGGGTCCAGGGGTCCAACCTCACTGCTCCAGCAGTGCCATCCCACAGCACGTGGGACCTCCAATAGCTTCCAAGAGGGTGGCATTCTTCATTCTGGTGAGGCATCACCTTTGCATATTGAGCAGGAATACACCTTAGCTGCCAAAAGATGGCACTGTTGAAGTGTTGTATTATTTTAAAATTGCCCTAAAATCTGTAATCTTTTTGCTTTACAGTTGAAAACGGTCGAGTGATTAACTTAATTAATACTGACCCTTCCAGTGGCCTGCAATATAACCCCAAGCAGGGGAGGAGGAGGCTGGGCATGCAGGTGCTTGCTATAGGATGAAATATATATATTTTTTCTGCCCCTTTTTAAAAGGATTTTTGAGACACCAAGGTTTTAGAAGGAAAAAAGGTCAGCTTATCGTGCCTAACTTTCTGTAAGAGGGGAAAAATCCTCTTTCTAGGTTTTGGGTAACTACATTTTCGTGGCATGTAGGAGTTTTTTGGGTTTAGAATTGTCATGTGGTTCTAGCGTGGCCTTTTTTTCCCCCTGAGATATTAAGCAATAAAACTGCTCCGTTTTCCTGAATTTAGTAAGTTTTGGAAAATAAACAAGAGAGAGGGGGGAAAAAAAAAGCTTTAAAATACTATTTTCCTTTAAAAATTCTTCCCCATTTCTCCTGTAATGCAGGGGATTAGGATAGATTAATGCATCTTTTGTACCTCTGATCTCCACAATGCAATGTGTGCCATTGAACTCGCACCCAGAGACACGCCCTGCAAAAATAGAATGTATTGCTGGTGCTTTGGGTTGTCTTTGGTCTTTTATTGTTGGAAAACCTCCCTGGGAAGGAGGAGGAGAGCAATCTGCCCGTGGTAACCTGTTTTACAGGACGGGCTGGGCATCAGCCACCCTTCTGTTTGGATTACAGAGGTGTCTTCTGCTGAAATGCTGGTGAAAAAGGTGAATTTTGGGGTGAGTTCGCACGAGGAAGTGATAATGGGAGGAGTTCAAAGCAAGTGTGGAGGAGCATCAGGAAGTTTGTGTGCAATGATGTGCCAGGGGATCTCACTCTGTCCTGCAGGTTTCCAGCTGTTGGAACTGCAAGCTCTTGATTGTGAGAAAATGTCACTAAATTGAAGCTTGAAGCCTGGCAGTATTAGTGCCTGTGAAGGTGTCAGATTCATTACAGTAAATGTGTGTAACTGAAATACAATTAGGAAATTAAATATAACGAGATCTGTATTGAAACTGAATGTCATCTGTACCACTAAAAGAGAAATAAATGCAGATTGACTACCTTTAAGTAACATGTTTTATTTTTGAACAAGGTATTATAAGAAGAAGGTGGTGAAAAAAATGCTTGAGGCTCTTTTGTGTCTTTTCCTTTTAGTCATTCTAGATTTGAAGCCCGTTTTTAGAAGTTACAAAGGACCTTGTAAGAGGCACCACATTGCTTCAGCTAAGAATTGAGCTTTGGGTGAGGATTTGGTAAGTAATCAAGATTCCCAGTGGAAGAGGCATCTTACACCCTCGGATGGTGGAGTTGCAGTAGCAGTGGTGGGTTCTTAAGCCTATCCCTTGGATGAGCTTGTTTCCCCCCACTGATTACAGACAGGGGAGGGAATTTTAAATTGAATTTATTGGAATGAGGAGGAGGAGCTGAGCCTGCTGGCCCTGTGCAGTGTCCCTCTGTGATTTGGAGCCTGGCACGGGGCTGGCACTGGGTCATCTCTGAACTCAGGCACTGCCACAGCTGCTGCTGACCTTGGCAGGGTGGGCAGATCCCCTGGCTCACCTTGCAGACTGCAGGAATTCTCCTCAGCTATTTGAATTCATGCTTTGGGTTCCAAATCAGGGTAAGTGCAGTGAGCAGCCCGACCCTTCTGGGCCTTGGGGAGTGAAAATTCATGGGATAAGGAGGATTAGGTGGGTTTGGATGTGAGATTTTCAAGCTTTCATTCATAAGGTCTGTGCTGCTCTTCCCTCTGATGGACTCAGCTGGAGGAGCCTTTGAAAATGTTGTCTTGAGTGGTTGTTACCTTCTGTATGGTGAGTGCCCAGGCTTTTGACCCTCTAAACAGCATCTGCTTCTTTTGGTATATTTATCTTTGACTTGGTAAACTATTTCCCCCCTTGTCTATATGCTTATGCCCTACAGGCAGGAAAGCAGCTGCCTCTTGATCTGCTTCTGGGAGTAAAAATGGTCAGGTGTGCTCCAAGTGCCTCCCAGCTGTCATGTCAACACGTTCTCCAGCTGGTTTGTTGTGCCTGGGCACGCCTGCTGATGTGGAAAAGGTGTGGCTGGAGGGGGGAATTCAGTCCAAAATGAGCCAGGCAAGTGCATCCTGATGACAATGTGGAGCTCTGCTCAACTCTGGGAGAGCCCTGTCCTCTTTGAGTTCAAATGTGAAGACTGGGAAGCAAGACCTGCCACATTGGGGAGGATAAAATGCTTTTAGCTTTCCCAGGATGGGCATGAGGACACTGGGATTACACCTGCTCTCCCTCAGTGTCTCAAGGTGGCAGTGGAAATGTTGTGCCAACGCCAACCTGGGACAGAGACATCATGCAAACATTTCTGGAGGCTTTCAAAAGCCACTCAGAGGTGCGAGAGAATCCTGCAGTTCTGTGAGAGGTTTAACTACTTTTCAAAGGATCCTGGAATGAGTCCACTAGGCCCAGTTAAACTGAAAATATTTAGGCTGCCTAAGTGCTCTGTAACCTGCTTTTTTTACCTCTAACAGGCTGAACCTGAACAGCTCACTCAGTGCCAGCCATCTGCTCACTCCCCAGCTTTTTACTGATGCAACAGAGTCATTAAACATTTATTTTTCTTAGGGCTCTGGTCTTTTGCACTAAGTGAAATTGGAAAGGCATAGACTTCGGTGAAATCCATACTTGGCTTGCTGATTAACATAGCCAAGGTTCATGAAAGAACTGAGCAGGGCAATGTGGGTGCTCCCCAGGGAAGCAGATGTGCTGTCGTGCACAGGAGTCTCCCTCCCCCTGTGTGAGACACTCCTTTGTCCTGGTGTTTCCATCCTCTTTGGAACAAGACTCCCGGAGTGGCTTTGATGTGTGGTAGGCTTTGATCCTGCTTGTGATGAAGCTTTCCTTTATGGAGTCTTTTCCTGGAAAGTCCCAGTTGTGTTAAAAGGGCTTCTCTTTTTCCCCTTGTATCTTCTTCTCCCCTTTCTCAACTGTTTTTGGTCAGAAATCCCCCTTAGGAAGTTCTCAGCTTGTCTCTGGAGGAATTGCTGTTTCAGATTTCTGCCCTGGGAGGCTGCTCACCTCCTCTGGTTTGAGATTTAGTTTTACTTTTTGGTTTTCTTCTTACTACTTTTTTTCCCAGTGTATTGTTTTTTCCCTGGGGTGTGTGTGAACACAGAATTAATATCAGGAACATCTACAGGTCTGTGATTTTTCACTCTGGGTGTCATTGTGATCTGTGCTTCCAGTGTCTGTCCCTGCTGAATTCCCAGTGACTCACCTGGATCCATCTCAGCCCTTACCTCTGGTGTCTCTCTGACGTTAATAATATCAATAATAATAATAATAAGCTGAGTAACACCATTCACCTCTTCAGAATCTCTTGGTTTTAAACAGGAGAAATCTTACAGAAGGAGCAATTGTATTTTTATGTGGTACCTGCTTTAGCCCAGCACTACCTGCTTGAACATTAGCTTGCAATTCAGCCTTTGAGCCGTATGTCCTTCAAGCCTCCAAAATACAGAATTTAATGGGATTTAATAGCAAGTGAACCTTTATTGCAGCTTTCTCTTTTAATGTGGTGGTACCAGGTTTGAAGAATGCTCTTCTGTGGTGGGAGACTTTTGGATTTGTCTTTCTACTTCCTCAGTTTGCAGTAGGTGAATGTGGGTTGCATATCTCATTTCAATGTTCAGGTCATACTTGGTGTGTGTGGATAAGGACTTTGCAGATCTGCTTTAATGGGAAGGAAAAAGTTTAAACCAACTGAGTTTCAGTGACAAGGTAATAATCTCTGTTCCCTCCATCCACCACCTTTCAGGCTTTAAGCCCCTATTTTGCCTTTAGTCAAAATTTGTCAACAGGTTAATAAATGAAGGGCACATAAACAGTATATGATCCTTAGGAGATCGGGCTGAAAAGTAGTGGCTCAGTGGAACCCCCAGGTCCTCTTACCTGCTACAGAAGTTACAGAAATGTGTCTGAAATTACAGCCCAGTCATTAGTCCAGGCTATTAGTGCCACTGTGCAGTCTGATATTCGTTCATGCAGGTCTCCAGCTGGCACTTCTGATGGGGTGTAACCCACTTTGTGTGCAGCATTTTCACAGCCCAGGGAAGTTTGAGGTATATTCTGCAGCTTGGAGTGGATGCTGATTTACATTTGTCACTGCTGTGTAAAAAAGTTAAATAAAAATACCTTCAGTTAACTGAGAGTACAATAATAAATGAGGAGACAAAATTGTGTTGCAGGTAGTTCCCTGAACTGTCAATTATGTGCTGTTATCACATTTTCCTAATGTTATTTGTGTCATATTTATTTCTACTCTAGACTTAGGAGTCTTCACACATTCCCCCACACCAGGATGTCACTTTCATGTAGATTTTCCCCCTTTTTCCCCCCCTCTTTTGTTCTCTGTGGTTTGCAGGTCTGCTGTCAAAGCACTGCGTCCTGGTGGATCCCTGGTCTATTCCACGTGCACTCTCTCCAAGGCAGAGAACAGTGATGTCCTGAACCTCCTCCTGAGTTCCTGCAGAGAGGTCATCCCCGTGGATATCACTGAAATGGCCCAGGCTGTGTCTCAGGACTTCACTTTTCTCGGTGGCATGCAGAGGCATGAGCTGCTGGTCCTTCCCCAGGAAGGGAGGGCGTGGGGTCCCATGTATGTGGCTAAATTAAAGAAAATCCAGTCCCCCTGATTTTTGCCTGCTGGTTGGTTGGGAGGAATATATCCCAATTATATATATAGATATAAAAATTATTATATATTATTATTGTACATATTATTATATAATATATTAATATACTATTAATATATTATATATATTACTATTGATTCAGGGTGGAATATGTGAACATGCAACTGAATTTAGAGCGTTGCAGTTTCGTATCAGCTGCTGCCTAATAAAAATCAAGCTCGATGTTTAACTTATTTTGGCTTAAAATACTGGGTGTGTCTTCTAAGGTGGACTTGTGGGCCTTCTGTGAAGACCTTGGGAAGTCAAGGGAGCTTTGTGGTGGTTTCCAGGTGGTGCTTTTAAAGGGGATTTGTATTCTAGAATAGAAGGCTGATGTGGTGGAGTTTTGCACCGATTTTTGGGTTGTTTCGGGGGTTTTTATTGATTAATTTAGTTTCAGTGGTCTGCAGTCACAGAAATCCTGCATTCTCTCTGAACATATCTAGAAATCTGTGTTTCTGAAAGGGCTGATCTGTATGTAGAGGCTGTCATCTTAAATGCTGTCTGTCCCAGGCACTGGCAAAGCAGGTTTTAAATTTGCAGCGTTGTTTGCTGTTTGAAAGCTGCGATTTTGCTCACAGTTGCAAAGGTCAGCAGCTATATCAACACCAGCTTTTTAGTTTTTATGTATATTTTTACACTTGTGAGCTTGCAGGAGTACAAATTGAGAGACTGAATTACATTGGAGTGTCCTTAATTCAGTGGATTTAGATGTGCTCAGCTTTGGTAGTGGGTCTGTGACATAATGCAGCATACCTAGCAGTCTCTAGAGCACATATTTAGAACAGAAGCAGAATGATTAATAATCACAGTAATAGCACAGTCATTCAGAGAGGGTTTTGGGGTTTTTTTTTGCATAATTACAGTCCTGGAGAGCAAAGCAGGGTTTTAGTTACCCTGCAAACGTCTCACCTGAGTCCTCTGCAAGCCCTGCTCCTGCCTCAGGCTGGCAATGAGGCAGCTCTCCGGCACACATTATTGTGGAGAAAAGAAGCTTCTTCAGGACATCAGCCTGTCAAGTGATTCCATGCCCAGTGTGCACATTTTGAATGCTGCTCTGAGTCCAGATCTTCCAATGCATAACCACCTTCCAACTACTCAAGTGTGGCTCACATGTTGTGTGTTTTCTTTAAATACAGTGGGTTCTGGAGGTAACAGACACCTCACCACTGCTTAAAACATTGCCCAATTACAGCAATAGTCAAAATAGCCATCCAATTACTTTTATTTTGTTTTCTGCTTGTTTGTACCTCGCTAATTGAGTCGCTCTCCAAACAGATGCTTTGCAAAAGGCACCTTTCTCAGCCTCGGGTGCTGCAGACTGCAGTGTGATGTGCTAACCCACTGATCCATACTGCCTTCAATTTTCTTTGGTGCTGCCTATTTTTCAGACGCTGTAGGGTAATGTCACCCTTGCAAGTGTAACATCTATTTCTGACATAGTTACCTCCCGCACTTTATCGGGGCAGGTTTTTCCAAGGCAGCGTTTCACACGTGGAGATGATGCTCTGTGTGAATGCTGTGCCTCCAATAAACTCAACAAAAAGAGGCAGGGAAATAAATGCCAGCCTTTAAACCCTCTTTCAGAGACAGATCACCTTTCCCCATCAGCTGCAAACAACATCCAGGCTGGGGACTAAGCCACTTGATAAAACCTTCCCTGTGCTGGGGTGAGGGCACGTTCTGCAGGGGGAAAGAGTGTGGGCAGGAAATACACAGTGTAGAGTCACAAAACGGGCCATATCCCACCCCGTTAGAGGTGAGGGCAGCTCTGCCACTCTCCTCCATGGGATCAGGGGCGGTGTATCAACGTGGATGGGCCATAAGGGTTGTGCACGCTGGCACTTTATAGGTGTGACAGCATAAAAGCCCCGTGGGAAGTAATGAAATGAATTATAACAGTTCTGGGTATGTCAATTTTCCTTCTCCTACCTTCCCTGGCTGTGTAAGGAACATTAAACATTTCCCTGGTTAGCCATGGAATCATAAAAATTATAGACTTAAAAAAAAAGTACTATTAAATCTACTTCCTGCCAAGACAATTATTCCTCCTTGTACCTTTTCTAATCCTCTCTGCAGTCTGGTTTTACACCACTTAAATGTTCAGGCATCTTCTCCTCCCTGTAAAGAATTATTCTATCAGCTACTTAATCACACACTCAGACATGATAGATTTTTTTTTTCCTAGAAAGTAAATCAGAAAAGCAAAACACCCTATTAAAACAAATATGACACATCACTCTGAATTTCCTCTTATAACCAGTCTCCTTTCTTTTTTAGGGTAGGATGTTTAATAAGCACCAAGGATGTTAAAGACAAGGAAAAGAATCCTTTTAAAATATATGTTAAGGCCCCTTCAAATCAGGGGACCTCGAGCAGGTTTAAGATGCTACAGGGACATCTATTCTGAGACAGAAGCTTTGCTTTGCTCCTCTGTCACACCAAGAGATGGTTTGAGAGCCATTCACACGATCCCATGTAAGGCACACTTGTGCTTCCAGACATCTCCCCAGCACCAAGGAAAGTTCCTGGAGACAAGGAACTGCAGGAATTGCATCAGCACAGATGTTGCTGCACAAGTGTCACAGCAGGGCAGAAGAGCTGACTGAGACACAGCAACAGCTGGACTGCTGTGAGATCTACTCTGGCACTGCCTGGGAATGGGCCCCTTGCCTGCTTTGGCTGCTTTATTATTTATTTATTCATTATTTATTTATTATATTATTTATTTTAATTATTTATTTATTCATTAGCCTTGTCAGGAGTAAGGTCAGGCCAAAGGCTTACCCAGCAGGGAAGCATCATTTTGGAAGGAACAAGGTAAGGATGGCACTTAACCAGCTGAAGCTTCATTCAGATTTGGATTGCTGTGCTGCCTTTTAGTCCTTCCGTCTTCTTTAACAAAAGACTCAGCTCTGCAGCAGCTTTTGCAGCACTTACTATGGGATTAGTGCCTGTGGTTCCAGAGTGGCACATCTGCTTCCTTTCCCTCTGGGACCACGAAGGGTCACACCACCAGGACCACATCAGTGACCAGGGCATTGCCATGTCCAAAGGGCCATCCCAAAGTGAAGCAGTGAAGAAACATTTATGTGAACGACCACCACAAACAGCTGGAGGGACCAGAAATTCCTTAGTGAGATACAAAGGCTGACATACACCCCAGGTTTCTGCTCCAGCTCTTCCTCTCGAGAGGAGTTGTGACATTTGATCCCGGCTTTTTATTTTGGCACCACACATGTTTTTAAGTGGAGCCTTGGAAGCTGCATGATGCTTGCCCATGTTGAAAACTATGTGTAACTACCGAGAAAATAAAACCTTCTAAGGCCATTAGAGCTCGACCTTAAGTCTTAAGAGACAGGCAGGAAGATCAGCCAATGAAAACATGCTCTGAGAAATGTTTCAAAATTGCTGACTTACCTTATAAAAACCTATCTTTGGTCAGAAGGCACGTGGTGGGGATACATCTAAAAGCTAAGACTGGTGACTGTGTGTGCCCTGTGCTCTCTGATCCAAGTGTGACAAACTCAGAACCTGAAGTTTCACTTTTACCTGGAAGTTAAGACACTGCCAACCTGTGCTGTTCGAGTTTCCCCTGCAGCAAAGAGTCCCATTTACAGCCAATAAAGTTGCATTAGCTTAGCAGTAAACCATATTCTACCACCGAGCAGACTGTTTAAGTCAGGTCAGATTCTCAAAATTTCCTCCCACTAAATCAGTTTTTCTGATAGGAACACTGTACTTAAACAGCCCCTCAATTTACAAGGAAAACATGTTTTATTTAAATGCTCACAGTCCAGCGAATTTAAAGCAATCCCACTGCCCTTTTCACAACTGCTGCCCTCAGGTTCCCTTCTAAGGCAGCCAAATGAGCTAAGGGGATCCTCCCACCCCAGCACAGGTACCTGTGGCTCTCCCACCCCTCTCCCCCAAAGGAACTCCCCTCTCTCCACTCGTGGACCTTTCCCTGAACAGGGGGCAGCACTGCTGCTCTGCCACACTAAAAGTCAGAGCCTCTTCTCCGGCATTTCACATTTTTCATCCACTGCTGTAGTTTGGATCATTTTTTTCCCCTCTTTCAATGTGCTTCACCTTCTCCTTGCACATTTCACTGAGAAAGCCATGAGTTCATTAGTCCCCTGGTCAGCTGTATCAGTGCACAGACGTGGTGTGATCTGTTTTTCCACTCTCCCCCACGGTGGAGAACGCTTTTGACAAGCCATTATTGAACTGTGTCACATGTCACTGGATACAGAACAACATTTGGCAGACACTGAAACTGCCTTTATACAAGCCTTTCATTTCTTATTGTGCCAATTCCCCTCCCAAATCTAAAGGGGGAAGTGACTTTTTGGGTGTTTGAAAAGGGAAAGGCAGAGAAGCACAAGAGTGGTTGGACCTCAGATGTCTCTGCTGCGTCTGAGCTTCTGGCACTGCTCTGCATGTGGCAGGGGGGCAGCAGCACCAACACTCTTCACTGCCTTCATTAGACATCACAAAGACATTGCTCTGGGGACTCCACGATCCACCAAAAGTGGTCATTTTCTTTTCCCTCACCTGGCTTTTCCCTCGGGCTGCAATTTGCTCTAAGCCAGAGAGGCTGATTTGTTTACTGCCCCACCTTGTCCATCAGCGTCGCTCGGGAAAGAGGAGGGAGGACGTGGTAAGGAATTCAGTTAAAAGTCCCTGGCCAAAAAAAAAGGTGTAAAAAGGGAAAATGCTGCAGCCTTGTGCTGAAGGTGAGCAGAAGCATCCAGGAGGTACCTGAATGGACACAAAGCTTTTTCAAGAACTACCCCTGAGTGGACACTTTGCGCTCTTCCCTTGTCACTGCCTCCCCCTCATGTGCTCAACAAAGATCTAGTAAAAAGAAAATGAGGAGAACTATAGTAATAACTAGAACACCAATTTCAGTTATCTCCAGGTGTTTTCAAAACTTTGGGAACAAAACAGAACTCTGAACTGCTGGGTTTGTCCCCTTTCTGTGGTCTGATTGGCATAAATGTGAAGCTATGGAGCCTCTCACATTGTGCAAAGCAGCACGTTCTTTATCATTAAAACTTGGGAAACTCCAAAGTCTGGAAGTTTGTTTTCACAGGATGTTTCTGAGAATGGGCTCATAACAAGCTGTGACTCAGAACAGGCAGAATTGTCATTGCTGGTGACCAATTTCCAACTATTTGTTCTAAATCCATGCATTGGACAGTTTCTTGGAACGCTGTATGGAAGAGCTGCTCTTTGCCAACCCTCTGGAATGGATCCACATTTTCCTCTCAGGGGTTTCACAGTGACTCTTTGCAAAGATCCAAGTTTGGACTACATTGGATGCCAGAAGTAAATGTCTGTTTGTGGGGAAAGTGGTCCAAACTGTTTGTTTTGGGTTTGGGTTTTTTTCACAGAAAGCTTTGCACTGCAAGCACAGACCCTTTTAGTTTAGATTCCTTTACCTGAGAGATACTTAAAATTATCCAAAGTATGAGTAGGTTCACAGGCTAAGAGATGAAGAAGTGGAAGCTTATTAAATGCACTGGGGTGTGTTTTGTTTTGTCTGCTTTATTGAACCTGTTGAATTATTGATTTTTTTTTCCCATGGACTTTGAGTAACCAGTACAGAAAAAAAAAACCCCACACCTCTAGAAGTGTCATAAAAACCATAAGACTTCCAAAGTTTCTTCTCTTTTTCTTTCTGTTAAAAAAGATGGGGAAATTGCTGCCTCTAAAATAAGGAGAATATAAAAAGCTTTCCAACAAAGCACATCCTCTGTTGAATCTGATGTTAAAAGGAAAATGGGAGCTGTCTTTGACTCTTTACATGATGCCTTTAGTCTGTCTGAAATGTAGTAAGTGACCTCTGTGACAGAGTCCTGTTCACTTCCTTGGAGATTTAGGCTTTCAGAGTCATTCCAGCACTTTGAAAATGTTAACTTAAAGCTCAAAATGGCCCAAGTTTCAGCCAGTTCTGTAGGACAGCTCCTCAGGTGCACTTTGGGTGAACAACTGCTGTTGCTGATGGGGAGGAGGAAAGGGCATTTGATCTGCCACAGGGGATTTTGATCCAAACATTGTGAAGACTTGTTTGGGAAGGGCAAAGGTGAGGTTTTGTTGGACTATCTGACACTGGTTCACACTGTTGAAGGGATCACTTTTGCTGTGGTGGTTTTCACCCAGTGGCCACCCAAACCCCCAGGCTCCCCTTTCCCAGAGGGAAAGAAAAAGGAGGAAAGGGGAAAAAAAAAAAAAAACAACAAAAAAACCCCAAAAAAACTGCTGAGAGATAATGGCAAAACAAACTCAGAGTAGATAAATACTTAAATTTATTACTAACAAGATAAGACCTAAAACTAAAAGTAATAAGACTAAAAAGTAAGAAATAAATCAGTGTTAAGAACATTCCTCTCCTCCCTCCCTCCCTCCAGCAGTTCCAGGGAGCAGGGAATGGG
>VXAU01000309.1:264796-306969 GCA_013399695.1 Formicarius rufipectus | reverse complement strand
TGTGACTGTGATCCTTAATTGGCTCAACTCTGTCCACCAGCAGGAAGTCCCTCCTGGCCCTGGCTGTCCTTGGCTCCACAGGACAGGAGAAGCTTCTGGCAGCTTCCAACAGAAACCATCCTGGAAGCCCCCCCTGCTACTAAAATTCAGCTACAGTTGGTGTGGCAGAGACACTCTCGGGTTATGCAGTACTTGGAAACGGAAGTGAAAGTTTTTTGTCTAGTCTTGTTTGAATTCCTGGAGCTGTAAACGAGACTTACTCATCTTTTATTGTCTGGAATGGTAATAAGATGAATATATATATTCCTAAATATATATATATAGAGAGAGATGTGTACTGGTATGTATATTCATGGAAGACTGTATTAAAATGTAGTGATACAAAAGTAATCTTCAATTTCAGAGACTAAAGGAAATCCATCTTCTGTTGGTCATGCTTCTCCCACATCATCTGCCTCAGAGGATGGAATTTGAGTTTTGCAAATGAAATTGGAATGTCACGGCCTTGACCTCAATAGAAACAAATATATTTTAATAAAAGCATTTCTATAGAGGATGCAAGTGCAATCCATGGGACTTCTGCAGCTGTTAATTTGTGAGCACTGTTAATTCAGTAGTAATAACTTCCTAAATTAGTGCAGCTGAGTGTCAATATTAACACATGGGATTATATGCATTAAAAATGCTCCACTTGCATTTTTTTTTTTTTGCCCCTTCTGACATGCATGGTCAGTTTTACATGGAACACTCTAAGATTTGTATTATATTCAGCCAATTCAGATCTCATTACATTAGACAAACACTGCAGAGGAATAAAGGAGATCACATAAATGCCCCTAAATACTATTCATGAACTTTCCTACTGCAGTAGGTTGGAAGTGTGCTGCAAATATTCTCCTATAAATTACCTTATATAAGTTCTGCTGTTGTATTTCTAGGTTTTGGGGTTTTTTTTATTGTTATTATTATTTTGAATCATTGCTTCAGATAAAATTCAGTGCCTCGGTGTTGCTGTTTGTTCTCTGCCCCTAATGATCATGTTCACATCTCTTACCTCCTGCAACCTCCTTTTTTTTTTGGCATGCTTTGAATTAGCCAGAATTTATGATTGTTCACTACTGTTTCAGCTCCTGTAAGTAATATTTTGGCTCCCTGTTGTCCTCTGATGTAAAACTGTTTATGTATTGGTAGTTGCAGATGGACGTAGTTTTGTAAACCAGCCCAAAGTAGGGCACTAGAAATATACAGATTATTTAGTACATATATGTAATACAAAGTTACAATATATATTAAATGTGTAAGTTAAAAACATACAAAGTAAGGCATATGGCATATATAGGGTCTAGGACAAATGCAGGTGAGTCATCTGGAGGATTCTTATTAATGGATCTTATTAATTAATTAATGGATCTTATTAATTCTTATTAATGGATCTTAGATTGGACCACGCTGGAGTGTTTAATGAAAATATTATATCTGACATTCATTTCTATAGGATACTTTAACCCCATTTAAAAAAAATTAGATTTTTATCTAGCAAATTGCACAGATTATTCATAATAATTTCAGTATAAACGTATGATATTTCTATGGCATTTTATTGTCTCAGTTGCTCTTTTCTTTTGATGCTGCACAAAACCTCCCATAGAGAAGTCCAATCTCTTCTCCTTGTGTTTTGGTGAAGCCGCCGGAACACCCCGTGGCATCAAATGGAAAAGCAACACCCTCTTGAGGAGAAGGAGGGTGTGTTTGCTGCTGGCTCTTTTGTCTGTTGGCCATGGGTTTATTTATTCACCAATTTAATTCGGGGGTTTTTTATTATTATTTGTTTACTGCCAAGAGGTGAAATTATGCATGGCTCTGAGTCACTTGGCCCAACCAAATCTCTGTGAGTGAGGAGACACTTTTAATTGATTCCTCTGGTAAGGACAAGGCTGGTGTACCATAAGCAGTGCTTGGATGGCTATTTACACTCACATATGAATATTCAGTGATGTTTTGGTGGTTTGTTACTTTTATGCAGTGATGTATTATTTTTATATTCTAATTATAGTGGCTCTGCTTTTCAGATGATACAAATGTATTGATTGGTACCAAATGGCACTAATTAGAAAAATCTGAAAGGTCTAGAGGGTCAGGGAGATGCTGCTCATTGTTGGTGTTTCTTTTGACTAGGCTGAGATGTGTGAACTGGTTTTTTTCTGACTTCGTAGTTTAGGTTTAATACTCTTCATTTTAACACAATATTGAATTTTCTATAGCCTTTTCTATCTGATCATGTTTTTGACTTCTGTT
Source organism: Formicarius rufipectus (assembly GCA_013399695.1). Taxonomy (NCBI): domain Eukaryota; kingdom Metazoa; phylum Chordata; class Aves; order Passeriformes; family Formicariidae; genus Formicarius; species Formicarius rufipectus. Next base: position 304,674 of record VXAU01000309.1, on the reverse strand, counting down.
CACTGAAGTTACTGAAAGTCTTGTGCATTCTGGATATGAACAAGAAAATAAAAGTAGTGAATAGCATATTCACTTTTTGCTACCAGAAATCCACTTTTTGTTTTTACAAGAGATTGCTGTGCTGAATAGATTGCTGTAGTTTTATTTACCTTCATCCAAGAATTTTGCAGCAGAGGGGATGCCAGTAAATCCAAGCCAGAAGGGAAACACCAGTGAAAATAGGAAAACATGTCCAACCTCAGTCCCAGGTAACTTCAGGTTTAACACAAGTTCCTTGACATGGGGACATACAAGAGCCACATGGAGGAGAGGAGAAGCTGGCGGTGTGGGGGGATAACTCAAACCCTCAGGTGTAGTTTATCTGCCTTTTCTCCTGTTTCATGACTCTCGTTCTTCTGCTGTGCTGACTGACCTCAAGTGGCTACAGATTCCCATCTTCAGTCCTGGCCCAGGCTGAGCAGGGAGGGCAGAGACATACCCAGTAAAATTCCATACTTAAAATTCCCTACAGGCAAAAAGGCTTGGAGGCCAAGCCATTTGCTGCACAGAGGGTTGTCTAAGGCAATGACCATCTTGGCTTCCTTGTCTTGTGCCTCTGTCATTATTGGGTTCTGATCCCCAGCTCTGCAGCTGAACATGCACTGTGAGATGGAAGCATGGTGAGACACACGTGACAATTTGTGTTCCCGTGGAACTCGGGGAGCTGCGCTGGAATAAGCTGCTTTTTTCTCTAATCTGCCCCCCAAACAATCACACTGTGTGGATAAAAATACCTGTAGGCCCTTAGTTAAGAATGCAACATATCACATCCTGATATCCAGGGCACTTGAATCAGGTTTCAGTTAAGACAAGGCAATTTTTCATACCATGACAACCATCACTTTAACAGGGGATTTTCCTTTCAAAGGTGGTGCTGTTATTTTTATTAAAGCAGAGCTTTCCAGGATTTCTGAATATATGAAACAGGTTTTGAATCTCAAAGCAAAGTGGGATTTCATAAAAATTCTTTTCCTAATACAGTTATTTTTTGATGTGGCTGAAAGTCATGCTTTCTCCTGGGCATATGTGAATTCAGCAGAGCCACTGCTGAACACCAAGCCCTGTAGATGTAAAAGCTACTGATTGATGCTCTTCTGGCTGAGCAGGAAAGAACCAAGAGTTCTCTGTTGTTTTCAAAGGCCACAGAGACATCCTGGGAGTCTGATCTGACTTCCTGCACAACAAGGGCCATTTGCCAACGCTGGGAGTAACACACCTTTTCATGAATGCTGGCTTTGTTGTATCAATTTAAATATTTTGGCTCTGTCAGGCGAGTGAAGGAGGTGTCAGTAGGGAGTAAAAACCAGTAGGGAGTAAAAACCAGGAGAAGCTGGAGTCCAGCCATTAGGATTCAGATGAGGAAGAGATGACCTTGCAGTTCAAAGCTTTTGAGAGACGCAGGGAAGAGTCTTGAGCGGCAAGAGAATAAAAAAGGAAAGCTAGATGAGAATTCCCATTTAAGAGAGCAGAGACCAAGTAGAATTTTAAACCTGAGAGACTGACCTGATACAGATTACAATTCCAAAAGTGGAAAAATGTAGGCATGGATGTACACCTTGTCATGCTAAAGAAATATTTATCTGCAGGACTGCCCATTGTGCCCCTAAACATTGTCCCATACCCAGTTGTGCACATTTATGGCTTTGATTAACCCCCCTTGTCCTTTAAGGAGCTGTCAGCCATAATCCACACCCGCTGTGTGATGGCCTTGACACGTTGTCATTGGGTTTGTTGTTAATCATCCAAGGCTCAACAGGAACAGCCAAGCCTCAAAATGTTATCCCCAGCTCTTTCCGAGGAACAACGTGGGGTTTTCCCCCCCATTACAGCTCCTGTGGGATCCTCCCTCTGTTCAGGGAAAAGCTGGATGGGTTCAGCACTGTTAAACCCTGCTGGGTGTCAGGGGGGCTGCCTGGTCTGCCCAACTGGGTACCCTCACTTCTGCCTGCCTTTTACCCTCTTCCTTAGGCTTTAGCTGTCAGCATTTTGAGTTAGACTATTTTTTTAAAAAAGAATGAGTTAAGCCTTCTTACATGTTTCTTAAAAAAATCCCCACCTGAATATTGGTTTTCTGGTGGATTTTCAGATCTTCAAAGTTCGTGTTTCCAAGAGCTTACTCTAATACAAATTCCGCCAGTATTTTCAGTGGATCTCTGATCCTTGAAGATGATGAAAGTAATTAGCTAAGAGGTTGTTCTCTAAATATAGGGCAGCCTTTTAAGTAAGGGCATAGGAAGAATTAACCTTTTTTCCCCTCCCCACACACTTTCTAAAGATGTGAACAATTTATTTTGCATAGGTAACAGATTAAAGTTGAATAGCAGTGTGAGAAGCACACTGGGGTTTTGCAGCTTATTTCACATGCTCTTGAAAACTTAGGCATGTTACCAATAAAGGACAGGTTTGGTAATTGACATAAAAACAGAGTCTGTGAGGCTGTTCTACTTCTTTAGGGGTTGATTTTTGGGTTTGTTTTGATTGGGTCTGTTGGTTGGTTGATTTTTCATTTGTTAGTTTTTTGTTTGGGTGGGGTTTTTGGTTTTGTTTTTTTTTGTTGTTTGTGTTTTGGTTTTGTTTGGGTTTTTGGTATTTGTTTTGTTTGTTTTTCTGTTTTGGTTTTTTGTTATTGTTTGGTGTTTTTTGTTTGGTTTTTGTTTTGTTTTGTTCTTTTTTGTTTTGTTTTGTTGTTGGTTTGTTTATTTGTTTTTTTGTTTGGGGGGGGTTGGTTGCTTTTTTGTTTGGTTGTTCGTTTTGGGACAGCAACCTTCAAACAACCCAAAAGGTAACTTAATTTGGAACATATATAGTTATACAATCCCTTCAGAGAGCATTCCAAGCAAGAATCCCCCTCCCTTTTCTGGGGCTGCCAACTGGCCTGAACCACCTGAGTCTGTTGGTTTAAGTACACTCCTCATGAATGTGGAGATACTGAAAAATCCATTGCAAGTACCAACCCTTATGTACCTTGGTAAGTGATTTTGGAAGGTATTTCATTCTGTGTGACCCTCAATGTCCTGCTCACCCTTCCCACTGATGCTGCATCGAAGTGAACCAGCATTTCCTGATCCACCCCGCTGTGAGGGAGAGGGCAGAGACCTCCTGGGATGCCCTTGGTGTTAAGGACTCTGGGAAATGATGTTCTGTGGGATCACCTGGAGTAGCTATCACTTCCTTTTAAGGCTTAAATTTGGCAGACTCTCCATAAAAGCTTATGTACGCAGATATTTATGTAGTACAGAGTCCGTGGCATGAAGAGGAGAGAGGGTGGATTTGCAGTTATTCCCCACACCAGGATCTGTTTCCATGCCATTTTCCACTGGATGCTGAACTAACCATGACAAATCAAATTAGGAAAGAGGACAATTAGGTTTGAGGAACAGTTGCTTACAGGCCTTACGTGGTTTTGATCTCGGTGTGCCGTACTCAAGTGTGATAATGGATAATCCATTTGCTAAACTGGAAGAGGATTTTATTACTGGAACATCTTGTCAGGAAATTTGTAAATTGGAGTCAAGAAGTCAAAAGACAATGAAAGCAATCATGGTGTGTGCAAAATAAAAGCCATGTGTGCATGTTCTGCTTTTAAAACTCATGGGCATAAATGTGTAAATGAAACATTCTCAGTGGTACCAAAGGCCATCACTGGAGGAGTCACCCTTTAATACAGGAAATCGGAATACAGGTTATAGAAGCTTGTTTCACCAATCTTTATAACCAGTTATTCTGTATAATTAACTGTATTTTGAATGTGTTGCATCAGATATACAGATCACAGCTTGAGATATGGTTTCCATCTGAGCTGAAGCTCTTCATTTTTTTTTCTGTATACATATGTATATACATCTTCATTCTGTATATACAGCTTCATATACATCTATGATTAAGCATATGTGCTTTGCCTTTCAGAAAATCCAACACAAAATGTGTGATCCAGAAATGGCTGAATCAAGGAAACACCTACACTGAATTGAGGCATCAGCCTTGATGTGTAAATGTGAGGGTTTGGCACTTTTGAAAAAGAAGAGCTTTTCCTTTCCCTTTTGGTACTCTGTGAGCTTCATTCCTTTCATCAGAACAACACGCCTTTGCTTATTTTGCCAAGTGGTGAATGAAAAAATGTGTACCTTAATGAATTTTGTGCACCAGCAAGAGTGTATGGCTACTGCTTCACTAAATGTTTTCTGTTCCTCTTGTTTTACCACTGTTAGCTGAACTTTATTAAGGATGCTTCAAAGTTTACTCTTCAGGGTTCTGTCCTATGTGTGCAGAAATAATGAAACAAGAAGAAGAATAATCTTGACTGGAGCATTTGAGAGGTGAGAACAGTCCACAAGTGCTCCTTCCTTCAAATAGTAAGCAGTGCTGTTTAGGAAAGGGCTCATACACAAACGTCTTAGGGGGCTCTTATGCAGCATCATTTTCAAGGATCTCCTTTTGTCAGAGAATTAAGCTAAAAACCATCTGCGCTGTGCCTTAGAAACATTGGACTAAATCCAGACTGGGAGACAGCAGCCTCACTTGCACCAGGCAAGTCTGACTTTAGTGTTAATTGGAATCCCAAGTGCCTGTAATTGCCTCGTGGAGCCTGTGAGGGAGGAGCAGCAGTGATGCCCTTCTCTCTTCCCCAGCTGCCTGCTGCTCTCCTCTGCCAGACATGCCCAAGGGCAGGGGCCAAGGCAGAGCAATGAACACATGCTTCTTGCCCCACACAGCCCAGCAGTCTTCCCAGTGCCCTTCCTTCTCTCTGTGTCCTGCCTGCCTGGGGCCTTCTCTTCTGGTGACCTGTGGAAAACTGACCTTCTCCTCCTTGGAGCTCGTCTGGCTCATCCCTCCCTGTACTGGTTAGAGTGGCCAGGACCAGTTTGTTACTGTTGGGTGTGTGTTCTAAACCCTCTGTGTCATTTTTCTCATGAACTGCTCACCAGGGACCGCTGGCAGCAGCTGCCCAGGGCACACCCCACCCCGCAGGGCACAGGGGGGTGTTTAGGAACTTCTGGGAGATAAGGAAGTTTTCCTGCCTTCACACCAATGACTCAGGTGTGAGAACTCCCCTCTGGGGAGTCATTAGTACCTTCACACCCACCTGAGGGGTCATGTCTGCTCATTGGCCATCAGGGATGCCAAAAATATGCCCTGATTGACCTCACAGAGTAAATCACCCACTGTGAAACTCCCCACTCTGGGGGAGGGATTGGGCATTCCCATCAGAGCCCAAGCAGAGATAAGCTTGGGGTTTTGGGACTGGGATCTCTCATCAGATCCAGAGGAGGAGCAGAACCTCGACCAGACTGAGACTGCCTTAGACTGTAACCATCATTGTCACCAGCAGGTTTCTTGTTTTTTAATCTTGAACTCCGGGGGCCCACGTGGTGCTCAGCACTTGGGTTGGTGAGTTCCATTCTGCTCGTGCCCTGCTGTGCTGGGCTGCACAGCTGCTTTTGGGGCACAAACAGACTTTCCTTCTGTATCAGTGTATTTACTGCGATCTTTTTCATAAATTGTTATTCTGACTTGCAATCCCTTTCCTAGTTGGATTCATTTCTCCTTCTGGTTTCACTCTAAACCAGCACACTCACCAGCACTCTTGGGGTGGTTTGGGGTGTTCTTCCCCAAATTACTCATTGCCCCTTTACTAATCCCCATGCTCCCTACCACTCTTACTTAACTCTTTCTTCCCAGTGTCACCCACTGGTTTTCCCTACTCCCTCCCTTCCCCTGTGCAGTCTAATGGCAGGGAATCTGCAAAGTGCTACTTAAAGCAGGACCTGCAGAAAAGCTGCTGTCTCAGGCCCACAGGGCAATGCCACCCCAACGCTGACAGGAGCTCTCTATGCTGCTTCCCAAGGTAGAATGGGGGAATTACTTCTGCAAGGAATGTAAGACATGGGGCTCTAAGTGCAGCAAGTATTTCCTTGATGGAGGGATGTAAAACCTGTGCCTGTTGCACCCTGACAGATTGCTCTGAAAGGGTTCCATGCAGTTTATTATCTCCAGCCTGGTATGGAGAAACTTATTGAGCATCAGTGACTCCCTGCATTTAATCCTAACTCTTCCAGTGGGAAGGCAGAAGGTTATAAGTAGCAGCTTGGTAGCTGTAAGCAACTCTTTTAGGCACCTTAAATCAGTTTATCTGTAGGCTGTGTGGAAGCTGCAGGATGAGGGAGTGCTGGATGCGAGAGGCAGTTGTAGCTCTCCCTGAACAAGAAGGTCAGAAAGAATTGCTTGTCACCCAGGTGTATGGGAAACATAAATTTTGCCTTGTGTGGATCAATATAAGGTTGTGTGTTCATATCCGATTACCTCAGATGGATTAAGATGTTGGGTGTTATTAAGATAATAAAAGACAGGTTTGGCATCATAATGGTGGTACTTTGTCCTTGAAGTTCTGTGGTTGGAGAGGCTCCCATTTGTAGGTGCCAGATGGTTCTTGAGACCAGGTTTCTGAAATGAGAGAAGTTTTTTACCTGAAACAGTAGTTTTCCTATTAAGTTTTCGTCAGATATTCTCTATTCCTGCTTTTTATATATCTTTCTTTAGTACTGTTTTAGATACTCTCTCCTCCTGCTTTTTGTATATCTTTCTTGTTTTGTCTTGTTTTCCTTTTCAGCCCCAGCCCACTCTCTCTCAGTAGGTTTTGTGAATGAACAGTTACTAGCAGACTAGCTTGGTTCTACAATCTTTTTGTTTTCACCAGCGAGCTCACCAGGGTCAGCCAGGATCAGTTTGTCACTGGGTGGGTGTGGATTCTAAACCCTCTATGGCATTTTTCTCACATCTTTTCTGTGCTGTACATCCTTGTGGAAAGTGCAAAACCAAAGAAGAAAAGCAGATTGTTGTCTGGAGAGCAGAGGCATTACAGGGGTTTTATGTCACCACCCCAGCCTCACCTCTTGCTTTGCCAGGAAAAGAGCACCGTGTTTTTGTCCTCTGTGGGTGCTGAGAACTGAAACAACCTCTCGGGGTGTGTCTGCAGCAAAATGAGGTGAAAGCAGCCTGAAGATCCATCCAGCCCATTTGGGCTGTTAAAGTGACACGGCCACTTGTCATTTCTTAGCCAAACTCAAAGTGCCACTGCAGGTTGCTCTGGTTACATCCATCCTTTTCTTGGGAAGACAAACTTCCTTGTCTTCAGCCATTGTAATCTGTTTAAACTCTGCCCACAGGAGTAACCCATCTTTTGACATTTAGGGCTGATGACTGTCAGTTCTGCCTTCTAATCACAGATAAAACAAGTGGGAAGTCAAGCAAGCAAACAAACACCATCACCTCTTTTGGGGTCAGAGCTCATCCAGTACCAAGGGGAAAGAAAGCCACAGAAAGGAGGACTCGTTTGTTGGTTGCTTTTCTAGTGCAGTGCACATGTACAGGTGGTGCTGGGCTGTGTCTGATGCTGATTTGTGCAGGGTATTTTGATTTTACCCCATCACTCAGGGGAACAAACCCCTGCTTGCGTATGAGAGACAGCAGAGCAAGAGACCTCCTTTTGCTGTGCTCCAAATCGGGGTGCATTTAAAATGATTCATCCTAAGTGATCACCAGCAGTTCATTGCAGAAGACAGCAAAGGGGATAAACAGAAGTATTCTGTCTTTAAGCAGCTCTCCTTTGCATGCCTCATGTGGAAGGATTCATGTCCCAGCCTAGACTTGGCACTTCAGACACTCCAAGATTCTGCTTCCTTCCCCTCCTTTGACCCTGCACTCCAAAATGTCCTTGTTTGTGATAAACTGGAAGTGGTGTTTTGTTGTTCATAGTTTTTTTTTTTTATCTTTTGTCATTTTTTTAATTCCTAACTTCAGTGATGGGAGTTGATTAATTATCTGAGTAATGCTGGTTTATGGCCCTTGGAACTTCTGGAGATTTTGCTTTTTTTCCCTGTTTTCAGCATGTCTTTGGCTGTTTCTGAGGGCCACGCAAGGGAGACCTGTTTTTAACACCCTTATTAGGGAGGAGGAAATATTTTGCTTGCCAAAACCTATCTTCTGTTATTTGTTACTGCAAGTTTAAAAATAACAACCTTAGAAATATTTCAAAGTTCTCTAGGGAAGGGAGCCTGGTTCCAGAGAGGGATGGCCTGATCATGCTACCAGGTATGATATGAATCAAGACTAACTCCACTGATTGCAGGGCCATTACTCCAGCATAACCAGGAGCAGAATGTGACCCTCAGTTTAATTTCTGAAATGGCTTCTGAATTTATTGGAGCTGTGCAACTCTGCAGGACCTTTCTTGGCTTTGCTGCAGTGGTAGCCTGATGTAAATCAGATTTCCTTGCAAGCTGAGAGCACTGCTGATTATATATGAAGCTCTCTTAATGCTCACTGGAGTTTTGTGTTCCTAGGACCATCTCAGGCATTCACACAGCTTACCCTTCTGCCTGTGACCCCAAGGAAGAGGAAAGTGTTTTACAGTAGTAATAAAGAGATTACATTAGATGAAGTTATTTTCAGTAACTATATCAGGAAGATTGAGAGTCAATTATCCTGGTGAGGTTCATGTTCAGGACACAAGCAAAGAAGAGGGTTCAGATGGTTATATTGTGCCAGCAGAAAAAGATTTAAAGACATTGTGTTCTCACCCAGGGCTTGGGCCTTATCAGCAGGAACAACTAGCAAGGACACTGATAATATTTTGGGAGCTGGAGAGTATTGCTTCATTCTCTCTTGGGGTGCTCTTTGACCTCTTGGGCTCCTTGACTCAGGAGAGAAAGCAGGCTGTGTGGTTTTGGAAGTGACTGCTTGGCAGGGGGGAGAATAGCACTGAGGCTCCTGAGAGCATTTATGGGTGAATTTGTCCCCTCTTGTGAAATCTGCCGTGTCTGATTTCAGAAAAGCTTCCCAGTGTTTCTCTCTGCTGACCTGGTCTGCACTCTCACATCTGAGTTGTGGGTCTCTAATTTCCCTGCAGTCAGATGGTTCGTCTGAACGATGGATGTACCAAATCCTTCCAGGATGCAGTGGTGTCAGAGAAGAGTTATTTTGTTTTCAGGAGCTTATGGTGTGCCCAGAAACTTATATTGTTTTCTCTTTCCAGCCCTTTTTCTTCCTTTCTGAGGACTGTAACTCACTTACATGTTTAGCTGTTTATAATGAGGGGATTTCAGTCTGGTTTTACTTCCCTTCCACTCTGAGTTCATTCTAGGTGGTGAGTGCCTTTATATACTCACTTCTGGCACAAGTTAAAAGGGTGTGCTTATCCAAAGAATGAACCTAGAAAGTGCAATCATCACTTGGTCTGCCATTCTGAAGCAAGGCTGCTAACAAGCCAATATTTTATTTTGGTAGTATTGATTGCATTTCAGTGACCAGTGCACCTATTTCTCCTTCAGGCTCTACTCATCAGCCACTTCACCTTAGCAGAAGAGGCTGCACTGCTCAGGCAACTGCTGCTGAAAAATAGGGAAGCAGGAGGAACCAGTCTGAGAAAAAAAAACCTAAAAATGCCACAACCCTCAAAGAACTGGCATTACCTTTACATGGAGCAGCACATTGGAGTTGCTATCAGTGGAATTCATCTGCATCTGCCCCTGGTGGGGAGAAGGATGTGTCCTGCTTTGTGTCCTGTCCCTGTTTTGCTGCTGCACAGCCAAGTTGCTGTGTTTGCTGCACTCAGTGCTCTGAGGGGTTCATTGCAAATATGTTTTCTCCTGGTTCTGCTCCGAGTTGCTGTAAATCAGAAGCTGTTTCCCTGAGCTTGTTACTGGAGTTGTGTAATAGCAGTGCAGATGAGGAACCAGTTCTGCTTATGGCACAGTATTTTTGGCTGTCAGCAACAAATTCCTATTTCTGGGCGAATTGTTGTTCCCGTTCTTATAACCCGGGAGAGGGTCAGACACTGCTTCAGATAAAACCCAGAGCAGGAGCCAGGTAAAATTGCTCAGGGCAGCAAATCCTCTGTGATTTCTGGAGTTCTCTCATAAAGCCAAGCTGCAACTTGGGCAAGAATGTCTTTAAGCAGCTTTTGCAGTGAAGAATTTTTGTTGAGGGAGAGCAAAGACTGCCCCAAACCTTTGGAGTTGCTCTGAGGACTTTGTGTGGCAGTAAGTGGAGAGGGACAGCTTCTCCTGCCCTGGAGAGGACTCCAGTGCACCTGAGGGAACAGGACCACAGACCCCCTTGACTCACAGCCAATTCTGTGCACTCTGTGCCTTGGCTTGCTTGATTCTGGCAAAAGTTAAACCAGTCTGACAGTTCTGCATCCCTGTCCTGTTGGTCACAGCTGATTCTCAAAGGTCACCACTGCTCTTTCTGGTTTCCCCCGTTACTGAAGTGTGGAATCTTGGCAGTGTTTCTTCTCCACTTCCTTCCCCACGAGGTTGTTTAGCTGACCCTTGGAGGGGAGTTCTTCCTTGTCTCAAGGTAAATTGAAGTAAACAAAAAAAATTAGGAGGTGTCTGTTTGACATTCAGGTGTTGACAGAGTGCTCCAAACGTCTGGCGTGACTATGCAGGGTTAGGAGACCCGACACTTGAAAACAGCTTACACTTGAAAACTGGGGGAATTTACATGCTCCAGAGGTTTCCCATCCCCTGCTCTTGTCCCTGAGGAATTAGCAACTTAAAGTCACTCAGCTCAGAGTGCTGGCTTGCTTGCCTGCCTTTCATTAAGTCCCTGAGGCGTGAGGAGACTGCAGCTTGGTGCGTTTGCATGGGCTGCAGCTCGTGGGCAGGAGCACTTTGCTTTGGATGCTCTGGCTTTAATCCTTATCCAGCAGGTGATAGAATCGACCTGCCCACTGCAATAAAAATATTGGGCTTTTATGTGCTGACTTATCCCCTGAGATCTCCAAACACTTTGTAAACCTTTTGGGTGAGCTGTTGTGAAGGGAGAGTCTTTATTCTCCTTTCCTTCTCAAAGAAACGGAGAAAGAAAGGCACGAAGGGATTTGGCCGAGGGTAGTGTTGGAGCTGCAAGGCCTTGAGCTGTATCTGACATCCATTTTCTAATTAATGCATAGCAGTGAGTCTTTCAGAGTGTGTTGGGTGTTTGCTTGGGGTTCTTTCTCATAAAACATATTGGCACTGACTTGATTTTATCTTTTTTTTTGTTGTTAGGAAAACAGTAGGCACTGTTTCAAGGAACTGCTTGCTGATCTTCCAAACTCAAACTTCCTGGCATAGCAGCATTCATCTGCTGCTAAATGTTATGGCTCCATTGCCACCTGTCCATAGAGTGCTTTGACTGTTTGAGATCAAGTGAAGGCTAATTTTACATTCTGAGAGTCCTTTCTATTTGGGAACCAAGTAATTTATTTCAATTAACCATATGATTTAAGTACAATAGGGTTGTCAGACACCAAAGTCTGACATTCCATTCATTGCTTTATACATTTCTTTTCCCCTCTTCTTTTCACCCGTGTTCAGCGGCTCTGAGTCTCCTGGGAACTGGGAGCAAAGTGTTCTTGTTCAACAGGTGAACTATTCTGCTAAGGAAACACGTGATCCTTCAGGTCCTCTGATTTTTGTTTGTTTGTTATGTAGATAAGTGTGTTTGTGGTATCCCCATCAATCTTCAGGAGTGTTTCAGTTCTGTCTCATCCATTAACTAGTGGTGCAAGTAATGCCATTGGATTTTGGGTTCTTTATTTTCATCGTGCTGCCTTTTTTCCTGTCAAAGAAAAGTCAGGAATTAATCCTTAGGAATTTAGATTGTTCTACTGAAATTGCTTACTTGGAATCAAAGTAGAGGAAACCCAAAACTTTTAAGATGGCAAGAAAGGTGGCACAAGTGATCTGCAGCATTTGGAAAATGCTTCCTGGAACAACCCATGGACAAACTGTGGGTTCTGGGCAGCTCTGAATCACTCTAGAGTAGCTGGTGAAGGTTGTGGGTGTATAAACTGGTGCATTTTAAGTTCTTTAAAAGTATCACTGATCAAAGCCTCAACAGCTGCAATATCTTTTAAATATTCAAATATTCACCTAAGCCTACAGTGCCATCCTCAGGCACACCCCAAATGAACAGATCTGACCCCATTATTTTCCATCTTCTGACAGCACTTTTTCTCTGGTGTTCCTTTCCCATTTTTTTATTTTTTTTGCCCACTATACAGATGGTCTGCCTGTTTTTAAGGCTCAGGAAAAAGAGTAATGAAAGGACCATGACATTCATTTATGCTGGCATTTCATTTGGTAGATTTGCTTTTTTATTTCTCACTGGTAAATAAGAAACTTGAAGAATCCTCATCTTCATCTATAAATACAGTTACTACCACGTAGTGGCCAAGTTGACCTGTTCATGGATGTATTTTTAACAAGAATTTGTACAAACATGGGAATGTTGTGTGTGTTGTTAGTTTTCAGGGGGATCACTCATGCTTGGATCTTTTTCTTTCACAATGCTTTTTCTTCAGAATGATTGGTGTATAATAAATAAGAAAATAAATGGAAAACCTCCATGCAGTTCATTATTTCTTGACTCTTCTTTAGTTATGTCATGATTTTATTCTTACATACTCCAGACTTCCCATCCTCATTCCATCTCTTCTCCCTCCATCCTGATTTTGGACTCCTCCTGCTCTCCAGCCTGTGTCCCACTCCCCTGTAGGTTACAGAAAAAGTAAGATTGAAGGAGTAACTTCTTTGGGTAATGTTCTAGTTCTTGCCCTTTCCTGTCAGCCTTTGCTTTCCTTCATAAGAATAGAAAACAGATCAAGGTGGGGGACACAGAAATATGTGGGCACAGCTTCTGTGCCAGCTGAGCCCGGTGACTTTGGGTGCTTGGCGGAGCCACTTACTGTGAATATCAGCTCTTTTGCCAAAGTGCTTTTGGGCGAGTTCAAAGATCTGTGCTAACTTTTCCATCCTAAATGTGTGTAGCAGGACAGATTTAAAGAATCTGCATAGAAAAATAATCACAAGGCATATACAGGTAATTCACAAAGGTAATTTTAGAGCGCAATTGGCTTCTGCATTTACTGTAGTCTGTTCTGTAGCTGATGTTTCATGAAGTTTTAGTACTGATGTACTAATTTTCAACTGTTGGACTCAAACTATCTTAAGCATATACATGAAATAATAAAATATAAAAATTTAACCTACAGAAGAGGGAAGGACTATGTTGATCTGATCTGGAGTAACTAGAGTTTATGGNTTTTTTTTTTTTTTGCTACAGAAATATAGAATCATAAGGCAAAAATGCCAACATGAAGGCTGCCCACATACCATGGATTGAAGGGAGCACCCAGCTGGGGAGAAGGAATTGGTAGTGAGGGATATTTTATGACAGCGGGTTGTGGTGTGCCTGCAGCAAGAAATGCAAACACATTAAACTCCAAGGTAATGTTGCTTAAATAATTTGTGTGCTTCTGTATATATGTATGTTTGCACAGCAGCAGCAGTTATTGGAACTGATAATAGATATTTCTGGTGTTTTCATTTGGTCTTGCTGCTTGTAATTTTGAGATGTGATGGCTTCAGACATTTCTCAGACGTGTGCCAAAGCCAACAACCTAGTAATTGCCTTTTTTGCTTTTCCATTGTTCTCAGCCGTTGTAACTGCTTTAATGCTTCATGTGTGTGCACTTTGTTTTCACCTGTGATGATTTTTAAAGGTCTAAAAGATACAAACAACTGACAGAGTGCACCTGCATCCTCCAGCACAGTGCTGCACTAGTGTTGCTTGCATAGATTTTTTTGAATCACTCATATTTATAGTGCTGGGGTAATCTAAAGCAGCTTTTGCAACTCAACATGGTACTGGAATGACACTGTTACAGTCAAGAAAGACTTTGGTCTGGTTAAAATCAGGTCACTTCACTGGTGTCAACAGAGGGAAGCAAATCTGCCAGAAAGGAGTCTTGTCCATACAACAGGTTAAATTGAGATACGGAGATGCGTTGCCTGTTACAATGTACTCCAAAGTTAATTCCCATCTGAGTGATGATCTATAAAATGCCAGCTTTTGAAATTTCTGTGATGGATATAATAAGACTTGATCATCAAATGTCTCTCAAATGCTAATAAAGGCAGAAGAAACAGTAAAGCAAACACCTCTTCACATTAATCTAAATCAAAGAATCTCTTCAATTAATAGACCTGGCAAAGAATTGAGGCATGTGGGATGAGTCAAGAAGAATGACAGGTTTCTCACCTCAGCTTCTGTGGTTCACAAACTTAGGGAGAAAGTGGCTGTTCAATGAGATGGAGACTTTGCTGGGTCTTCCCCTGCTCTTTGTTCTGTGGAGAGATCAGCACTAAAAGAGAGCAGGATTAGATCAGTTGAGAGGGGAAGAAAATGGAAATGGTGACAATATCCAAGGCAGTCTGGGAATGCATCAATCAGCAGATCTTTTCTCTCTCCTGATAACCAAAGCTGGTCCACCCAGTCCAGGAGAGAGAACAGTGTGTGAGGTTCAGCTCCTCAGGTGGTGAGTGATGCTGACACAGGAGTCCTGGGGAGCACCTGCCAAGGCTCCAGCCCCAATGCTGGAGGTCTGAAAGGATCTGTCCCATCTGCAGGTAGCTGGAAAGCTCAGGAGGGTAGATCAGCCCTGCCAGCTGGAATTTATCGACTCAGCGAGTACCCGAGGGACATAAATATGATACCCGTTTCTTTCTTTGCCATTTAAGAGAGGCTCTGTCTGTGTTAAATGGGGTAGCTGATCCAGAAATCACACTGATCTTGTTTTCCAGTTCTGTCTGTCACTTCAGGCATGACAAGGAGCTCAGGCCAGCAGAGCTCCAGGGGACGGAAGCACAGGATTTCAGGATCATCACCCTGTCACAGTGCAGTTCACGGTGGGACAGCCATTCAGACAAAGTCATTCAGATGCTTCTTTCAGGATATATTTACTCCATTATACAAAACTGGGCCACGTTTTTCTGGCTTGGAGCAACATTAGAAGATTATGTATATTTCCCCCTGAAACACTAAAAAAAGAAAGGTCCTATTGGCAAACTGCAACTGGTTTCAGATTTATTGCAATATAAACAGATAAGCTACTTATAAAATAATAATAGAAGAAAAAAGGCTGTACTTGATGTAAAATTTGAAATAGTGTTAGCTAGTTCAAAAGAAAAGTTCGTTACTGTTCATTTCAGACTTGGGTTTGGTGATGGAAAAATTCTGCATGAAAATGGACTCTCAGTACTGACCAGATGATCAGCAAAGCCTAACAGGGTCTTCAGTCCATGCTTTAGAGTTTGCTGGATTGCATGAGTAACACAATGATAAAATAGCAGCAATAAATTTAGCAGAATACATGATGAAAAGTGATGAATATACATCTTTTACATGTCTGTTATAGATAATGTCTGTGTGTATATATACAGCCTGTTTTCCAGCTACAGAAGTGTCACCAATTAAATTCCTTCCTTTGAGCTTAAGAGATCAGATCTTTACACTTAAGACAGACTTTTACCTGTAAAATTTGTTGGAAATGAGGAATTACCCATTACTGGAAGTCATCACAATGAGCCAGTTAAAGGTGCCTGTTGAATGAATTGGTATCACGTGACTGAATGAAAGATATGATGGTGCTGGAGCTTCCAGGTGTAAGTTCCCTCCTGGAAAATTCAGAAGTATCTTGTAGAGTATGGTTGAAATGTTGACTGAGGCAAGTCAAGCATGGATTTCAAAAGCACCATGTCAGTAGTAAACATGATAGAAAATCCCATCCCAAAAATGTGATGATCAAGAAAGGGTTGGCTGGAGTTCAGCAGTTCCTGCTCAAATTCTTTGTTTGCTGTGGTTCCTCTCTTACAGGACAGAAGCTCCATTTCTTCTCTCTCTCTCTCTCTCTCTTTGCTGGCCTGAGTTATTCTGAGAATTAACCTGCCTCAAATTCTGCATTATTTATGCGGACAATTGCACCACATTTATCATGACCAGAGTGCAGCAGAGCCTGTTATACACCTTATTGAAATTCTGACTGTTGTCATCACTTGGCAATCCATAAAATGATGTGTTAGAGAACCACAACCTGCAGTCCCTTCTGTCAAGGGTGTTCCCCTGTCAGATCCTGTGGTTTCAGTCCATCTGATTCTTCCCTCTGTTTATATGCAGACATAACACTTAACAAGTGATAATGTGTAAACAAGAGTATGCATTATGCAGATAAACAGACTCCCACTGCTGAACAAGTCCTTAGCAGTTTGCATTAAAAATAAATACAGATGCAAACTGAAATACAATATTTATTTTAGCAGCAGGACTTCATCACTGGTAGCATTCCCTGATGTTTCCAGGATTAAATAAGTGGCTTTTAAAAGAGATTCACTAGTCCAGAAGTTTAAAGCAGTTTAAACCTTTTCTTAATTGCACCAAAGGGAAAGATAATAAGAATTAGTAGTTCTTCACAATGTCAAGAAATTACATCTTCATTTAATTGCTTGCTGGTTCCATGCAGCCAACCAGTGTGTTTAGCACTGACAAAGGTAGTCATCATTAATGAAAGGAAGAAAGCACCACAATTTCCACTGATCTCAGCATACTGACTAATATTGAAGGGGGTTTTGTTCAGGACACAAAATGGATTTGGATTCCATGCTCCACTGAAAATTCAGAGGGAAGAATTATACCTGTCACTTGGCTGTTTAATATTTCCAGTATGTGCCTCTCATTAAAGGTACTGCATAAAAGAAAATATGTCAGATGTTTAAAAAGAAAAAAAAATACAAAGGTGGTTTCCTTTTTTGTTTTCTTTTTCTGAGAGCATCACATGGCTCAGCTTGCCTGTAGCATTTATTCTTAAATGCTGAATGCAGTACATTTCCCTCATGCCTCCACTCCATTGTTTTTGATGTGATTTTGGGTCAGAGGGGCAAATCTGAGCTTCAGGGGATCAGCACGGAAGAAGAAAACAGTGTTTAGCTCCAAGATCTGGATTCAGGTCAAGCTGAGATCACTCAAAGTGGCCTAGTGAGGAGCTCTAAAATCATAATGAGCAAAGCAAGGTGAGTACAGTGACGACTGTTCACAAATATTCCTTTGACTTAAATCGGAGGTAGATTTTTGCATTGTAAGTGCTATAGCAAAAAGGTAAGGAAGATAAAGGCACTGAAACACCTGGGTAAGAGCTGGTTGGGACTGTGTGCTCAGTTCACTGGGGATGTAACTGCATTTCAACAGGCCACCTATTTCAGGGTCTTGCACAGACATCCAGTTCAGTCATGCCATGATTTGGGCTACTCCTCATACAGTCAGAATATTAAATGAATGAATACCTAAGCAGTGGCTCTGAGGGAGGTTGTGTATGGTGATGGGCTTTTGAAATAGGTGTGAACTCTATTGCTGAGCAGAGGCAAAATTCATAAAGAGTCACTCTGAACAGCAGCAACACAGAAGCAGTAAATCCACTGGATTAAGTTCCCCACTGTTCACCATCCCTTCCAGCATTAGGAAATTAGAATCCATTTCTTTAAAGATGAATATCCAACTCACGGGCAAAAAACATCATGGCCGTGTGAAAGACAAACTTGTCAAAGCAGGCATAGGATTCTTGGGTTAAAAGGTCATTTTTCTCCTCCCCTTTTCTCCAAAAGGATATGTAACTTCAGGCAACTCTTGTTGTTTCCTTGTGCCTGTCCTTCAAAGGGACCAGTGACATCCTCACTGTGGGAAAGCTGCACTGCTTGTGTCATCAGGTAAGCCTCTCCACTGCTTTATGGCTTTCTTCCATCACAGGATCTTGGACAAAACTTCTTCTTCTTGTTGGCACAAAGGCAAAGAAGGAATTTAGTGGCCTGACAAGCTTGTGTATCCTGCTATGGTATTTCTTTCAACAGAGCTTACATGTTAACAAGAGTAGCTAAAGACCTGGATGAAGAAAACCCGTGGACTCCACATCTGTTAAAATGAAATCAAAAATATTTTCTTTCTTCCCACATCTCCCTTTCACTGCTTGTAAGTAGTGTCATAAGAAACCTGGCTAGAGATTGTTCTTCTCTCACGTGCTTTGTCTCAGATGGTATTCCTCAGAGAGGAATGGTAATTTTTTTATAGCTTTTTAAATAGCTTTTTGGGATCTTTGAGGGGCTCTGAACAGATTTAATGAGCCCTTTGCAAAAGCAGCGTCTTATCTGCTTCTAAGTAATTCAGATTTTAGCCTTCATAGTTCTCTTACCAGCCCAAGGATTGTCTCACCTCTGTGACGCATTTCCATTTCTAGTCTTTAGCTCTGCAGATTCAAGTTTGAGAAATCACATGGATGCTCTGAATTTGTAATACAAGATTACACCTTCGTTCAAAGCCCAAGACAATGTAGTTTTTAAAGAAACAGTCTAAACCAAATCAAGTAAAGCAATGCCCCTTATTTTTTACCATAGCCTACTTTATCTGTGTCCAGGCAGGTCATGGTTTGTCTTTTCTCACCTTCAGCAGATCTCCCAACATGCCAGAATTTAATCAGAAAATTGGTGGCCAAGACTTTCTTCCTCCCTTCTAATTCCACGAGCCTTCTTTCTTTGTGTTTGTGTTTTAGGGGATGTTTGTTTTAAGCGTGATTCATTTAAAGCTCCCTTCTCACTGGGCTTCAAATGTTCACCTGCAACACTCCAGTCTCTTGCAGAGGTTTATGAAAAGAGCAGGTGTGGTTCTGGTGCAGCGTGTGGCTGTGCCAGAGGATCAGCTGCACAGCCCAGATGGACAGGGACAAGCTCTTGATGCTCCATTTCCCCAGCTCAAATGTAGACGTGTGTTCTGTTCACTCACACGTGTCTGCAAAAGCCCCACCTTCCAGGTGCTTGTCCCCCTTTGATGAGTTAATATCTTTGGGAAGAAGTCAGGCTTTGAAACTGCCTAAAAAAAGGAAAATAAGATTAAAAGTATTACCCACATTTCGCAAAAGCATGAAAGAAATTTTCCAGGGTTGCAACATTTCCTTTTCCAAATGCTTATTTGAACAGCTGGGGAGAGGATATGCATCATCCAGAGGTCAACATGCCAACTTGGAATTTTCATTCCTGCGTGGGAGTGTTTTGTTTTTGAGGGGGGGGAGGGGGGGGTTGTTTGGTCTGATTTGGGGTTTTTTTAGGGGCATACATACATGGAAGTGTTGCAGCAACGCTTCTGCGTGGATGGCATTGTCAGTCGTGATTAATCTGGGGTTTGTTAAGGATCTGGTGGCAGATTTCCTGGACCATGACACAGTGTTGGAGTGGTGTAGATGCTCCAGACAGCCCTCCAGGGTCAGAGCTCCAGGGGGTTTGCACCAGGCCACGTGTGTCACCACACCTGAGTGTCTGACTGTGACAGAGGGAAAGGTGCACACACTTCGCTGCAGCCTCGTGTTGTTGGCAGCACATTTGGCTTCATTTTCAGTCTTTTTCTCAGAGCGATATTGTGAGAATAAACGTAATTTTGGGCTATGAGATTCTTGGGGTTGGTAAGAACCCAGCAAGCAGACAAAATGTAGGCTCTTGATCTCTTTGCCATGGGTAATTTTTTTTTCTGCCCACCAGCCATCATCTTTGTCCGTCCTTATTCTCAGAAAGGCTGGAAACAGTTGTCTCAGGCTTTATGGAAATGCCAGCACAGTGTGGTTATAGAAAGAAAACATACATTTGCAGTAAGTTATAAGTGACCAAGGAAGCACTTTTTAAATGGTATAGCTTTGTGGTGCTTGGCTATAGGCATTGCCAGCACTTAAATAATGAGGAATATGAATTGTTTGCCATTGGGTCTTTGCTAAGTGTGTGCCGCTTGGTGCCCAAATGTTCTGTAAACTGCAAAATACATTTTTCCCATTCTAGGATTTCTACTGCAAGGACACCTCACACACCACGACAATTTGGGACTCTGGGATAGGAAATGTCGAGGGCTTCTGCAGGTTTCTGAGTGCCTCTCGTGGGCCATGTACACATCGGAGAACTGCAGATTCCAGCAACATAATCTGTCCCAGCTCCAGTTTCCTCAGCCTAATTAAACATGCCTTCACATCCTTTTGTATTCAACAAAGTCCACATGTCCTTAAGAGCCACTGAGTTTCACGGGACTTAAAAGAATGCCTGAAGTTAAAGATGTTCTTAAAAGCTTTGAGTGGAAGGAAGCTTAAGATGAGTGCCCAAGTTCCTCCCAGCCAACGCTCTCATGTGGCTTAATTAGGAGCGAGTTCCTTAATTGGAATAGCACGAGGCAGGAACTCTTGGAGACCGTACTGAAGAAAAGAATTACAAAACCAACCTTCAAAACTTTTAACACCAGGAAACTTTCTCTCCTTCTTTAGTCTAATCCTGAGGTCAAAACAGCAACCATTGCCAGAGACTGGCAGAGAAGGAAAGGCTGGTGGGAGGCAGAGGCAGTGACTGCATCAGAGTGCTTTGCTTCTCCTTTGGGAAGCTTTGGACTGGACAGAGGAGGGGTTTAACATCATCATCACCCAAGGTGGGATGGGATGGAATGGGTTTTATGTTGGAATTCTTTGACTGGATGCTGCTGCTTCAGACCCAAATGGAGTAGCCTTCAAGAGTGAACAGAATAAACGCATTAAATGTGGATACACTGAAGACATCAGGTGCTGAAGGTGAACCCCCACGGGACATCAAGGGTGGTGTGCAGTGATTTCCTGTGAGTGATTTCAATAACTACAGGAAAAAGAAAACTTCCATTTGGGAGGATCCTGAGGAACCCTGACTAGAATTAACATGGGGAGCTGGGGAGGCAGGGAGGGATTTGGGGAGCTGCACTGAGTTCCCAGGGGTGGAAGGGGGGCAGGAGACATCAGCATCTTTCTCTGAAATGGTTTCAGTTCAGTGGGAAAGTGTTGGGAACTGCAGTCTTGGAAACTGCGGCAGGCCTGCAAATCTCATGGCCCTGTGAGAACTTGGCCTTGATGAGATAATTGTGTGCCTGGGAAGGTACATCTCTAAGTTAGAGGATTGTAAATGACTTGCAGGTGTTGAGAGAGCTGTAGGGAAATTGCACAGATGAAGAAGGTTAGGATTAGGATTATGGCCAATTAGGGATTGTATATGAGTAACAAGTACCAATGGTGTGGGGAGAGAGCTGGGGTGCGCTGTGGGGGCATGTATGCTGGAAGAAAAAGAAGCTGTGTGAAGAATGAAGGTATTTCTTTTTTTCCTCTGTGTTTGGGATTATAAGAGTCAATAGATTGATCAATCTTCTTATGAGTGAAGAGGTTTCTGTGGGATTTATTTATGGACTTTTATGCCTTATTTTCTTTGAGTATCTTGTCGTGTGTCTGGGCTGACCGTGACAGGAAAGCCCAGCCTAAGGGTGAGGACAGAAGGTGACATTAGGAAGATCTTCAGTGTCTTATTAGGCACTTAGACACTTGCAGAAGGGAAAGGTTATGCAAATGAGTTTCTCTTTTTATTTATTTTTTTTTTTTTTTCCCCTAGACTGCTGACACTAAACACTGATGAGATTTGGGGGAGATATTTTAAATTAGAAACTTGGGAAGAGTTGACAGTTGCAGGAGGGTACTGAGGTCACCCAAAGACATCTGGTAGGACTGTCAGTCAGAAATATGAGGCAGTTCTGCCAAGTGTAGGGTAGGAGAGCAAATTAAGCTGCCTTGGAGAAGGAATAGATGAAGGTCAGAGTTGAATTCTCAAAAAGTAACAAGGTTACAGATGTGAACTACATCAAATTGGGCATAAGGCCAGAAGAACACATTAGAAGTGCTGGTGTGCACAAATGTTTATAAAAGTTTGTGTAATTTCTGAATTTAAACATACAGCAAGTCAGCAAAATTTACATCAGGGGAAGAAAGGCTCCTATTGAGGGCTTTGTTGATTAGAGGTCTCCAGCAGACAGTGATTGTAATTGCCTCTGTTTTCAGGATACAGGCTAATTTCATCCTTCCCCTCCAGTGGGTATCCCCGTTCCCCTCTCTCCCTTTGCTTTGTGTGGTCAGGAGAATTCAGTCCGTGGGTATGATTTATTTTATTTTGCATTATTTGCTGTCACCTCTCTTGCTGACTGCTAACAAAGACTTTGCTGAGAGCTTGCTGGTGATTTGTGTTTGGAAAACCCCTACAGGTTGCTAACATATTAAAAAAATACAAGGGTTATTCTTCCTCTGTCCATTGCTGTACTGACTGCAGTGCATGGCAGCGTTTTCTTCTACCAGGGGATATGAGGGATTGTCTGGAACCCCACCATGTCAATTCTGCAAATGGGCTAAAGCCCCGTGAGCTGCAGTGGGGCTCAGGTTTGTGAGAGCACACTTTAGTAATCCTCTTTTCAGACTTTTCCCTGTAGAGCAGTGATTTGTGATCCCCCAAGAAGTGTGCAGACCCCGTGGCTCTGTTTACTGGAAAAGGCCTGTAGGAAGAGAGGAACGTGGCCCTGCTGCGAGGTTGGATATCTTAGGAAGGAAAAGGTGGGGTAGGCTGGCCCTGTTGCTGTTTTGCTCCACGCAGAGGTTCGGTTTCCTTGACAAATGATGGACAGTGCCTCCAAAATTGGAACTCTGATCCCAAAGGGGCCCTGTGTTATTATAACATAAAGAATGGTTATTAAACTGTCAGAGGGTTAATAGTTTCATCTTAATAATCTTGATAGATGGTGCACATTTCAGCAGTGCTCCAGGAGCCCACAATGAGCTTTAAAATATTTTACTATTGGCTTGCCCTTCATTTCCCAAGGAAGTCTAAGGAGAACTCTTCTTGCTAATAAATTCTTTATCATAACATAGCTGGTTGTCCCCTTATAGAAGAGAAATATATCCTTTGCTGTGCTGTCTGATTAATTGGTCTAATTTTATCAGGAAAATTAAATTCTCTTTGTTATCTAGGAAGTTACTTAAAGAGGTCTGAGCAAAATCCCAGCCCATGAGCCTGATGACTTTATTAACTTATTACTCTTTAAGTGAGTTCTGTCTGAAGGATTCCCTTCAACTTTGAGGGCTATTTGTCTTCTGTTCTCAGGATTTTAGCATGACAAATGGGATGGCAGCTGTGCCTTAGTGGAAGACTTTAAGGGATTCATAGAGGGTAGCTTCTGATGTAGCCTGTAAAGCTGGCCAATTCTGATGACCAAACCTGATATCTCAGTGGCTTTGCAACAGGCAAAGCATATATACTCTTAGGT
Organism: Formicarius rufipectus; assembly: GCA_013399695.1. Lineage (NCBI taxonomy): Eukaryota > Metazoa > Chordata > Aves > Passeriformes > Formicariidae > Formicarius > Formicarius rufipectus. Next base: position 281,643 of record VXAU01000309.1, on the reverse strand, counting down.
GATGCAGTGCTTAAAACAGTATTGCTTAAATGTATATTAGAACCTGGAGAAGGCTGTCCATTCTTTTGGTTAATAATATTAATCGATTCAGGGTTCATTGCTATGTAGGATATAGACTAAGGGGTGTGAGAGTGGCTGTGGTGCCCTCTCCCTTTTCCATAAGGAAGGTGAACTGACATACCCTAAACCTCACAAAACATCAAGTCTGGACAAGGAAAAGATAAAACAACATGTGTTATGCCCTTCACTGTCAACACAATAACTTGTAAGCATTTTTTCTTTGCATCTTCCTCCTGTTATTATCATCCTGTCTGAGCTAAATGGCCTGTGACAGATGAGAACTATAGGATAGTTCATGGAGAAGTATCACACACAAGACTGGATATATTGTGAGAGTTTTTTAACTTGTTATGCTGAAGAATTTTTTTTGTTCAGCCTGAGACAAGTTTCCAGGTAGTTCATTAAATGAAAAGCAAGATGAGTCTTCATTGTGTTAGACTCTTCTGATTGAAAGATTGGTTTCTGTGACTTGGTTTAGAAGGTAAGAGCAATGGGACTGCCTGGTTAAATATGTAATAGCAGATCAGACTCAATACTGCAATAAACATAATACAATATTCCTTGCAGTTGTTTCATTCCCTGAGGTTTTTGCAGATAATTCCAGTTTGGGTTGGAGGTTGCATGTTTGCAGCTCTTAAGCTCAGGTTGCAACAGCACCTTTATTTTCTGACTGAACTTAAATGATTGAACGTTACCCTGTGGGGGAAGGGTGCTGCATTTCTTTATCTTAAAGTAAGCAAAGGAATGAGGAAAGTGTGGGGTTGCATTAAGTATTAAAATATATAAAAAGCAACCAGGAAGAGGAAAGCAATAGTCTTCTCTGTGCTCATTGTGGAAGGCAAGGAGGTGACGGGTTAAAACACCGGGGCAAAGCTGGGTGGTTTTGGTGAGGGTGTGGGGAGGATTGTTACTTTTTTTTAACGATGAGGTTTATGGAGCAGATTATAGAAGGAGATTTTCACTCCTCCCTCCATCGTAGGAGATTTGTAAAGAGCACTTTGGAAAGCCTGTTATGAAGGGCCTAAATACAATGGTCCTGTGTGGGGACTGGGGGAGGACAAAGGCACTGCCTCTAAAGGTCCCTTCTGGATGTATCTTTCTCTAACCAAGTGCCACCACCAGAGCTGGGCACACTAAATTAGCTGCCAAGTGGTTTTTCTCCATGTCAGGTAACCTTTTCCTCCTTCACAGCACAGACTAACAAGTCCTCCCTTTGGAAGCCACCTTTAATTCTTTGGCAGGACGTCGATCTGGTGGCAACCTGCCATTTATTAGGAGCACTTGCATAAAACAAAAGTAGTGCACATTAACTAGAGTCCCCGAGTTTTGTAGCCCTTTTTGCATAGCTGAAGTGTCATTTGTAATCCTAGTGTTTATAATATATATATGACTATATAGAGTATTTATAATCATAGGCAAGGCATATTTCTTGGTTGGTGACCTACTTCCAAACTGCCTGTGGGTGAGGCAGATTGTTTCCTTAAGCTGGTGCTGCTCTCTCTCTCCTCTCCATGCAAATCCAGCATTTGTTTTATGGCAGATGTCCCAGATGGTTCTGGGACAGGTTTCTCTGATGCTGTAGGGTAGTTTGTTTCTGCCAAAGATGATTGGAACAACAAGGGCATCTGTTCAGTTCTGCCCCCTTCTTATTGTTCTGTTGAAATGATGTTTAAATTTGGGGGCAGGTGAGTGATTAATGACAGTTAATAAGTTAATGACAGCCAAATGAAAGGATAAGGTAGTTTAAAGAGAAAGGTGAGGCAATTTTACTCGTCTTGTCTAAGGAGCTGGTGACTCAAAGGTGTGTTCTTCAGCTGCTCCTTGAAACATGATCTGGTTCATGAAATTCGTGCTCATTTACTGATTTGGTTGTTGAGTTTTAATGCCCTATGTCATCATTTAATTACTGTTACTTATTTTTAATTTTTTTATTTGACCTGCAGAAATAATTATTATTGTCTTGAAGGATATTTATGACATTTCTTGAAAATAATTTAAGATGTGCTCTCACCAAATTTCAGCAGCTTGTTAATGCTGATCCCAAGGATCATATTGCTTCTTATCTCTGACAACAGAATCAAATTACAAACTGCTTTTACAAGCTAGCAAGTGAAGATTTTCAAAGCACCTCGGGTTTCCTGAGCAGAGGCAGCTTGCCTTGCCATGCACCACTCCGGAAGCCAAGTTCAGCTGTGTTTGTCATGGATTTTCCTCAGGAAGATGTGGGTCTTCAGCTCTGATATGAATTGTCCCTGAATCTGTTTCCTTTGCCCAAGCCTGGATCTGATAGCTCATATCTCAGTTGGTCAGGAGTTTGTGTTAAATTTTAATTTTTGTATGTGAGAAAAAGGGGTTGTGGGCTAGGGGAGGCAAATTCTCTGCTGTGTTGGTGTGACCTCTCTTCTCCAGTGATTACCCTTGTTTCAGAGATGTGTGTCATGCAGCCAGCAGTGAAATTTGGTTAGAATTTCTGAAATGCTAGAATGTAATGTTTCTCTTTCCCCTGTGTTGCACTCAGGGCCCAGTAGGTGCATTTCTGTACATCGTGATGACAGGTTAAGAAATACTGATCTTTAGCCTCTTAAATGGTAAATACATAACTATCACTAATTATTGCCTCTGGAAACTCAGAAAGGAAGGAGGAGCTGCCTGAATGTCAGAATCTGCCCTGTCCTTCCCCGGGGGCTGATTTCCCAAAGCTGAGGAGAAATGGATGGAAATTTGTAAGGAAAATGTAGTAGAAAACAGTGAACCAACACTCATGGTTAAAAAGTAATAACAACTCATACACATTACTATCTCTCAATTCTACAATAAAAAAGAATCATTGCAGGTAACAGCCCATACTGGAACAGTTACCTGGGACTGTATTTCATGGTGCCTGTTGCTTTTGGCGTTCCTGGGAAAGTTGTAGAATTGCTATTCCAGGATGACTTTGGTGATGTGGACAGAGAAATTCATGTCAGCAGGATGTTTCCTCTCAGGGCCACTACTGGGCTACTGCCACAGAGTTGATTGACACAGAACTGACAGAGGTAGATAACAGCAAATGCAAGTGGAGGGGAGGTTTTTTTTTTCAAAGTGTCAGTCAGATTTGTGGCTTTTTGAGTAAGGATTTTATCGATACCCATGAAGATGTAATAAGACTTAGACAGTGTGACGGAATTTGATGCAATATCGTGGTTGCCTGAAGATGTAACAACCTTTGGATTTGTCAATGTGCCTTTAATTTATTTGGAACCAGCTAGAAGTAGCTGTCAGGGGGAAGCCACTACTTAAAACTAGAGGGGCATTTTTGGTGCATCTCAGTATGGCCCATGGTATTCAACACCCACCCCCACCATCTGGCAGTAAATGCACTCTTAAGGTTTATGAAACCTTTAAGTGACACGAAGGGCATCAAAATGTTAAATGCTGAGGGCAAGGGACAGTCTTGTAGATGAAGATCAATAAGGAACTGGGAAACAATCACACACGAGTCACATTCAAGCAATATGGGTTTCAATTCAGCAAACTGTAAAGTACCAATGAATTAGAAAGAAGGAACAGCAGTGACAGCTTTGAAACAGGGAACTGTGTCCTCACAAGTGGAGAAGGACTGAGGTGTTGGCATTATACAATCTTAAGCCTTCAGTGCAAGGCTGTGTCAAAAAGGCCTGCTGAGATCTGGGGCTGTTGATAAGGAATTAAAGGAGGAGGGAAAGAGGATTGCTGTGTGTAGTGCACTGCCAAAGCCACTGTTGAATGACTTTCCTTAGCTCTGTAGTTTACAATCCAATGTTTAAAACTACAGCCAGTGTAGAAAACAAGCTCCAAAATCAAAAGAGGCTGAGACAACTTTTAGAAATGAGAAATGCAAAACCAGTTCAGTCTGTAGAGGTATCAAAAAGATGGCTATGGGATGACTTGATGCAAAATATAAGTTCCTATAACAAGAGGAATTGCTGGGTAATAATGGGCTCTTAAAAGTAGCATAGAAAAACACAGCAGGTCAGTGCCTGGAAGGTGATGCCAGACCAAATGGAGCCATAAGACACAGTTTTAATTGTGCCTATTGTTGTCACTGGTACAAACTCCCAAGAGGAATGTTTGGCCTCTGAGTTGCTGAGTTTTTTGAAGTCAGAGTGCCTCTCTGGGGCAGCATCCTTTAGCTGCACTGAAGTTACTGGGCTTGCTAACTGGGTAAAATTCAGTGGCATGTGGTGCACAGGAGGTCATAATAACTGTAATGTTCTTGTCTGCCTCTAAGCTCTCTGAAGAAATGTTTAAGTACAGCTCAGCTCCCTCATTTCATGTAGCTCGACGGGCTGTTTGGATTTCTGTTCCCTCTCGGGTCCCAGCCTTCCTTCCAGTCTCCAATATTTCCACACATGAACCAAGGAGAGGCACTTGGGCATCCCTGGACCTTGGCAGTGGCTGTGCCTGTGGTCGGGCCAGTGAGTGCATGGGGACTGTCCTGTGCCCATCAGCTCTTTGTGACACCCTGTGCTGTGACCATGAGCACCATGCAGCCCCAGTCCCCTGTGTGTGGAGCAGCAGCTCTCCCAGCTTTGATCACTCCCCTTGGCTCTGGCCAGAGAAAGGAGCACAAAGTGCCACTCAGCAAAGGCTGTGAGGCCATGGGGTTGGATTAAGCGACTATTCTGGTTTAGAGTCAAACCAGCAGGAGAAATGAATCCAACTTGGAATGGGATTGCAAGTCAGAATAACAATTTAAGAAAAAGATCACAAAATACACTAATACAGAAGGGAAATCCATTTGACCCACAAAACCAGATGTGGAGCCCAGCACAGTGGGGCACGAGCAGAATGAAACTCACCACCTCCTGTGCTGAGCACCACGTGGGCCCCCTGAGTTCAGAGTAAAAAGAAAGAAGGAACCTGCTGGTGAGGATGATGGTCAGCCTGGTCCAGAGTGGCAGTTCCAGTCCTGGTGAGGCTCTGCTCCTCCTCTGGATCTGACCAGGGGTTCCCAGTCCCAAAATCCCAACTTATCTCTCCTTGGTCTCAGATGGGAATGTCCAGTCCCTCCCCCAGGGTGGGGAGTTTCACAAGGGATGATTTAGTCTGTGAGGTCAATCCTGGCATATTTTTGGCATCCCTGATGGCCCCTGATCAGACATGACCCCTCAGGTGGGTGTGAAGGTGCTGGTGGCTCCCTAGAGGGAAGTTCTCACACCTGAGTCATTGGTGTGAAGACAGGGAAATTCCTTATCCCACAGAAGTTCCTAAAACCGCTCTGTGCCCTGAGGGGTGGGGTGTGCCCTGGGCAGCTGCTGCCAGCGGTCCATGGTGAGCAGTTCATGAGAAAAAAATGCCATAGAGGCACACCCACCAGTGACAAACTGATCCTGGCCACTCTAACCAGGACAGCAACACTCAGGAAAGCAGCTGGATTTGCTGTTTCAGCTTAAGTGTCCAAATGCTTTGGAAATTGTAATTTTCCTGGTGCTGCTGTGTGTAAAGGTGACCCCTGAGAGCCTGGCCCTGGGCAGGTCACTGCAGGCAGCTCATCAGCTTCATTCATTTGGCAGGGTGGTCCCTCAGCACCTTCTTGGTGCTGGCAGAGCAGGATGGAACCCTCCCCTGATTTATCCCCAGGGTGTAACAGCACCTACTCGAAATGCAGAGCTTTCTGAAGGCACAGTGGAGTTTTATTTCTGTGGCAGCAAAACCCCTAGGAGGGGCACAAAGATTGGAAGCCTTAATTCAGCTTGCTGGCAGGGGTGCAGAGGGGTCACTTGAGGAGCCCCGAGCTCCTGCAGGAGGGACAGGATGAATGGATGCATTTCTGCAGTCAGGGCTCTTTGTGTCTCCCTTCCACCTCGTATTTTTAGGATGGCAGAACAGAGCCAAGCGTGGCTTGTTGCTGCCTTTGGCCACATGATGGCACACATCAGTCACAAGAACTTTGTGGTGTGATCTGTTCCTGCAGAGGGATTAAAGCTCCTGGTCAGGGCTGTGGTTGGTCGGGGTTTATCCCTCCTGGCTGCTGTTTTGATGCACAATTGACCACGGTCACTGGGAGGGGCAGTGGTGGTGTTTCAACCACAGGCTTGAAAAATAAAAACCAGGGGAAGAAAATAAAATTGAAGAGCCAAAAGGAGCTGGAGCAAAAAGTAGCTCTGGCAGAAAAGGCTGGCCTTTAAAAAGGGCTGGTGGAGAGAAAACTGTTGGTTTTCTGATTACGTTGTTTTGTGTTGCTCTTCAAAGGATCAGTAAACATGCAGGAATTGGGAAACCCTCTTTGTTTCTCTTCTAAATCCTGAAAATTTCATGTGATTTGTTTTCTTTGTGAAATGTGCAGTGGAGGACGTTTTTTTGTAAATGGTCTGCTAGTAAATAATGTTCTTTGCCTCCCCAGTGATGATGACTGGTGAAACTAAGTGTACCATAGGATCAAAGTGATCCGGTGTGTTACCAGTAATGCAAATAGTGATTAATGAAAACAAGCCTCAGAAGTTACTATGGCATTTACACTTGGATTATTTCAGCTTCAGCAGTGTTCATTTCCTGTATTTATTTCCACTATCTATAATTACTACTATAACAAAAAACCCTTGTTGGTATCATAGCTCTCACTAGTTAATATTTTTTCTTTTTTCTTTTTAAGGATAATTTGCAGAAAAGAGAATTCCCAGTTAAGTAGAAAATGTGCAAGTGTATTTCACATTAATTATAATGGTAGCAGCTAAAGACCAGTAGCCCACACAGCAATGCTGCATAAACACATGCAGTGTTTGAATTAAAGCCCAAACATCCATGGGGATGCAGGGAAATGAATTCAGGAGCTGTAGAAACCTCTGTGGGCTTTTACATTTTACTGTGATGCAAACACCAAGGACCATGAGAGGAGTAGAGAAAATAGCTGCCAGATGATTTGCAGCAGAGACTCCAGAGCACCACTCCCTTTTCCGTTCAGGGTTTCTTTGTGCTAAGTGGTGCTGGAACACACAACTTGCAGATTTTTAGCCTAAGGAGTCAGGAGCAGTTCCCAAGAGATGCCTCAGTGATAATGATGGATCTGCAAAATGACCTTGGCCAGCAGTGACCTGAGAGGAGAACCTGCTGATATTCCATGGAATGATACAAGTGAAGAGCTCTAATAACAAAGTTCAAATTAAGATAAGAACTGTGTGAATTCACCAATTTTATAAAATGTATCTTAGTTGATATTTAGCTATAGCTGTGTGTTGTTAGGTAGTTTGGATGGGAGTGTATCAGTTTTAGAAATGTGCATAATTGTGTGTGAAGAGAGTTCCTTTCTGTACTCTTGAAATCCCTGTGCCGTGGAACATAAAGATGCAGGAATGGAAACATTGATGGAGAGAAGAGAAGCTTTTTCTGCCCTTCCCGAGTAGAACTGTGACTTTAGACAAAGAGGAATAAACTCTCATTTTAGTTTTTGATGCAGTCAGGTTGTCTTATTAACTGCTCAGGCTGATAAGCCTCTTACTAAGACACTAAAACTGTGTCTGTGTAAAAAGTTGTTGGCTACAAAGTAGTACCTGGATGATAAAAAAAAAATATATAAGAAAAGACACACAAATCTGAAGAAAGTTTTGGATGGAGGTTTTCAAAGTACTGTTGTTCACCACCTCCCCTCATCACCCAGCAGCTTTAAAAGCCTGCCCTAAATGTGTTCCTCAGCAGAAAGGTTGAGCTGCTCTGCGGGCATCCCAGAGGATGTTCCGTGGGCAGCCCAGGGAGGGTGTCTCTGCAGGCATCCCAGAGGATGCTCGGTGGGCATCCCTGAGGAGGTGGCTCTGTGGGCATCCTAGTGGGTTGCTTTGCTGCCCTGGGGTAGCCCAACACACAGCAGGGAGGGAGCAGGAGTTCACCCACTGTTGAGTGCTCCCCTTCTGCCCTCTCTTAAGTGAAGGCAATTGGTGAGCAGGTACAGCAATTAGGAATAAAGGGAAATATTTTTTCTCTGAGGGATGTTTGTTGACCCCACAGATGTTAAGTAAAAATGAAAAAAAAAACCAACCAAAACAAACAACAAAAAAACCCCAAAAAACACACAAATAAACCCAAAAAAACCCAAAGAAAAGCCCTCCCCAAAAAACCCCCAAACAAAAAAACCCACCAAAAACTAGCTGTAGAGAGAATAATTTTTATTTCTTCTTGTTTGGTTGGTTGGATTTTTTTTAAACAGGCAAAACTTCATTCCTTCATCAGATTCGTTATGCCATGCAGAGAAAATTCTGCACTTGGAAGTCACGTTTTTAAATGTACCTAATCTAACATTATTTTTTTATAGTGCACTATCATTACTAATGCTTAGTGGTATCTTAGCTGTATTTGCCATGCTTTTTCTTGTGAAGAATTTCATAAACAATCCACCATCCTCTGCATAAATTATTTTTTTTTAATTTTTATTTTTACCTGGAATACAGTCAACAAAGCTTTGCAAATACGAGTTACAGTGCCAATCAGATACAACCATAGAATTGTTTGGGTTGGAAAAGGATTTTAAGATCATCAGGTTCAAAGGTTAACTCAACACTGCCAAGTCCACCAGTAATAAATCATGCCCTTAAGCACCACATCTACATGTCTCTTAAATACCTCCAGGGATGGGGACTCAGCCCATTCCAGTGCCTAACAAACCTTTTGAGGAAGAAATTTCCCTTAATACCCAATCTGAACTTCCCCTGGTGCACTGTGATACTCAGAGTTTCACCTCATTTGGCATTTAGAGGAAACACAGGCTGGAAGCTCAAAGTTGCAAGAATCCTTTGGGTTTTTCACTGAACAGAGGTAGTCAGGACTTCTTTTATTTATTTATTTTTTTGGTATTTTCTTCAATTAAATTGCCTTTGTCCCCTGACTATCATTCTATAGTACTACACTGATTTGTGTCCACTGAAAAAGGTAATTCCTACGTTGCTTCTCTCTGGTACCTGTTTTGGAAAACTACCAAGGAGAAGAATTAAGCTTCACCAGCGTACTTGGCACTGGGTAGTATTTATCTGAGGTTTGCATGGTGTTGCTTGCATGCCATGGTGAGTAAGAGCAAGGAAGAGTCCTTGGGTGAAACTGGAGCCAGATCAAGCTCTGTGTTCTTGCCTCACATTGCCTGCAAAGTTTACTTCAGGTTTAGGTTGTGCTGGAGCCTGATGCACCTGGATGCACTTGGGTTTGATGGCAGCTTTGCCACTTCAGGTAGAATCTGATGACTCTGTAAACAGAAGGAGAGTTTAGGTACACCTGGCCTTGCAGGGGAGAAAATAGAGTGCTGGAGTCAGAAAAGCACTGCAGGTTTAATGGGAGTGTGGAAAGAAACATCCATCCCCCAGAGATAGTCTGTGGTCTCTCTGAAGTGTTTCTTGAAACCTTTCAGTCTTAGTCTGCTGGATGGCTAGCTCAGCATTTTGCTTCCCAGGCCCATGTGCCTGAATCAGAAGTTGTCTCCTGGTGTCCCCTCTGGCAAGGCAGGGCTTTTTGTGCTGTGCTGGGCAGCCAAGGAGTTGCAAGTCAGGAAGGTCTCAGCGTCACACGGTGAAGAACCCAAAATCCAACACCTGGTGTCTCCCAGTGGCTGCAGGATCTCACCGGTTGCTGTGGCAGGAGGCACCGTGTCCCTTTGGGAAGAACTCCAGTCCCATGCAGCCAGAACCAGCCCATGGCATCCTGACTGAGGCACGTGGCAGTGGGTACTCTGTCCCCAGGGTGTCACTCCTGGCAGTGCCAGACCCGTGTCAGCCTGAGGAGAGCCCTGCAGGTGGGTCTCTGGAGCTGCAGACTAACCCAGAGATGCAGTAATTTGGATTAAGATGCTGAGTCCCAGTTTGGCTGCAGTTATTAAGTGAGCTCTCTTCATTTCCAATGGTTCCCAAGATCCCTTCCCCACCCTTAAAAAGCGATCACATTATTCTTGGGCTGTTGCATATGGGCCCGGATGGAATTTAAACTGCCTGCCTGACAGTGATGAATGAACCAACCCCAAATCCCTTGATGTGGATCAGCTATATGGCATAACAATAATATTGTTGTTTAACATTTATATTGAAGGAATACCACGAGGACTCTCAGCCATTCAGGGACCTGTTTTGCTGGAAACTGAATAAAGCACACAGCAGAATAACAAGCCTTGTTCCAGAGACAAGACTGTCTAAAAGACAAGCTGTACCAGTTGAAGGAGGCAAACAAGAAAGACAGGGAGCAGAATGATATAAATGACAGTTGCAACTCTACAGAGCTTCACAAAACCCTTGTGCTGCTTAATTTTCTTGCATGGCTGATCTGCCGTGATGCTCCTCGATCTTGCTCAGCCCTTTCCACTTTCATCTTCTTTACCTGTGCTGTTAAATAAAGTCTTAAAACTCAGGGTTTTTTGCTGGCAAAGTTTAGATTTGCCAGCAAATCTAAAACAAATTTAATAACAAATACTGCAAAAAAGAAGCTGTCCAGGAAATTCCCCATGACATTTTTCTCTTTGGACCATACTCTTAATATTTGGCCTTCTGTACATTGGCCTTCATATTCATTTTCTGGCTTTCTTGAATGAATTTGTCTATGCAAGACATTTGTGAACCTGCCTGTCAGGTTCATGAATCTGTTACATTCTCTCCCATTTCTCACTTTGTAATGTTTTTAAAATTGTAGTTGGCCTTGTCTGGAATTATTTTTATGAAGATTTATTTATTTTCAAACAGATCATCCTTCCTGTTGTTGGTTCTTCCCTGTGTCCTACAGAGGAAGGATTTTAAATCACTCATTAATATTGATCTATTCTCTCTGGAGACCAGTGCCACAAAGTTTAGTAAGAGCAAACTTAGACCTCTTATTTCAAGGGAGTAGAGTATTCCCTTGATTGATTTTTGAAGTCCTGTTCTTCTAGCCTGGATGACTTGTAGCTAATTATCTAACATAATTCCCTTTGTGAGCCTCTACCAAGCTGGAAGAGTTTGTTGATCATTGTCTAATAGAAACAGTCCACGTGCTAAATTTAAATGCCAAAGGAAACTGAGGCATATCTACTAAAGTTTGCAAGTTGTGATAAAAAGACCACAGGCAATTCCAAACGATAAATGATTTGCTCTGAGTTTTATTTTCATGTGAGGAGGCTGAAACAAGACTCTACCTTGCCCTGAAATGGCACAGCAGTTGGGGTGAGCACAGCATTACTGACTTTGTCCTGATTTAACATTCTATGGAGATCATTTAGAATGAATTTAAACGAGGGTAATGTTTGTCAGGAGCCTCAGAACAGCTGCCTTGGACTGCTCAGCTGCACAAGAGGTGCATCCTTGGCCATTCCAGCATCTCCCTGCAGTGAGGCTGTTGCAAACCCCTTTTCACTGGGCTCACAGTCAGAGCGTGTGCTGGGTCAGCAGGGGAAGAGTTCTGTGCCTCAAGTACCTGGAGGGCTGCTGCACAGCCAGTGGGATACCAGGGCAATCCAAACCAAATCTGCATATGAATGGAAGGAAGGTTATTATGGGGCTGGATTACACTAAGGGGAAAAAAAAAAATAAAAAAAGGAGAAACACTGAGCAGAGGAACACAGACAAAAAGTGAGAAAAATAAATACACACGCCAGTAAATTGCTGAAACTGTTGCTGTGATTATTTGAGCAATATGTCAAAGCACGTTTTGAAAAATGATGATATGCCACTCTTGTGAAGACTGCAGTGTGGGAGAAAAATGAAACAATGGGAGGGAGGTGGAATAAGCTCCAAGAACAATTTTGTCTTTTAAAGTACAATCCATATCCTGCATGTTCAAGTTTGACTGTGCAGTCTTCTCAGAGCTGCCTTTTGGCCACCATAAGCCTTAGTCAGGAAAACAGGCAGTGGTGTTTGATAAAATATGCAGGAAGGGGAAATTCTGTTACAGTTTACTGAATGATTGATGACAATTTAAACCCAGCTCAGAGAAGCTGTTATGTTCTCGAATCATTTCTTGGCTAGTGTGCTAATAAAAATGCATTGTATAATGTTATTGCTGAATTTCAAACAAATTTAATAACAAAAAGTTGCTTACTGGGGAAGAATAAGGGTTCCTCCAGAAGGTGGATATATGATAGTAAATATGCTGGCAGTGGACTGGGCCTTGCTTGTGTCTGACAAACAGAAGGAAACAATGCAAAATCTTTACTAATTTCAGGGGTGAGTCAAGCACTTAGATGGTGATTACCTCCTGATTTAGAGTGAGATTTAGGTATGGAGGGTATTTAAATGTATTACCAGGCATACATTGCAAGGGGAAAGTCCAAGAAAGTTTTTTGACGATGATGAGGTTTGTCTCCTCAACAGAAATTTGTAACCCATGGAAATCAGGCTTCACTGTGCCTAAGAATGCAAACACGACCTCTACAGCCCCTGAAGCAGAGTGGAAGCCATGCAATCTGGATTTGTGAAAAGAATCCTCAAGCCCCATGTCCTTGAAACACAACAGACCTCAGCACCAAGCAGGGAGCTAAGAGGGCATGGTGGGAAGTCATCCTGAAAGAACGGGAAACTCCTTTCCAGGTAAGGGAAGAGGCTGATAAGAGGCAGATCCTGTGAGATGGAATAATCCTCCTGATCCTGCCAGTGTTCTCCCTTACCTGATGACTGTGCTGTAAAAACTCTGGGGAACCTTGAAGACTTTTCACATCTGGCCTGGGCTGTTCATCTTAGGTGTTGGCCCGGGGTTGATGCTGACATAGTAGGCAGCTGTAACATCCTAGGAGGTGTCAGAGACTTGTGACATGTCCTGGGACACAATCCATTGTAAAACTCCCCACCTTGGGGAAGTACAAAGTGTTCCCACCTGAGCTTTTCATGGGATCTTTGCGTTTGGAGCGGGGCTTCCCCCAGCCCCAATGGATCAATACCGGAATTTCAATCAGCAGACATCAAAGCTCTAACTACCAAATTCCATCACTGAATTCAGGGAGTGGTGTCTATATATATCTTTCCACTTCTTTCTTTCTCTTCCTTTCCTTAAGTGTTACTTTTATGCTTTAGTATTCCTGTATTACTATAGATGATAACACAAAATGGCAACATACCTGTTTGCCTTTGAAACAAAACTGTTCTAAAATAAACCCTACATACGTAGATCTTTTACAAACACTGATTATTCGCTGCTGTCTTGCTCTAATCCACCCCAAGGGATTTATTTACAAAAACCTTTTTTGTTTTTGTTTGTTTGGGGGTTTGTGTTTTTGTTTTGGTTTTGTTGGGTTTTTTGTTGTTGTTTGTTTTTTTTTTTTCCCCACCATGAAGAAGGACAAACACTGGAAAGAGTTTTCCCAGAAAAGTTGTTTTATTCTCATCATGATTGTCGCGTACTCCAAGGTTTGTCCTAATAGACCTCATGTGCTCATAAGATACTTCAGCTTTCTCTTTCTGGAATTTCTAAGAGGAACAGAGATTTTTCTGGTCATTTGCAGCACTAGGAGCATGACAGGACTCTGAACAGAAGATGCAGTCCAGTGGACAGGCAGGGAATGAGGGTGAGCAGTTTAATATGACCATTTTCAAATAAACTGCCTGAATTGCTTTGCAACTCTGACAAGGCAAGACCCCAAAGACATGAGCTCTTCTTTGGGGAGCAGAATTCATCTGGAAAATAGTTTCCAGAAGTTTCTACTGCACAGAAACCCCCTGCCCACAATGGTTATTCTTTCCTTTTGGAATTAGCCACATGAGTGTAAAATCCTGACTTTGTCAATAAAGTCACAACTTCACTCTGGCTTTTGGGACCCCTTGAAATACTTTTAAAATGAGATGAAGTTTTAATCAATCTGAACACGTAGTAAGTACATCTTTTGGCTCTTGATATCTGCGTGGCAAAAGACATGTGAGGCCAAGGACTGATGTGTGGATGTGGAAAGAGCATCTGTGTTTATGTGCCCCCCATGAAGGTCTCTGTGTGTATAGACAGGTCTATGGAATCCTGGAATCGACTGGGTTGGAAAAGACCTCTGAGATCATCGAGTACAGTCCAGTCCCTTTCCCAGATCATGGCACTGAGTTCCATGGCCAATCTCAGTTTTAAAACATCCAGGAAGGTGAATCCACTCCCTCTCTGGGCAGGCCATTCTAATGCCTGGTCACTCTCTCTGCAAAGAATTTCTTTCTAATATCCAACCTAAATTTCCCCTGGCAGAGCTCCAGCCTGTGCTCCCTTGTCCTATTGCTGCTGCCTGGGAGAAGAGACCAACCCCACCTGGCTACAAACTCCCTTCAGAGGGTTGTAGAGAGTGATGAGGTCACCTCTGAGCCTTCTCTTCTCCAGACTGAACCCCCCCAGCTCCCTCAGCCTCTCCCCACAGCACTTGTGCTCCAGTCCCTTCCCCAGCCTCGTTGCTCTTCTCTGGACTCGTTCCAGCACCTCAACATCCCTCCTGTACTGAGGGGACCAGAACTGGACACACACTTGAGGTGTGGCCTCACCAAGGCAGAGTCCAGGGGAATGAACCCTGCCCTGCTCCTGCTGGCCACCCCATTGTTGATCCAGGCCAGGACCCCATTGGGCTTCTTGGCCACCTGGGCACACTGTTGGCTCATGTTGAGCCTCCTGTCCATCAGCACCCCCAGGTCCCTCCCTGCCTGTCCCCTCTCCAGCCCCTCTGTCCCAGCCTGCAGAGCTCCATGGGGTTGTTGTGGCCAAAGGGCAGGACCTGCACTTGGCTTTGTTGAACTTCATCCCATTGGAATCAGCCCGTCTATCCAGATCCCTCTGCAGAGTCCTCCTACCCCCAGCAGGTTGACACTCACTCCCAGCTTGGTGTCACCAGCAAATTTGCTGCTGATGGTCTCACTCCCCTCATCTAAATCATCACTAAAGATGTGAAACTGGTCTGGGCCCAGCACTGACCCCTGGGGGACAGTATGTTGGGAAGGACAACCCTACAAGACCGGAGTGGTGGTTTGGGGAGCTCTCTGGTTGCAGTGCAGTCCTAAAGAGGAGGAACCACCAAGGATACTCAGGTAGTGTCTCTCACGCCCTTGTGAAGGGTGTATTTTTAAGGGCACTGCTGTGCATGTGACAATGTTGGTTGGGTTTTTTTCCCCCCCCTTTGACAATGAATCTGTGGAACGTGAACCTGTCACCTCTGTCTTTCATCTGCCTAATTTTACAGACGTGCTGAAAAACCCAAAATAAATATAAGTAATCAGAGAACCCCAGGATCTGCAAGATAAAGTGGCTGCCTCTGTGTTTGGTTTGCCATCTGCTTTATTTTGGACCAAAGACCTGTGTGTTCAGTCCAAAACAACGGTATGCATTTCTTTTATTATCTATGTGTGCTGCCTTCCTCCTATTTAATCATATTTTTGTCATCCTAATACAACTCTACATATATGAATTAGCCAATTAAAAGTCCTCTAGAAAATGTTCAGCACCTGTTCTGTGCCTTAAATATTGTTTACAAAATTCAGAAAGCTGTGAAGCTTTCTTTTGCTAAAGAGATCCTTCTTCTTTTGAAGTGCTGCATTCTCCTTGTGCTTCTGCTTTGCGAGGAAGCTGCTGAAATCACGGTGAAACCTGGCTGCTACTGGATCTAATTATTACAAATTACGTGACAGTTGTTGCAGCAACAGAGAGGAAAAAATTAATTTAAAAAAAAAAAATTATGGCACTTTTTAAACTGAGGTTTCCTTGTTGAAACTAAGTTTGCTACTGGCTAGTTTCAAAACTGATCATTTCAATTGGCCATCCTCCATCAGCCCCGAGGAAAACACCTGGCAAGCTGCTTCAGCCCAGCCAACCCTTGTTAACCTTTTGGCCTTCACAGTGACTGTCAGCAGGCACCAAGTCAGTGCCACCAATAAACTGGCATTAAAACCTCCACCTGCTAATAACCTCTCATTGCTTTGCAGTATCAAACAAAAGGAAATGATCTGTTTAATTGCAGGCAGAGAAGTTTTGCAATGCTGTGCTGCCTCGGATGGTGACAATAATGGTGAAATGTGTTTAAGGACATGGCTGCGTGAGCTGGTCACTGTGAGCCAGAAAGGCAGGAGCTGATGGATCTTAATTTTTTGCCTGTAGGCTGTAGGATTTGAAAATAGCTTGGCTTCAAGAAAGTTGACTGGAAAGTCAAAGAGGCCTTCGGAAAGTGTATTGGGAGTATCCCAGGACTGATTAAACTCAAGTCTGCTGACATCTGCTGCCTCAGTATCTCCAAGCCGCCTACAGCTGACAAGATTTGGGGGCTTCTGTGTACTCCCCCTAAACCAGATGGACCTTCATGTATAAAGTGCCTTTGTTTCTTCTGACCTCACATTCCTGACTGCCCTCCATAGCAACCATAATGTAATTTGGTAGTTGTAATATGTCCTCCCATATTTAGCATAAAACCAGCCCCTGAGATGAATATTTACTCGTTGAGCCCATATATTGTATCTTGTAACTTCAATAAACGTTCCTGTTTGCCCCCCCACAAACAGGGACCATGCCCGACCACTACAGTAGGCTTTTTGCTTGGAGTGATGTGAAGCAGCTCATTTTGAAGTGAAGGTAAGACAGACCGGGGACAGTCTTTCCAAAAAGGTGTGTGGGCAGTTGTTAGGGTTGTATTCGTGGAGTTAATTTGTCTCCTCACTGATCACTCATTTCTCCCCTTCATTGTGCCACTTTAATGGGACTTTTTGGCTTGTTGGACCCAGGGCAGTGCACACATGTGGTGGCTTTCACCCGGTGTCCACCCAAACCTCCAGGCCCCCCCTTTTCCCAGAGGGAAAGGGAAAAGGAGAAAAGGCAAAAAACAGCTGAGACATAATGGCAAAACAAACTCAGAGTAGCTAAATAATTTATTGCTAACAAGAAAAGAACTAAAACTAAAA
>VXAU01000309.1:234112-264375 GCA_013399695.1 Formicarius rufipectus | reverse complement strand
CTGCCCCACACTCCTGATTCTTAACTATGTTCTCCCAGAGCTGTGACTGTGATTCTTAATTGGCTCAACTCTGTCCACCAGCACGAAGTCCCTCCTGGCCCTGGCTGTCCTTGGCTCCACAGGACAGGAGAAGCTTCTGGCAGCTTCCAACAGAAACCATCCTGGAAGCCCCCCACCTTCTACTAACATTCAGCTACAGAAACCCATGACAAAACATCTCTTCTTCCTTCCTAAATGAAGCTGCGACAGGCCAGTTAAGATTTTGAGAAACACTACAAATCCAGGGCAGGCTCAGCTGCAGCTTCCCCTTCTTGAATTGGTTGGACATTTAAGTCGTGTTCAGGGTGTTGTCCTGCTCTTCTCCTCCTGCTGCTGAAGAGGGCAGGTCCTTCCCAGCCCAGAACCCCCTGTCTGAGGACCAACACGAGCTGCCCCAGCCCTCTCTACCGCCACAGCATTGCCTGTGTGTGCTGGAGCCTGGAGAGGTGCAAGGGGCTGATTCCACACTGTCCACTCCCCAGGAGCAGCTGCTTCTGGAGAAGCATCCCTGGGACCTCTGGAGACACCTGAGGCTACTTGAAGATCTATTTCTCACTCCCTGTAATTACCACTGATTTGTATTTTAACTGTGTGGGATATTTTTTTTCCAATGGGTACCATGCAGATGCTATTGATTCTAACAGCTGCTTAAATGACTCTTCACCTGGAGTTCTTCTATCATTAAAGAATTTTTATTCCAGTGTCATTCAGCAAAAAAAAAAAAAAAAGCTTGATTCAGCTTCAAGTTTCCTTCATGTTATAGGTACATAACAAGTTTCTTTTCCTTCTCTTTTTTTCCCCCTTAAGTAGATGGAACACCACAGCAGGTGACCTGTCCTACTAAGTCTATTTTCTTCTAGGTCAAAGAGGAAGTCTGTGGTGGACCTGAGAAAAGACTGCAGAGATGCTTTTAGCCACAAATCAATCCTGTTCTGCTATTCCCTGTGCAGCAATGAAGCCAAGGAAAGGGATGGCAAAACAGCTGACATTCTCTGAAGAGGGTGTTCTTCCATTCTGATTTTTCAGTCTAACTTTTCCAGAACACGTGGAGCAAAAAAAGCCTGGGGGAGAAAAACCTTGGCTCCGAGTCCCATGTGTGGGATGTAGGCTGGGTTTGTATTTCTGCCTTTCAAGTGTGGATGTTTCTTTGCTTCATTTTCCAAGTCTTACTCAGATGCCTTGAATATTTTAGGAAATATTAGCACCAATAAAGCATTATNCCCCACCCCGGAGTTCTGCTTTCGATTTTGGAACAAGGAATACAAATGCCACTTCTTTAATCTCATTGGAGATTGAAGAAGCAAATGCCCTCCTGACAGTGGATCCAGTTTCAGTGTGAGCACCTTCACCACTTTCAGCAGAAAATGATTTCACATCAATATTACAAACTGTCTGAACTCCAACAAATTGTAATACCTTGAAATATAAACACCAAAATTAAGGTTATCGCTTTAAAAGGGGGTGAACTGCAACAGCACTTTGCCTTTAATTACCTGTTGGAATATTTAATGTGTGGGAATGTTTGGACCAGCAAGCTCACAAATAAATGGAACAGGGAGATAAATTATAACCACTGCACTGGCCACACCTCAGTGAGTCATTTCCCCCAACAGCTCCCATCATCTCATCACTTCCAGGGGGAGAAATAAGGCCTGGGAGGGAGGAACTGTGAAGTCGAGGGAAACTTGGTGCAAAGTGTGTTTCAAGAACTCATTATTTATTTCTTCTTCGCTGGGCTGGCAGCATTGCTGTGGTGAACTGGGGAGAGGCAGTATCTTCAAAGACAATAAACCTTTAAAAGGACAAAGGAAACCATTAATGCTATACATGCTATTTGAGTGTTGGTAACTTTGCTCTTTTGTATTCCGTTTTGCAGAAAAAACCTGTTGCTGGGAGCACTTACACAGCTGCCATCCTGCTTTTAAAAAGAAAAGGCATTTCTTAGCTCCATTTTTGATGACAATGTAGGCAGAATATGTGGATGTACTCATTGTGGCCAGAGGAATAAAAGGCCACAATAAACTAAATTCTATTTTAAATTAAACTATTTGTGTGGCAACAGTTTCCAGTGTGACAGATTCAGTGCAAAATCACTGCGTGGTGAACATTTGCCTTTCTAAAGGTCATCAGGCTATGACAGATGAGGTACTCAAACACTCTCAAATTTGCAGGGGTAGCTGTGTGCTTGTAGCCTAATGAAGATTTTAATTGTTTTGGTCAATACCAGAACTAAGACATGCTACTCTGAAAATTGTTACGTGTACAAGCAGCTACAGAACTGCAAGTCTGCACATTCTGGTAGGACTCGGGAAATCAGTTTTGCAACTCAATTTGCATGGCATGTCCTCTCTCATACTAATGTTTGGTTTATTTGGGGAGAAGGAAATTTCTAATTTTCCTTCCTGATTCTGGAAGGAAAATTACAGCACACAGGTACAAAGCCTGAAGTCTGTCTTTGTGGGAGTTTGACTTCCCTTCTCTTTGAATCTCGTGTACCTTCGTCCCAGTCGGGCCGTAACTCTTTTTCAAGAGATTCAAGGAGAGACAGCTTGTTTATCCTCTTTGGATATTTTTGCCCTGCTATTACTAAAAGTAGGGCAAGACTTTGGAGGGAAGAGTATAGCACAAATCCAAGTGGAGATGAAAGGCAACGAGGTGTCTGCCTGTCACTGCATTATAAAAGTCCTAGAGGTGTAAATTTGGAGCATGCAGGAAACAAAGGTATGATATTTCCTGTATTGTTGGCATCTCCCATGTAGTGCAGACATCTCCTGTTGTGGTGTTCTTTATGGCAGAACTCAGGATGCTGGTACAGACTTTGTTCTGCTTTTTGAAAATAGCTAAGGCATTTCTATTTAGTGTCTGTGTCAGGCTAAAAAACAACTGGCAGGGAAGAAAAAGTCCAAGATCCAGAGGAACAAACAAACAAAAAAGCTGCACTTTGATGCTGCTGAGTCCTACACTGATTGTTTCTACTTTCCTTTTTCTCTAAGAAAGACAGGAATAGCTGGGGGTGGGGGGTGTGACTTGGGGTCTAAACATGTTTTTTTGGTGGGAGTAATTTATTTTACCAAGTTAAAACCTGAGCACTTGAGGTTTGGTAGGCAAATCTCACAAAGCTCTGGGTAGGGGACCACCTTGCCCCCACAGTCTTGGGACTCACCAGGGTCAAAGCCTCCACCCAGACAACTTCCTTTTGGGAAGCTGAGTGGGAACCTTTCCTTAAAAACTTTTTTCTTCAACATTTTTTTTTCCCCTCTCAATAATTAGAAACAAAAACTGTTGCTGAATGAGACCAACCCTGTCTGGGGTCCACTCTTTGAACAGCAGCTCCATCACTGCAGAGCTGTTCTGATGACACTTTTGGTGCTGTGCCTTTCTGTGTGTGTGATGGGAGATGCCAGTGGCCTGCTGTGACATGGAGCTTGATCTCTTTAGGAAGTGCTTTCCAAAACTGGTGGAGAAGACCAGCCTTATTTTCAGGGGCCATTGGGATATTCTGGAAAGGAAAAATGAATGAGGGAGTATTTCTGGGGTTTGCCAGGCAACTTAGCCATAATTGCTGTGCCACAGTGTGCCCTGTCCATTAAAATAAGAATATTTTTAATGAGCACCAGCTGTCTGAAAAGCTCACTGTCAGAGAAGTCCTCTGGTGTCACTCATGTCCACGTGGAATCTTAATTTCTGGCAGATTTTTCAGTATTAGCAGTGATTTTGGTGATTTATACCTTGCATTCAGGCCTGTAGATGGCTCAGAACAGACTTCTCAGTGCACAGTTAGCACAGTGGACTGTGCAGAGCAGGGGGGGTTTTCCACAAGGAACCAAATCTAAGGTTTTTAATAGTTGCCTGGGACTTCAGGATTGCTGAAGAACCATCTTCACTGGTGGTGTCTGGAAGGCAAACACAGTTCCTTTTTCTGTCAACTCCTTTGTTTTCAGCTGTGGCAAAGGGAGAGCCACCAAGGCAGGAAGGCTACCAGGAAGCTGAGGTGAACATGTACAGGTATGGTGGGGCATTAATATGTATTTTGGGACACCTGATTTCTCTTGCAGAGGGAAACACCTCTCTGTAAGGAGTGATAAGCCCTGGGTTTCTTTGCTGCCACACTGCCTATAATTACTAGAGGAAAAATCAGGCTTAAATTTGAAGTTCCTAGAGCACTGTTGAGAGTTGATTTTCAGCACTGTTTTCAGCCCGTTGCTTTCTGGCTTAGAATGCAAATAGCTGTGTGCACTCTGAAGCTTCAGGAGTCCATCCAGAGCGGAAACTGTCACATACCAGGAGGAAAATGATGCCAGCCTCTGGTGTCTGTCCTCACTGAAGAGTTTTACAGGATTTTTTTTACCCCCCTTCATTATTGCCCAATGTTCAACCTGTTTGCTGTTCAAGGTATTTCAAGCACATGGGCTTTTGGCTGCTGCTGAGATTTTTATATTAATACAATTTCCTTGTAAACACTGGTCCACCCAAAGGAAAACTAATGGGATCAGAGCTGCCGTTTGCCAACAGACAGATTATCCTTCAAATAAAGAGCAGTCTTAAGCAGTGGGGTAAAAATGACACACTTTCCCTTAGTGGAATGGCCAACTATTGGCTGGAGAGCAGCTCTGAAGTGAAATGCTCTCCTAAACAGTTTTTCCAAGCCAGCTTTTCTTTCAATAGTCTTGCTGACTGACACAATGAACTGGCAAAATGAAAAGAGTCTTGTTTCTTGGCACTCCAGCCTACGCAGTAAGCTTGTGGCAACCTCCTGAACTGTGCTTGCCTGAGGAGATATGCAGGAAAACCTTTACTTATTGTTTCATTGTGAGAAGAATGTGAGAGATTCCTCTTGTAGGTCCCGTGTTGCACCTTCTTGCATGTTTTAAGAAGCTTTGTAATATCTGGTTGAGAATTCTGGGCAGGCTGCCCTTCCAGCTGTTCAGTGGCATACCCTGTGCCTGTGTGTCTGAACAAAGGTGTGCTTTTGCCCTCCTGATTTCAGCTCTGCTACAAGTGCTCCTGGTATGCCTTAAAAAAACCCCTTGTGTGGCTGTACAGCAACCCCACAGCACTGGCAGTGAGTGCAGCAGTGCTCCTGGAACTGAGCAGTCTCTTGGTGTTACCTGCAGCCAGCTCAGATCTTGTGGCACTTGGGATAAGATACCAGTCTGGCACCCCTCCATTCCCACTGATCTTGCTTAGAACCCAGAGAGAACCTCGTTTCTCACATGTTTCCTCTCAAATTTGTTTTTATTTTGGCTTGATGACAACCTCCTTGTTACCAACTCTTCCAATTCCCAGGCTGAAATAAGGGTGGGAAGAACAACTGCACACCAGTTTAGAGGTGGCAGCAGGAGAGCACAGAAAGGTTTTGAGCTCCCTAAAACAAAGGTGAGGCCTTCAGGTACCAGCAAAGTGACAGTCCTGTGTGCTGGATTGAACATAAACATGCAGCATCTTGATTTCAATTTCTTGCCATGAACCGGCTACTTCTCAGCTCTCCAGAAGCATTTTGGGGGTATGTCCTGCTGCTGAAACAACGGGAAGACTGTCTGGAGGGACCCCTGGCTGATCTCAGAGCAGGCAGAGGGCAGTGGGAGGGGAACAGCTGCAAATCATTCAGGATATTTCAGTTGTGCTGGGCAGTGCAACTAAAGCCCATCCATGTGCTTCCAGTTTGGTACTGGAACATGGAGCACTTGTCTGGGTTTTGCAGCGAATTTGATTTCCTTTGCATTTTTCCATCTAAGAGGAAACAGTTCTCTTTTTCATTTTGATGTTTCAGTTACAGGACAAGACTCAGCTTATATACAGACTTCCAGCTCGTGTGAATTCCTGTACAGAGTGGATGATAATTCAGTCTCGGGAAGGAAAAATAACGGCGCTCGAAAATGTACAGTACTGACTTTAGGACACAGAGGCACAGACTTCACTGGTATTATGTGCTATTTCACAGCCCTAGGAGAGAATTGCTTGGTTTGACAATGTGCAGGTTGTTTTCACACTTGTCAGGAGCCCAGCACCAAACAATTCTGCTCTTCCTGTGCTTTCTGCGAGCTCACTCGTTAGATAACACTGCCGCACCACCCCCACTGGGTATTTTGGCCCCTGCACGCATCTAGGTAATCAAACTCCTGTTTTTTGGATAAGTTTCAAAGTCTCCTGGCTGCTTTGATAAAAGAAACCTCACCTTTTGGAACCTCTGGACTATGTGAAAGAGGAGAGCAGGAATCTTTGCCAAGTTCTAATAGTCAGGGTTAATTTTGCAGCAGTGTGTGTGTTTGCTGCCTCTTAAGGGAGCCTCTTGCTGCTTTGCATGCTACTTACTCATTTCTGGAGCTGAAGAAACACTGCTTAAAAGGATTCATTTGGCAGGCACTCCTGAGACTTTAGAAGGTAAACAACTGTTTCTTTTTTGTCAATATGGCAATTAAGGTGCCGGAGATTAAAGAAGAGAAAGCAAGCGCAGTTTTGGCTCCTTCTGTAGACTGTGATGGCTTAGTGATCCTCTGAATGTTTAATGAGGTGCTTTGATGGTTCTGGAGCAGCAAAATCCAGATCAGATAAGATGGGAAAAAAATTAAAGACGAGTGAAGTGCAAAGAGGGAGTTATGTGATGCCCACAATTAGGTGCGTAAGGTTTCCTGTGCTCAAGATTTTTGTTCAGACCATTTTGGCAAATGGCATGTCCTTCAAATGCGAGGGATATACTCAAAGTGTCCAGATGCCTGGAGGTTTCTGCATTTGGCCTACTCTAACATCATCTTTACCTGAACTTCTGNTTGTTACCATGAATAGAATTATGAATTTCAGAGGAACTGAAACAGAAGTGATATAAAAAGAAAAAAATAAGTAGTGATCTTTTAGCGGCCATCAAAGCTCAGGGGACAGTCTGATTCTCAGCTGCTTTGTTAACCTCAGAGGACACAAAGCAGCCACAAAATAGGCTTTAACATCCTTTGTGTGTGTTCTCCCCCCAGTCTCCCATTGGGACAGAACATATATTACCTGTCCTTAAGAGGGTGGCTCTCAAATATATCTTCAGGGAATTAATTAAATTGTCTTTCTTAAAGTGGGTGGGCATTTAGAGGAGGTTTAATTTGAAATCAGAAATTAAAAAGGTTTGGAGTTAATTCAGAATGCTGTTTATATGACATTCAAGTTGAAGGAGCTGTCAGTGTTACCTGTGTGTGGTGGGAGGACAGTTCCTATTCTCATAATCTTCTTCCCCACCTTTCCCACTGCCCCAGTGCTGTCCCTGCTGTTTCCAGTCCCAAAGCTGTGGTTTTTGCTGGAAATTGGAGTGGGAAAGAGATGGAACTTTGAGGAAGCAGGGCAACAGCAATCCATGTTTTGAACCAGACCCTGATATATCCCGTAGGGAGCTCTTGATGCCTTTCTTTTGGCACACCACTGTTTCTGAAGTGGCAGTGCTTGGCTTTGAGTCCTCTGGAGCCTCCTCGTGACAAATTCATGGGAAAACAAATTGTAATTGTTTTTCTGGCTAAGTGAAGAATTTCACCCATCTTGAACTGCCTCCATCGACCTGTCCTGCTTTATCAAATTGAACATATGGAGGAGCAATTTAAAGACAGCCATCCCTCACTCCCCAGGCAGCCCTTTGCTATCCAGCATGGCCAGGGGTGGAAGATCAGCTCGCACTGCAGGACCCTCTTCCTCTGGAGGTGCCTTCCACTATCCTGGTGGGGACAACCTTGGACCTAGACAAGTCCCTGAGTGAAAAAGGGATGTGTTTGGGGTCACTGAAGGAGCTGACCAACGTTGCTGGCAAAAGTGCTGCATATTGTCTTGGGAAGGTCACGGTGATTTGGTCAAGGAAAGAAAACTTCACACCTGTGGTCAGGAAGAGAAAGAAGGATCTGGGAAGCTACAGACTGATGGTCCTTTCTTCAGGCACTGGGAAGACCTGGAGCAAATCTTGGAAAGCATTTCCTGGCACGTGAAGAGTGAGAAGGTAACAGAAACAGCCAGTACATGTTTGCCTTGGTGAATCAAGTTTGCCCCAAGTACCTCTTGCAGTGAAAGGAGGCGGTCTCCAGTGGAGCTAATTTGGGGCGATATGGGCTGGGCAGGGCACAGTGAAGTGGGTGAAATGTGGCTGTGTCATCAGGCTCAGAGGGTGGTGATCAGTCACCTGAAGTTGAAATAGTTGCTGAGTATGAGTTGTATCCCTAAAAGATCAATACTGATGCCAGTACTGTTAAGATCTTTATTTGCAAGGTGGATGAGATACAATTCTCTCAGCAAATTTTATAGTGTTTTTGTTTGTTTTGGGTTTTTTTTTTTTGAGGGGTGGGGGTATTTGGTTTTGGGAGGGGTTTTTTTTGTTTGTTTGTTTGTTTGTTTGTGGTTTTTTGTTTGTTTTGTTTTTGGTTTTTTTTTTTTTAACCTAGTGAAAGTGCTTTTGAAACAGCAATTCACAGCAAATCTCAAAGTGAGAATGAAATGCTCGCCCACGATCTTCCTTGTGTTAATCCATAATTTTTTTTTCTTTATTTTATTTTAAAGTAGAATATTTGAAGCCAAGTATACAGCCATAATCTTACTGCTGGCTACATAAAAATGTCATTGTCCTGAATGAATGCTCTTGAGGCTTTGGTGGCTGAAAGGTGACTGCACTGCAAAAAACACACCATTTTTCCCAAGCCATCCCTGCCCTCTGGCTGTGGAAGAGCCACTGTGTTGCTGCTCTGGGATAAAAATGCAGAAGAGGAAAAGGCAATGGCAGAGCAGCAGAAAGGACAGACAAGCCCACCTTCAGCTCTGCCAAAGCACTGAGGGTTTTCCCTCCCAGTGCTGAGATGCTCTGCCTTGACTACCTTTCCCACTGCTGTTTTCTGCACTACCTGTTGGGAAAGTGTGCTGGTTTAGAGTTAAACCGGCAGGAGAAAGGAATCCAACTCAGAATGGGATTGCAAGTCAGAAGAACAATTTAAGAAAATATCACAAAATACACTGAGGAAGTTTGTTTGTGCCACAAAAACACCAGATGTACGGCCCAGCCCAGTGGGGCACGAGCAGAATGGATCTCACCAGCTCTGTGCTGTGCCCTACGTGGGCCCCCGAGTTCAAAATAAAAAGAAAACAAGAAACCTGCTGGTGACAATGATGGTTGCAGTCTGGTGGCAGTCTCAGTTCAGTCGAGGCTCTGCTCCTCCTCTGGATCTGATGAGAGATCCCAGTCCCCAAACCCCAAGCTTATGTCCACTTGGGCTCAGATGGGAACGCCCAGTCCCTCCCCCAGGGTGGGGAGTTTCACAGGGGGTGATTTACTCTGTGAGGTGAACAATGGCATATTTTTGGCATCCCTGATGGCCCATTAGCAGACATGACCCCTCAGGTGTGTGTGGAGGCAGGAAAACTTCCTTATCTCACAGGAGTTCCCAAACACCCATCTTGTACCCCAAGGGGTGGGGTGTGCCCTGGGCAGCTGCTGCCAATGGGCCATGGTGAGCAGTTCGTGAGAAAAATGCCATAGAGGGTTTAGAATCCACACCCAGCCAGTGCCAAACTGATCCTGGCTACTAAAACCAGGACAGGAAGGACAGTAGAGAAAAGTCTTTGCCATGGTGTGGCAAGCTCCAGAAGCTCATTACAGGAGCAGCCCCACGAGGCAGTGATGGGAATCAAACAAAATCTAACAAAACTCTGGAACTGCAGCTCCTTTGGGGGGAGGTTTGCACAGCAACGTAGTGCTGGAGCTTTCCAGTGGGCTGAGCCACCCAGTCATCCCGACAACTGATGCTAAATCCCAGCAGCTGCCCTGTGTTTAGTCTGTAATTTATGCTCCAGGGGTAGAGTCACAGAAGGAAATTGCTTTAGGGAAGTTTTCCTGCGAAGTTCAGCCTTAAGACAGCAAAGAACCTTTATTTCTGTGAGCAGGAATGTGGTGGTTTGATTATGGCCCTTCCTGGGAGACAGATCACGTGGTTTGCTGCACCCAAGTAAAATATTCCATCCTATTTTACGTCAGCTTGGATATAAGAAGGGATACCTATGACAAGGGATTCCTATGACAAGGAAATACAAAAGTGTGGAAAGGATTGTTTTGGCTTGTTGTGTTTTTTTTGTTTGTTTGTTTTTCCTTATGGTTTCCCTGCCCCTGTTTTCCTTCCCCTAAATCTTTAGGAGTTCTTGAGACCAATGAAGAAAGTAGTTTAATTACATTGCAGTTGAAGAAGTTGTTACTTGGCTGCAATACTTAAAGGAACAGATTATGCAGATAAATATCCAGAGCTGAGGGGATTCCATCCTGCATGGTATGTGCAATTCCAGGCGGGGTCAGATGAAACATTGCAGATGTGTGAAGGTGAATCATGAGCAAAACAAGTAGTGCACGTGTTTCAAATTAGTTTATACATTAATTTTCAAAAATGTGGGCAAAAAACCCCTACTAATAGTGCAGAAAATGCTGACTTGCAGTTCATCCCAATTGGACCTGCAGCTTAATTCTACGTGGCTCTGCTGGTTTTGGTGGCTCTGGTAAGGAAAGCACAAAGTCACTGAGTAGTTCGGGTATTTTTTTGTCCATCTCCTAGCAACATAATGGTCAAAATTGCAAAAACTATCCCATCTCAGGAGGCCTGAAACAATATCCCAGGAAAAATGCTGAAGAATGGACATAGACTGTAAGTAATGGTTTTGGAATAGCTGTGTTGGTGTGACTGGTTTTGAGTAGCCATGTATTTATTTTTTCATTGATTTAGGCAGGTGACCCCCGTTTTGTCTGTCATACGAGCATGTGTCAAAAAAAATTCTTGTTTTTGTAATTAATTTCACTACTCTAGGAAATCTCAAATATGTGCTAAATAGTTATTTTCTAGGGCATCTGATGCTGCACTTGGAATTCTGTGCCTGAAGCAAAAAAAAAAAAGCACAGGGAAATTTTGATTTACTAATTCCTTCCACGTTGCAAGAGGAATTGCAAACCATTTGTCCAAACACATTTTTAAATATAGATAGGAGGCAGTTGTGGTTAGGGAATCAATCTAATTTCTCTGTGTTTGTGTGTAATTGTGAATATATTTGGTAAAGTATTAATTGGATAGTTGCTTTTCTCTGTACCTGGAACAAAATAAACATGCAGAGCGGTGGAAAAGGAGCTCAAGCTTCCTGGGAAACTGCACCTTCAAATACAAAGGTACTTCAAAGGGATCCACTTCCCCCTGCAAACATTTCCATAAAAGCTCTTTTCACAGGAGGAAGGGGAGGCAAAGGTGGGGAGGGATGTAAAAAGAAGCTGCCTCCTTCCAAAGGCCTGTGGGATGACAAAGGGGTTCTGGCAATGCAATTGGGACAGTGAGAAAATTCAAAATCAAGAACAGACTTTTAATTGTAAATGTAATTAACTATCAGAGTGAAACAATCTAGGGGTGGGGCAGAGCTGCTGTCACTGGTTGTCTTTAAACTCAGCCACCTTGTGCAGAGAGGAAAATGGTGAGGACCTCTTCTGGTCTTGGAATCTGTAAATCTTAATACACACACTGAAGGGGCCAGGAGATGCCTGGCAGGTTGTTGCCAAAAATGTGGGTTTTTTTAATGCTGAAACTTTAGGAGAGGCAAAGTCTTTAAATGGAGTGCACCTTTAGAGCCCTCGTGGGGAAAAAGTGAAACTGCAGAGAGTTTTAATTTAGTTTAAATGTTGCTGCTTCCGTGGATTTGAATTTATCCTGCAGACCGTTTTGACATGGAAATTGCAGCTAATGGTTTGAGTACCTCAGGATGCAGTTGGCTGTCCTGGATGTTTCCCTGGTAATTGATGGGAATTCTTTAGGATGTCTTGCAAGTCAATTATTTAGGGGCTTTTGTGCCAAAACTGAGTTTGTGGGAATGGCACGACACGGACTGGTTTGGGAAGATGCTGTTTGGTGGATAAACCTGTAAGATGCAGGTGTTTAGTTTTTGCCAACTGGAAATGAAGCAGCTTGAAGGATTAATTAGAATTGTAGAAGATCAGGGGTTCTCTGCAAGAAGCACAGAGCAGGCTTCCTGTTGGAGACCAGGTGCTTTGGAAGTTCTCCGTCGGAAGTCAATTTAAGCCTGTAATTGCTCAGCTTTGGAGGAGTTTCTTGGCTTGGGATTTCCTGTTAGGATGTGAAGATATTTCTCCTCAGTTATTAGCACAGTGAGACTCCACGTTTAGCAGCAGTTGCCAAAGGTCTTCACCTTTTGGAATACGCACTGTAAGAATCAAAAAGTTATGTTACCTATGGAGTATATAATTGTGCTCTTATACCACTGATCACAGCTGAGATAGAAGAGAGAGTGATTATAATTAAAACTCTGGTTTGCTTTGTTATTGTAGTTTGAGTCTTGTGAAACGTCTCTTTCATCCCGAGAACGGTGTGTGTCACCACCCTTGAGAAAGCTTCCAGAATTGGGATGTGTTTACATGAATACTTGGGGTAAAAGGTGCACCACAGCAGGAGGAGTTAAAGCTTTCAACAGTCTTTTGAGTCTTTTTTTTTTTTCCCCCAGTCAGTTTTCCCTCCCATAAAACCACATTTAAGCAGTTTCTCAGCTACCTCTGTTTCTGGCTGTGATGAAAACTGTCACGGGCCAGTTCCTGAAGAAAGGAACCGAATGGATGGTAAGGTTTTCAGAAGTGTTCAGGAATGCAACCACTTGCTGTTTTTCTATTTTCCTTTTAGGGGTTTGAGGGTTTTTTCATACCCACTTTGGAGACCTGCACACTGTAAGGGGACCTGTAAGGGAATGCCTTTACTGCATACATGGCCCAAATCCTCTGGGGAGGGTTGACTGTGGCTGCTCTTCCAATGCCCATCCTGCTGTGTTCTCATCTCCTCTCCTCAGTGGGGCAGGGAAGAAATTAAGGTTAAAAACCCCCTGCGTTGACACAAAGATTGGGAGTTCACTTAAGAAAACAGTGTCAATAGCAAAAGCAGTGTCAGCTTGGGGAAGTTTATTTTGTTTACTATCAAAAATAGATATATATGGCGAGAAACACAAACCACTTTACCCCCTCCTCCTTCTTTCCAGGCTCAGCTTCAGGACTTTCAGCCCCATCTGCCTCCACAGAAGGCTCAGGGGTTGGATGGATGGATGGATGGATGGATGGATGGATGGATGGATGGATGGATGGATGGATGTTTTGGTCAGTGCCCAGCAGCTCCCCTCTGCACTGCCCTGGGCTCTCCCCAGGTCCATGAGATGTGGCACATCCTCCTGCTCCAGCATGGGGTCCTCCCTGGCTGCAGGGTGGATTCTGCTCCCGTGTGCTCCCTTTGGGACTCCACGGGGGTTTGAGCACAAGCACAGGAACGTCCCTTCCCTTCTGTCTGCTCTTCCTCGGGGGTTTTCTACCCTCACTGCAGTGTGGTCTTACTTATCTTAAGTACTCTTCTTTTCCCCAGAGTGCAGCCCCCTCTGGCCAGTCCCTTTTAGCTGTTCCACAAGTGGAGTGTGTCTTGTTTAACAGCACACTGAGTCGTCTGAAGGCAGCTGATGTTACACGGGATTTCTGATGGAGCAGAGGGACACAAAACCTCACAAATGCAATTTCCCCATAGCAAAATGCAGCAACTGCAAGAGGGAGTTCAATCACACCACCAAAGCAATTCCCCTTTCCGGTGTCCCTAATTCCATTCACTGTCAGGGCAGGGAGCACCCCAGGCCCCGTGTGTGTCTGCAGCTCTGCCTGTGTTTGCTCACACTGCTTTGGTCTCTTACTTGCTTCTCTTTACTGTTCTAACTCAAATTCCCAACCCTTGTTTCCAGAAAGTCTTGAATTTGTATGAAAGATTTTTTTTTTCAAAATTCTGTTTTAATACATACATATAATTTTAAAAGGAAAACTCTAAAGGATATAAGGCATAGATGTTTTATTAACAACATTTCAAAAGTGTGTACTTTCTGTGAGTGCTTGTTCCCTCTGTCATCTTCACTGCTAGGCAGGCACCCCATGTGGATATGTACTTTTCAGGCTGCTTTTCATATCTGCAAAAAAGGGTTTTCGGTCGCCTTGCCCCATTGTTGTCCCCCCTGGGAGATGCCTGGGATAAGCAGAGCTCCTTTGCTCTGCTCCCTGGGGATGTGCAGGCTCTGCATTGCTTTAACCTTGTAAACTGCCATAAATTGTGAGTGCCACAAAGTCGGGTCTTGCTTGTCTCATGGCCGGCACATATGATAAGGTTCTTACTCAGAATGCACTGGTGAGAATGTGCAAAGCCACCTGAGCTCTGGGTTGTAACTATAAAAAGGGACAGGGCATGGAAGAGCTGCCTTTGTCAGTGCAGAATGCCTGAAGGTGAACATGCCAGCCTTTAAATAAAGTGAAGGGGCCTTCACGCCTAAAGAGACTGAAGAAAACACACCAGTTGTCTGACAGTCCTAAATGTGATGAAAATTGTCCACTGCAGGGGATATTACTGTAAATCTTTGTCTGCCTGACAGATTTACATCCAGTAGCTTCCATAAAATCCACTGTTAATGGCACAACACCTATTAAGCTGAGGGGTTTCCAGGTATACTATATCATCGTATTTTACTGGAGAGTTTACATTATTCCTAGCATTTCAGTGCTTATATTATGAGGTGATCCAGCCTGAAAATATAGTAACTTTTTCTTGCTTCTCAAGGGCAAGCTTTTATTTCTGAGCAACCACTCAGAAATGACAGGCAAAATATTGAAAATAATAAGGCTGAAAAATACTGTGCTCTGGAATGGATGAGATTTATTGAGACGTGTGTGGCTACTTGAAGGAGGCATTAATAAGGTGCCAGGCCCATTCTGATGCTTTGTTAGTTGCTTTTCTGCCTCCTTTTCTGGTGGTTTTTCCCCCCTCCTTTTGCATGTCCAAATAACAATTGAGAAGGTTATATATGAAGAAGATGATGAACATTGATCCCAGAGTGATGGTTGCAGTGAAGAGCTTGGAGGAATGAGAATCCACGCCTCAATATAAAAGCATTAGGTGAAATAATTGCATTTATTGTCCTGTGCTGCAAATTGCTGGACACTGGGAGAGTTGAAGTTCCCTGCTTTCCTCCCCCTCAGCTCTAGGATGATTAAGGTAGTTCTAGGCCCATGTAGAATATCTCAGATTCTTCTTCCCAGTGTATTTTTGACTCGTGCAATTTGCCTGATTTCTTTTTCCTACAAAGGGAAAGTTTATGGCCATTAGAAGGCAAATACTGTTTGTCCTTTCAGGTAGAAATGCTGGTACCAGTGAGGAGACAACACAGGCATGTAGTTCTAGTGGATTGTGCTGTCAAAGGACTCAGCAAATCTGGAATTTAGTGCTTCTGCTGGAACAGATTTCTCTGTGACCTTGGTTAGGTCATGGAGTTCCTCTGTGCTTCAGACCCCCCTTGTCAAAGAGCTACAGCAGCGTTTTCCTCTCTGCAAGGTTGTCGTGAGGATAAATGCAGTTAAGCAACGCAGGATGGTATCGAAGCGATGCCACCAAAGGCAGCAAAGGAAATTACCATCAGGATTAATTCTCCCCACGATTACAGATGTTTAAATTGATAGTTGCCTTGCTGAATTTATGAATACTAACACTGTCTGGCAGAAAAATCAACACTTCCAGGGTTTGCTTGGCCCAAAACTTGGGTGGAGGTCAGATGTGATGATGCTGCACATCCTGTTCCTGCAGGGGCCAGGA
Source organism: Formicarius rufipectus (assembly GCA_013399695.1). Lineage (NCBI taxonomy): Eukaryota > Metazoa > Chordata > Aves > Passeriformes > Formicariidae > Formicarius > Formicarius rufipectus. Next base: position 248,704 of record VXAU01000309.1, on the reverse strand, counting down.
GGAGTTTGCACTGTGCAGTGGAGGAGACCTCATGGGAAGCCACAACTTGCCACAGTTTGGTGGAACTTGATCCTTGCTGTCTGGCAGAACTGTTAGAATACTGATGATGGAGGGAAATGGTTCTGTTTCTGCTCTGGAATGTTTCCTTGCATAGTGTAGAGAATAACAAGATTTATTTGCCAAGTTGTAATCCCTCAGGTATAGCGTAACTGTAATTACAAGAACATGTCAATATACTTATGCTATGCTACCAAAAATCTGATTTCCTTAACTGTGAAAATGAGTGTTTTGGAAGAGAAATAAATCATTAATTTCTACTCTTGGCTCGAGAGTCAAAATAGGTAGGATATTGGCCTAAAACTGATCCACTGTCCTTCGACACAGCAATGCAATGGGTATCTGAAATGATGTTTCAGAGAAATATCTGATTTTGCAGAAATCTGTCTTTGAGAAGGCTGGAGGTAAGACTTCTGGCAGTTCAGGATTATAGTTAAAAAGAGATTTCTGAAGCAAAACTTTATGTTCAATTAATTCAACATATTTGACTTATATTGGCCATGGTTTTCCCAAACTGAGGCTCAAAACCTGTAGAACTTATGAGTGAGGTGGGGGCTGTTCTTTTTCTGTTTTGTATTTGAGGTTGACCAGAGATAGTAAAGCATAGAATATTTCAGCATTGCCATATGTATTCTGGGAAAGCTTCTGGAAGGTGATATCTGGAATGTCATTTCTTCTACTGCACATAGGCCAAAACTCTGAATTTAAGGGGATTTCTTTTATTTATATAGTGTATGTAGCACGTGTTGGTTTCCCCTGCTGTACAGGTAAAGCTTTGATACAAAGGCGATGTTGAAGGTTCTCCTGTTCTTGCATGGCATTGATTCCACCATCCACAACCTATGGTTGTCTAATTAGTTCTGACAAAATAAGAGTTAATGTGACACCACTGTTAACACTGAACTGATTCATGTTTTGGGATGGACCATGTCTTTGGGAAATCACCGTGGTCAAAGTGGTCTCCTCTTTGTGCATCCTTCCACCTGGAACCTGTTCTTATCCCAGGAGGTTTTCAGTTTCAAACAGGGACTTTCTTTCCAAAGTTCTTGCAGATTCTCATGTCTGTCACCATAAGCAGAACACACAGACAGTGTACCTGTGGGTTTATAAATTTTAAATTTCCCAAAACCAGCTGGTCTGACTTTCCTCAGCAACTGAAGGCACAGAAGCCTCACAGCTTTGAGCCCCAGGAACTCTGCAAAGGTGATCTTTGAAACAAAACCAATAATAAAAGGCCCCCAAAAACCTCCAATAAAAGAGAGCAGAACTCACTTAAAACCTGAAAAAAACTGATATTGATTCCAGGATTTGCAAAGGAAGAGAAGCAGCTTTTAACAGCAATTTGCTGTGATTGATTGTGCTTGCATCTTGAGATTTGAGTCTTATTTCTCATCTACATTTATCTGGCTTGAACTCAAAAACTTGGACATCATTCATCCTTTTGTCTTTTAACCTGAAGATGACTGTGCTATCAGATTAGCTAACGTAACATAAAAGTTACCATCATCACCTCTGCTTCTAAGTTTCTCTGAGAAGCAAAATAAATTGAATTAATCGATCATCTTTTTAATGAATCTCTCTTCCCATGGCTCTCTGAGCCCCCTCCAATTGTTCCTCATCCACTTTGAAGGCCAGTGCCAGCTGAGTGATATGTGGGATTATACAGGAAGCAGAGCACGAGAACCATCATGTGTAGGATGTGAATATGAGTGATAATTTAGTGTATATGTGTAAGAGACAGTAGCACAGGTCCATTTAATTTCAGGTAGGCTGAGCAGCTATTCTGGATCCTCCTGTCTGGAAGTATCATCCTCTGCCAGCTGCAGAAGGGGAGGAGTCTCCTAAGCCAAAGGCAGCCTGGTGAAAGGCTTTTGCTTGAGAAACCTGGCATTTGGCAGAGCTTGCCCTCTGGTCGTGTCTCAGCTCACAGAAGAACCTCCTCTACTGCGAGTCCTGTCCCCACCCTCTCACTGCCTCTCCCCAGGCTTTCTCCTTCCCCTCTGTCTTAGCAGAGATCCAGAAGAAAGCTGGAAAATGTCTGATCACAGCAATTCAATTTTTCAAATTTTATATGCATATCTGGGTGTTACAACCCAGCAAGAAGATTGATACAAGAGCAGACGCTTGTTCAATTTTCAGGAGCCTGATTTCTCATTGCCCAGCTCCAGTTTTACATTTATTTGAATACAACAACAGAAAACTCATTGCTGAATATCACTATTTCTCACTGGGAAAAGGTCACTATTATTATTGTTATCATTATTATTACTACAACTACTATTACTGCTATTATTATCACTACTACTATTATTATTACTATTATTAGCCTGTTCAGCAAAAGTTTTCAATTAATGTCTTGTTTTCACAGGATCAGTTGATCAAAGCAGGTGCTTAAATCTCATTGATTTCAGAAATGTCAGTGGAATCTCAACATTTGGTAACTCAACATTTGGTTCTCAATGGGAACACTTCCAGAAACCAGTTTCAAGTGTACATTCATATTGTTTTTGTGCACACCACAGCCCAAATCACCTGCTGCTGTAAATCAGTGAAAATTGTCGGGTTAAGCCCACTTATACCAGCAGGACATCTGGTCTGGGGTTTGCTGTGATGAGCAAATCTGTGTTTGTGTGGAGTTAATTTTACAAAGCTGGCCTGGCATTGCTGCCCAAGGGTAGGGAAGCATCAATCCCACAACAGGGGCAGAAATGCAACGTTATTTGTGCTTGTTCTTTCAAAAAAACTCTCCAGAGAAAAGGGCATGGATTGAACAAATCCATGTCTTTTGATATGCTGTGCTTATTTTAGCAGGGACATAATCACACAGTTAATTTTGAGGCTTGCACGTCAGGTAGCAAATTCCACTGTTCAATGCCTTGTGCATAATCAACAGATGAGACTGTTGGATTGTCATTTTCTTCACGTATTTCCAAGATGTTGTGCAGATAATGAGGATGTTCTGTCGTTACCCCACAACCCATCAGCAAACCCAAATTTACCAGAACCAGTGTTTGGGAAATACCATTTGGCTAGCACTAGAAATCGGTGTTATTATTTGAACAAAAATGTAGCTGTTAAAAAAGATAAGGTGTCGTAAGGCAGGCATTTAGATTTCGTGCACTTTTATTGTTAAATAGACTGTATAGTTTTCCAGTTATGCGGCTTTGGCAGGAATATTTTGGTTTTTTATAGTTGATTCCTTCAAAGTCCATGCCAGCCAGCAAACATTTTCTTCCTGGCTCATCTGCCAACAAGCACATGGAACTGTTTCCAAAATAAAGGGTGTGGATAAACAGCAGTTCCACAGTGGCCACACAGTTGCACTATCAGCCGCAAATACTCCCAAGCAGGACTTTTGCTGACTGCCTCTTTAGGAGATCCACGTGGCCACATCGTGTTAGATTTTGGCCAGTTTCCCAAAAACTCCTCCTGGGTACATTTTGACCCTCAGCCACCTCTGGACACGACTGGTGCATGCACAGAAGAGAAATGCTTCTGTCTTTAGTAGCATTGAATTTTTTTTTCCTTACACCTTGTAAAATTTTATGGAGCAGAGCTGTAATACAACACTGCAGTGCACAGCCCGTTGGAACTGCTGTCATCATTCAGCTGAGAGAGCCCTGTATGGCCATGATTCAATAGGTAATGGGCTGCATCAGAACAGCTTGAGTGGTGGGATTTTATTGTTCTGCCCACCTTGCTGGCAGCTGCTTATTGATGTGCAGAGCTGTCAGAGGTTTCTGTAGCTGAATTGCAGTAGAAGTGGGGGCTACCAGGGTGGCTTCTGTTATAAGCTGCCAGAAGCTTCTCCTGTCCTGTGGAGCCAAGGACAGTCAGGGCCAGGAGGGACCAAAGCTGGTGGCCAAAGATGAGCCAATTAAGAATCACAGTCACAGCTCTGGGATAACATAGTTAAGAATTAGGAGTATGGGGCAGTTGGAAATTCCAGCCATGGGATAACAATGCAGAGACCAAGGTGGGAGCAGGAGGAGGAGAAGGAGGGACCCCATGGGAGCAGGGTGAGGGAAGGAATGAAAGCTATTTCCACCCCCCTGCCCCTGCAGCCCATGGAGATCCACTGGGGTGCACAGACCCCCCTGCAGCCCCTGGAGTGACCCACAGGCCAAGAGCAATGGCAAAACCAATAACTCCAAACCTCCATTCCCTGCTCCCTGGAACTGCTGGAAAGAGGGAGGAGTGGGAGGAGAGGGGTGTTCTTAAGACTGATTTATTTCTTACTTTTTAGTTTTATTACTTTTAGTTTTAGATCTTGTTAGTAATAAATGTAAGTATTTAGCCACTCTTTGTTTTGCCATTATCTCTCAGCTGGTTTTTTTTGCCTTCTCCTTTCCCTCTGGGAAAGGGAGGGCCTGGAGGTTTGGGTGGACACCAGGTGAAAACTTCCACAAGAACTTTAGGGCAGCCAAGTCAGGAAAGGAGCTCTCCAGTCCTTCCCTCAGGAGGCCCTATGGATCAGTATTTTGGTGGACAAGGGAGATCCTAACCCACCCTCCCTGCGCTGTGAAGTTCCAATTCTCAGATTTGTGCAGGTTCTGCCTCCCAGACTGAAGGTGTTAGAAAGCCCATCATCTTATTTTGATTAATGCTAACGGGATTTGTGACTGCAGAGCACCACGCAGCGAGCTGGGAGTCTGTGCCAACGCAATTTGTTTAGTCCTTCTTCCGCTGCTTTATCCATCATCTTTCATGAGCAGACAACAGAATTCATTCTGCACAGTTGAAGGAACCAACATCAGCAGGGGGTAAGAAGGTGTCTTCATCATATTAAAGTCATTTGCTGTCACATGCAGATGTAACCCTTTCTCTGCCCCATGAGATAAGCTAAGGGATGCAGAGCCCGTCAGCTCCAGCCCATCGATTGAAATCAGCCCCAAGCTGGCAAAGACCAACAGCCTTTACTCTCTGGGGGTTGTAGGGCATTGGGGTGTGGAACTCAGTCGTCAGGTTCATCCCCCTGTCCCTTGCACTGTGGGGCAGGCCAGTGAGGGGAGGGCACAGGGATGGATTTCTGGCTGCACATGCCTTACCTGAGATGAACAGTTTGGAGTCTGATCCCAAAGCATCCTTCTTGGGGGTTGATTTCTTTCAGTGGGCTTCAAAGCAGTTGCAAGAAAGGTGTGCAATCTGAGTAACACTGTGAGCTGCATCTAGAGGGTGGCTCAGACCTGATATTAGAAGGTAACCCTTCATCTTTTTCTGCCAAAAACACTGAGGCAGTTGGTGTGGAAGATTTGACCATCCTCAAAGCCCTCCTCTACTGATAAATGTTGGTCCAGTCCTATGTATTTTGTTTGTTTTTCTTCATTAGTAACAGGGCACTCACCCTTGAAACAAAATATTATTCAAGAATATTTCGAAACTTTAATTAGCTGTAGGCATGAATTTGATTAAAAGTAACTTATCATTCCTTTCTAGAAAATGAGGAAGTTCCAACCAATTATTAGACATTTTGTAAGTTCCTACCTACACTGAACTATTCTTAAACTGTCTTTGCATGCAGAAAAGCAAATTGAAGCTAAAAATATCCCAAAGCCTTGTCATTTCAAAGACTGGTCTCCCATGTCAGTTGTGATGTGCTGCCATTATTCAAGAGGCAGATTAGGCAATCATCTTAATAAAATGTGAGCAAGATGAATGCAGAAATATCACATGCTGCTGGGCTATACTGCAGTGAGCAAAGTATTTGCTGTTACCATTAAGTAGGCTATAAGTCAGTAGGGTACCTGAACAGAAGGTGCTGTATATTGTTGTTCTTAGAAAATTTGGAGTAATTGCCTTTATTATTAAAATGGATGGCTTCTTCTAGATCTGAATGCTCCCTTCTCCTCTGCCTTTCTCATTCTCTGTAGTGAAGGCAATCTGATTTATAGATGGATATAAACACTGCAGAATTACATGGCCATCCAGGATATATTTACTGTGAAGAGGTTCAAATGGTAATAAAGGAAGAGGAAATTTGCCCTGTGGTTTTTGTTTTGTTGTTGGGGTTTCTTTTTTTTTTGGCATGTGTTTCTTTCTACCTATATCAGATAACCAGATGGAGTATGGGAGGGGCTGAGCAAGCTTTCAGCATATCCTTACTCCACATTTTACTCTTCTTTGGGAAGTAAGTACATTAAACAACCCTTCAAACCCAAATTTACTGGCACCCTAGCACTGTTAGTGACTACTGTGGTGATGCAAGGTGGTCATAAATCCAGCAGGTGCATCTTTCAGGCAGGCTGTGCCACCTGCCTTCTGGCCTCAGACTTGGAGTCTTCAAGAGGAAGGAGGAGAAGTTTACAGTCTCGTGTTTCCTCGTGTCCTGGGGGAGATTTTCTTCAGTTTTAAGCATGAGCTGCCATCTCAGAGGTGCACAGCACCCTCAAGTTGGGTGTTCTGCCTCCCTGACTGTGTTAACAAGCACGGAAGGTAGGAAAGCAGAGCACTCCAAACACCTTCCAGAGCAGTGTGTGTTCTCTCAGCTATCAGCCACAAGAGATGTCACCTACAACAAATTCACCTCCACTGTGACAGCAGTCAGGCACACACCTCCTTGCTTTGTGTCTCTTTTGTTCAGAGATACAGTCCTGTGAAGGCAGGAGAGTTTTGGGTTTTTTTTTTCTCCTTTTATTTTAAGTCAGTTGAAAACAGATGTTAAAAGATGTGGCTGACTCTGGTTTTCTGCCCACTTTCCTAAGGCACGTTGCTTTGCACTTCTGTAAAACCCAAATAAGATACAGCCCTCCAGTGTGGCTTGTTATTGAACCCCGTTATATGAGGACACACAGGGCCACTGTGCCTCAGCCTCCTCTGACCCGTGCTGCCGACTCCTCTCTGCCTACTCTGCTCACATCTCCACCTTCCCATCAGCCTTAATTCCACCTGGACTCATCAGCTAATAATTCCTGTTCGAGCTCACTGGGGACGCTCGCACAAACACAGTGGTTTTGGACACTTTGGTGGCAAGGCACGACTGTACAGAGAGGAGTTTGAACAGAGAGGGTTCCTGGTGCCCTCCTGGAGCAGTTGTGTCCTGCCTGCGCCACCCAAACAACCTGTTAATCATAAAAACGTGGTCAGCTTTCCATGTGACAACACTCCTTCTGCAATCCTCTTTGAACATGTCCAAAACCCACAGGCAATTTGCCTCTCTGCAGTGCTGTTAAGAGATCATGGCTTGGAGATTTATGGGTGTTTAGCATCACATCTCTCACCCTCTGGAGCTGACCTGGCTTTCTGTGCAGGCTCACGAGGGTGTCCCCAGGAGGGAACAAAAATTGGCACTGATGAATAAGGCAGAAGGAAGAACTCTCACCCCTTGTTTTCTTTGCACCTAGAAAAGCTGGATCCTCTCCCTTCTTCCTCCTATTTCCCTCTACTTGATTAGCCTGCAGGTTATGCTTTACTGAAGGGAAGATTCAGGCAAACATCATGAAATCTGTGTCCCCTCAGGGTCCATGAGTTGAAAATGTAAGGACAGACACTTTGATGCAAAGGGATTTCTTCATCCTAACATGTAACCCATTGTTAGGCTGCCACTCTGCTTTTCTGTTCTCCAAAAGGCATCGAGAGCCTGGGATGGGATTCACAAAGTTTTACAGAGTCTTCAGCAGTTGTGTCCTGTCTGTCACTATGTAACTTCTGCTTCTTTGTTTGGTTTCTGCATCTTCCTGAGCCTTTCAGCCTTTAGCACGTCCTGAGTTGAATTTATGAAGTGTCACAAGGGAGTCTGATCACTTTTTGTTCCTGGTGGCAAGAGAGCAGAGAGCCAAGACAGGCAGAAGCCTTTTCTTTCCTTCACACTAATTGTAGAATTGTATTTTAAAGGACAAAGACAAATCTAGCCCTGGTTCACACTGACTTGAATTAATTATTTCATTAATCTGAGCTGTGTTATGACTCCCAGAGAAAAAGTTTTTATTTAATTTCTGCTATCTAGAAATCTCCAGTGTCTTTAGTTGCTCTTTTTTTTTCTTTATTTCAATACAAAAATATCATCTGAGACTTACCACAATACTGAAGATCTGTCTCTCTGATTTGTTTGTTTGTGTGGTTTTGTTTATTGGTTTGGGTTTTGGTTGTTTTGTTTGTTTTTGGTTTGTATGTTTGTTTTTTGTTTTTATTTTGTTTTGTGGGGTTTTTTTGTTTGGTTTTTGGGTTTTTGTTGGGTTTTTTTGGTTTTTTGTTTTTGTTTGTTTGGTTGGTTGGTTTGGTTTTTTTATGTCAGGTGAAACATTAGGACCATAATCAGCGTGGTTTCAGGTTTCTGCAAGACAAAGCAGTGTGTCCTATCATGAGCTGATGGGTCAGGTGTGCCCAAAGCCCAGCTGGGCAGGCGCAGGTGCTGCCCCACCCTCTCTCTATAAATAGAAGAGAAAGATTGGGGGGAAGTTGTTGAGCTAAGAGTGGACATCCCTGTGAGGAGAGCTCTGTCTATCCTCTACAGGAGCAGGGAGAAGAAGGCAGCAGTTGTTTTCCAGAGGTGGAGGGAGACAGAGCACTGCCAGGATGAAGGTGAGAGGGTGGGGGGTGAGCCCTGCCTGGGGCTGCCCAGGGAGTTGGTGTTTTCCTGTGGGTTTTGCTGTTCTGTGCCCATGTGGTGCCAGTCCTGAGGGGGGGATTCGTGCTTGGGTATGTGGAGAGCTGCTGGCAGAACGTGGTGGTGGAGGGAAGGAGGCAATGGCATGAAATGGGGTTTCTGGACAGGCCAAGGGAAGGACTTGGAGGAAAGCAATGAATGCGAATGGTTGTAGAGGTGCTGCACGTGTGACCTCTCATTCTGCTGTATTCATGTTCCTGAGATGGATTGTCTGTCTTTTTATTTAATGCTCAAGTTTCCTGGCCTTGTTCTCCCCAGGTGACCTCACTTACAGTTTGTTTGCTTACCTGGGATGGTCTCTGGAGAATGTCCTTGTGGTTTATGCATTTATTAGCTTGTGGTGCTCTGAATTGTCTGCATTTTCACAGTTTGTTTTTTTAATCAAAATTGCACTTTTTGTTTTCTGTCATCACTTAAAAACCCTCAAAGTTCTTGAAAGAAGATGTCCTGCTTGTGATCTTAGAGGTCTTCTCCAACCTCAATGATTCTGTGACCTAGCAAGCAGTTAATTTCTTGAAGGGAGTAACTGGGCTAACTAGAAGCACCTGAGGTTACTGCACCTGCATTTTAGGATCCTTTCTAGGACTGACTGTACTGGAGAACTTTGTTATTTGTTCCATGCAGAGCACAGCAGTTTAAGTGCTTTATGCCCCCCTGAAAACAGGGGAAATGTTTTCCCAGCCAGTCTGGCTTTCCAAGTTTTGTGAGGAGCATGCTGTTTGTGACACAGGAACACAGAAATCAGGACTTCAGCTGTGCAGAATGCAGTTCTGGCTTTCCTTAAAGCAGTTTCCTCTTGTCGGGCGTGCTGTCTGCCACAGCTGGTGGTACTTGGAGAGGTTGGTTTGAAATGCTTAAAACACTTTGTAAGGAGAGATGGGAAGGATTTTTCACGGTGTTTTGGTAGAGGATTAAAGCAGCTGTTTCAGGTGGCTGTCTGGAGGCTGCTGGGTGGCATTGCAGGGGACTGGGATTCCGTGGAAGAGGCAATTCCTTTCGGTTCTCCAGCAACTCCAAGCTGTGCCACCTGGCAAAAAGCTTTGTTTGCAAAGACTCCTGAGTCAGTGGCCTGGATTTTGGAGATGGTCCTCCCTGCTGCACTTGGAGCAAGCATGCTGGCTTGTGTTCAACTTACGCATGAGTGTGCACTGTTTCTACATGTCTCCTGACTCAGAAGCAAGAGTGGAACTCTAGGTTGGAAAGCTGAAGGTGAGAAGGGGAAATAGGTGGGAATTTCAAAGCGACAGGTCAAAAAAAAGAAATCCTTAAGAGGAATAGGGCAAGTTCTGGAGTTCAAGGGTATCCTTCTTTTTTCTACCTAATTTCAAGACATGAACTTTGAAATCTGGATGTTTTCCTATCTCTCTGACTTGGCTTTGCAGACAGAGTTCTGGGAGCTGCGGAGGTGTGGGCTTGTCCTTGGTGAATGAAGGGCCAGGAGCTGCAGCACCTGCAGCAGAACTCCAAGTCACTGCTTGGGCTCTGCTGCATGTATACACACAGCCACCACATGGAGAAGCCTTTTTAATAGAGTTGAAGTTGGATTACAAAATGGACACCCTAATTTTATTATAAAACTGCTCTGTGTGTTCTCTAGTAAAGTTTAATAGTCTCTGGGAAATTTGGAGTTGCCTTTCAGCAAATCTGTCTTATGAGGTTTTGTGCGCGTGTATATATTTGTTTTATCCTACATGTTTAACTTATGCAAGCTTAACTTTTAGAAGAAGGGATGACAATCTTCCCTTGAATAAATAATTAATCTTACATTTATTCTTCCTGGACAGAAGCCCTACTCCTCAGAATTGGGAAATGCATTCAATCTTGTTCTGTGGAATCTAAGAACGAACACCCCATTGTGATCTGCAATTACTGCCTATAGTGATTTCTCCCCACTAGTATTTTGCTTTTAAAAGAGCTGTTTAAAAATATTTTTTCTCTACTAATGCTCCCCCAGTAGCCATTACTGTTGTTCTAGGGAGGAAATGAAATCACGATGAGGTGTTTCAGCTGCTGCAGTGATCAATTTTCCACTCAGTTTTTAGCTCCTACTTTATTGCTTGTTAAAGTTTGCATTTGCTCTCTTGTGTGAGGCTTCTGTGTTCATGTAGTATTTGGGGTGTGCTTTGGTTAGAGGTTGTGACTGACTCATCTGGCTGATTAAAATGTTATGGAAAGGATATGTGAGTAAAAACTTACTTTTATTCCAAGAGGGTGTCTGATAGGTGATTAGGGGCTAGGAATTCTCATTTATCTCCTCTCTTTCACCTTTCCCAGCATTCTGCATGTCAGTCTGAGCTTGTGGGGTTATGCAAAGCACTTGTATTGACCCAACTACCTAATTTTTTTTTAGGATTTGGAAGGAATTTCAGTTCTGGTTTGTCCTGGGTTTCTGTGGCCAGGTTTTTGGGAGTGGGGAGGGGCTACAGGGGTGGTTTCTGTTAGAAACTGTCAGAAGCTTCCCCTGTGTCTGATGGAGCCAAGAATGGCTTTAGTGAGTACCTGGTGTCCAACCAGGGTCAACCCACTACATGGTTATACCCAGTTGCACCTGAAGGGGCTTCTTATCACATTTCTTATCAAATCTTATAATTTATTTTCAGAAATTCTCAAGGTTTTAATATGAGACTGATGTTTGACTGGCCCAAGAGAAAATAGTGTGGTCATTTTGATTCCCTCCCCCTCTTTCCAAGTCCCCATGTTTATGGCAGCTGGATCCATCCTCTGTTAAAAGACACTCATCTTCACAACTTTTCTGACATAATTGTTGGGAAGGGGGAATTAACTGTCCACTCCCTGCTGTGTGTGGTTCTGAGATCAGAACAACTCTGCGGATTTACTTCTGGGTTTGCTGCGAAGTCACAGGAATTGTGAAGTCACAGCCTTTCCAAGGAATGTTACTGGCTGGGAGCCTTATTCCAGGTAATAGAGGAAATATGGAGCATGACATTTAGAGCTCACAAGTGCCCTGGGCTAGGTCACTGAAAACAATAATGTTGCTCTCATGACTCAGCCTCAGATCCATCCCTTAGCCAGGGAGGATGTTATTGGTGGTGCTTGTTCTCGTCCCTCCCTGTGCACCTCACGTGAAGGAGCTGTAGGACTGACAGTGACAAATACGTTGCCATCCATCATCTCTCAGGTCTGATCATTAAACATGTTAAACCAATTGTATAGAACAAGTGTGGGGGGTGGTTGAAATTTTCATTGTAATTTGATTTTATTTTTTTTGTCTGTTAAATCTCTAAAGTGCTTCCAGTCTGTCTAAACTCAAGGCTGGGTCTCAACTTGAAATAGTTTCCTTAGCTCTTTGTACAGCAGTGGAACTCAGTAGAACTCAGCTAGTGGAATGAGTTCAGCAGGCAGCCACCCAGTGGTTGGGGCAATTCTCCTCCTGGGCTTGTGGAGGAGAGAGCTGACTTTGGGGTGCATACACTGGCACCCTTTTCCTGCCTTTATGGAGGTTATAGGGATGATGGAACTAACCTTCACATTGGTGGAGAAATGAGAGGCAACAGGCTCAACTTGAAACTGGAGGCTCACACAGGATGCGAGGAGAAACTTCCCCCAGGAGGACAAAGAGGGGTTGGTGCAGTTTCCCAGAGCACTTGTGCAGTCTCCATATCCAAAGTAATAAACCCCTGAGCCACCTGGTCTGACCCTATGGCTGACCATGGTCTCAGCAGACTGAACTAGAGATCCTTGATCTGAACTATATTATAAATCACTTTTTACTCATAGAGAACAGAAGCAGCCTTATGCAGTCAGCCTTGATGAAAAGAATGATCTGGAATTAACTGATGGCTACTAAGTAGGAGATAAAGCTTTATTGTTTAAATTGCCTTTTCTGATATGGTTTGCTCACAATTTCAACAAGCAATTGTGATGTTAAAACAGGAAAGACTTTTGTGGGAAGTACCTTCTTGACAGACCAAGTAACATCTTTGTTGCTCTGTAGTCCCTGCAAATGTTCTGTGTCACTTATGACCTTTCCTCCAGTGCTTGTGTTTTCACCTCATGCACCTCTCTGTGCCTTTGACACTTGAAAAATGGTCCTTATTTGAACTTGATGCAGTCTAGCAAGAATCTCTTCTTCCGTGCAGGGTGCGAGTCAGATGTTCCACAAGGGAAGCAAGGATACAGCCCAACAGTAGGTGGCACAATAGCTTGACAGACTTCCACCTTCGAGGACCTCGCTTCTCAAAGTTTATTTTTTCCCCTTTTTAATTGCTAACAAGGCAGTTAAAACGATAGTGATCAAGAGAAGAGGATAAAAATATTAATCTCGTGTAATCCCCATTACAGTTTCTCTAGTGGGCATGAGAGGGATGGTGGCTGAGCAATAGATGATTTAGATTAGGATTCACTTGTGTGGGGGGGCTTGTAGATGGAACTTTGTCAGAATGGGAAATGCTTCAAAAGCTGACTGTGTTCCCATTGCAACTCGGCCTTCCCTTGCTCAACTAGTCAAGCTATAGGGGAACAGTGCTGCTAAGTCAATATTAAAATGGTCTAACTTCATTGAATTTTAATGATAAGTCAATAAAGAGCAGTTGTGAAGAAAAACTACTGGATCTTGTGCCATTAAAGGTTGCTAATGACTCTTAGCTCTTCAAAGAGGAAAAATGCTGTGTGCGGAAGTGTATTCCACGTTCAAAGTAAAATAAGGAAGAAACTTCTATGTAATAGCTACGTATTATTTTCCATGAAAGCAATCACTTGTTCAAACATACCTGGGCATGTGGCTTAAAGTCTGGCCAATGTACTCATCCTTGGGAGGATGGACCTTTGCATTTACATACAAATTCTGATTTGGTTTGCTGATGCAGAATATTTGTTTTTAAGCTCTTTAATAAAAACAACACATGTTCAGAGGAGAGGGAATACCAAAGCAGCTTATCTGGTACCCATGTTTAATGCAGTCAATCAAAACCTATTTAACATTTACAAGCACTTTTAATAGAGTTTTTTGTTGCCTCTCAATCTGAGTTCATCTAAAAAGACTATTTGGAAGAGATGCCTCCATAGCAATGTTTTCTGACGTGTTTAACAACAGTTGTGCTCAACAGGAGGGAGCAGCATACTTTCCTTTCAGTGGCAACCTCATTAATGCCTGAGATTTATTTTTAAGTATTCCCACATAAAATCTACTAAATAACAGCACCAAAGCAGGCGGTGATATTAGCAGGATTGCAGGCAGGCTCCCCTTGTGCAGTAGAAATGTGTGCTGGGTTTTTTATTGTGTTGTCTGGCTGATTTTACTCCTTGGCTTGATTTGGAGTAGTTCTTCCTGCTCATGGATTACCAAGGAACTCTTTTATATCTTACTTTTATCACCCAGTCATAATTCATCAGAGATTTCATTGTCACAGTGTCTGGAGCAACCCTTTAAGAGGAGGACTGGATTTGTGCCTTGGCCATTGCTTCTGTGAAGAAGGCTTGGGGACAATCTGGTTGAAAGAAAGATAAGCCAGAATTAAAAGTAAACTCTGAAAGTAACATCTGGCCCTGCTGCCCATTGGCCTCAATATTGAGTTAGAACTGGTGATATTCTGTCTGCAAATTAAACTTCATAGGCTTTAATAAAAGACTGCCAGATTTGGGTAGTGGAGGCAGAACAACTTTCACATCTGTGAGCACTTGTGTCATAGCCTTACCTTGGTCACACTTGGATCCTGCTGGAAGGCATGATGGGATTCTGCCCCTCTGGATATGTGGTCTGCCCTTCATGGGGTGTGAGATTATGCTGGCAAATATGTCCATGTTTCAGTTTTCCTATGAATCTGCCTCCTCAGTGTACCTGCGGTCCCCACTGTGGAATGGGAGGGCTTGCACAAGTTCACTGCACTCATTTGCTGTACTAAAATGGGTTTGTTTGGTTTTGTTTTTTTTTTTTTTTTTTTTTTTTTTTTCCCGCTTTTTTTTTTTTTTTTTTT
>VXAU01000309.1:197484-234052 GCA_013399695.1 Formicarius rufipectus | reverse complement strand
TTTACTTCCCTTCTTTTCTTTTCTAAAATGGGTTTTTTTTGTTTTTTTTTTTTTTTTTTTTTTTTTTTTTGCCAGGCTTTCACTTTCATTTTGAATGCTCTTTGGAAATTTGGGGTCAGGGAACAGTTGTCTTTATCTTCCAAGCTAAAGAAAGGTGACAGGCAGTGTTAGAAGGGCATCAGCTACCTCTTCAACTTTTCTAGCACTTAACTTTGAAACAGGCCTTAATTTCTAAATGGTATAACATGAAAGGGGAAAGTGGTTTTATCACTGCTTTGGGTTTTGCTCGTTTCCTGTCAGTGATTATTTTTTTTTTTCCCCCTGTTGTTGTGATGTCTGAATATTAAAGTTGTCATGAGAGAGACACATGGTGTCTTATCTGCTTAGCTGTTCTTCAATGCTGGTCTCAGTATTTGTAATGGCAAGGAGCCAAAACTTTCAGCTGTGATTTGGTGGTTGGTTTCCACTGCTGCAAACAAGGAGGTGGCTCTGATGAAGTGTCATGTTTTTAAAACTTGAGTTGGCAGCCAAAGAATAAGGTCCTGGGCATGCACTTGAGAACAGATGATTTATATCTCTCTCATACCTGTGACTAAAATTCAACCTGCTGTCTTCACGGGGTAAATTCAACCGAGGCACCTAGAAGATGTGACTTAGGACTGGAAGAGACTGTTCTGGAGCTGTGCTGGCTCCAGCCAAGTGTCATTCAGCATTGGCTATTTCTGCAGGCTTCTGGAGAAGCTGTGAGCTTCCTGCCACAGGAGAAAACCAGATATGCTGGTAGAGCACGTGATACATCTGAGCACCCTGTGGGTTGATGGCATTTGAATGAAGTGCTTTGGTAGCCACCCTTTCCTGTTCCTTCTGCCTTGCTTCTCTCCACACTGAAGTCAGTGGCAAGATTNTTTTTTTTTTTAATGTGCAGTTCCTGTTCTTTAGCCCTTTCTTCCCCTCCTGCTCCCACCCCAAAGGACAGATTATACCTAACCTCTCTGTAGCAATCCAGCACGAGATCACATGCTCACAGAGCAAAGCCCTGTTCCAGATTCCAGCTGTGGTCATGGCAGGAAGGCACTCCTGAAAATATTTCCTTAAGAGATGATGTCTTTCAACCTTAGCTTAGTCAGTTGTGCTTCACCCAACAGTTGCACAAGATTAAATGATTTCACAGAGTCAGTCTTGTGTGGAAAAGGGGGGAGAGACCAGTTTAATCTTGCAGAAGTAATTAATGTCTTTAAGAAGTTAGCAAGAAGGAGGGGTGGAGTGGATCAGGAGCTCTATATGCTGCTGTGACTCTGTGGTGGCTTTGAAGCAGCTGGAGTTGGAGCACTTGTGATAACTCAGTGGTTGATTTCTGCTCTAAAAATCCATTTTGGCATTGAGGCTACTCCATTTCCATGTGAGAATAAAATTTAGTGCCCTGAAGGGGTTTTCCGCTGTCTGGTGAACCTTCTGATTTCTGTGATGTGACCAACCTCACCCATTCCCTTTGTTTTTGTTTTGTCTTATAAAAACCACGTAAACTCTAACTTGACAAGACAAAAAAAGCCCACCTTTGCTTTTCTGGAGTCCTAAGGTGTCTAACACTGTTAAATAGAATAAGGAGTGGTTCTCTTGAAGAACAAAGTCTCAGTGCTTGGTGACACATAACCTAAGAATTGAGTAATGCAGGTGCAGGGGATGGTGGTAGATGGATACATTGATCTCAGGATATGCAGAATTGGAAAGGACCCAGAAGGGTCATAGAGTCCAACCCCTGGCCCTGCACAGGACCATCCCCAGGAGTCACCCCCTGTGCTCCAGAGCATCATCCAAACCCTCCTGGAGCTCTGGCAGCCTTGGTGCTGTGCCCACTGCTCTGGGGAGCCTGGTCAGTGCCCACCACCCTCTGGGGGAAGAACCTTTTCTTGAGATCCCAAGATCCCACCTGACACAGCTCCAGCCATTCCCTGGGTGCTGTCCCTGGTCCCACAGAGCAGAGATCAATGCCTGCCCCTCCTGAAGAAGCTGGACCTGCAGTGAGGTTTTCCCTCAGTCTCTTCTCCAGCTGAACACCCCAAGTGCTCTCACACCTTCCCCTCCAGATGTTTCCGCATCCCCATGTCCCTCCTTTGGACACTCTCCAGTGGCTCAGTGTGTCCATTCCATGGTGTCCCCCCCAAACCTGCCCCAATATTGCAAGTGAGGCCACCGCAGAGCAGAGTGGGACAATCCCCTCCCTTGCCCAGATGGTAATGCCAAGCCTGATGCCCCCTCAGGGGCTTCCTTTCTTCTTTTATCAGAGCCAGAGCGTTGCAGCCAAGATTTCATTTATTTGGGTGGTGCTTTTTTGGGTAGACTTCACACTGTGAAATGTCTGCAAAATCTGAGCACAGCTTGTGGTGTGAGGGTTTTTTTTTCCCTCCATTTTTGCTTCCTGACATTCCAGGCAGAGTTCTTGGCAGAAGGTGATGCAGAGAAGCTTTCAGAGCAGACAGGCCATCTGTAGGAACGGGACTCAGATGCTGAGGCAAGAGTGGGCAGAGATTTTTAGTATAATGCTCATTTTCTCAGGACTAAATCAACAGCTGTGTCTGCTTTTGGTGCTTGTCTGATGACTTGGAGACTCCCACTACTTTTTTCCTTCCTGTGTGTGCTTTCTCAGATGTGCACATGGGAGTTGTGTTGCATCCTGGTTTGATGAATCTGTATCTCTGTCAATAATGACTTCCCTTTCTGAAGGCCTGAGGGTGATACAATAGTACAAAGACACCAAGTTTCTCTAAATAAAATCAACTCTAATCATATAAAATCAGTGGCAGACGTGGTGTGTGCAGGTGGGAAATGTACATTTACGTGTCTTGGTTGTATGAAAACATCAGTAATGTTTCCAAGAGTGCTAAGAATGAGCACTGATGTTAAACCATGTAAGTGCACTGTGTTTATTGATCTTCAAATTGTGAACTCTGCCAAGTTTTACGGGTTCCACTGGCACCACGTTTTTGGTTTTTTAATGGACTGTTGAATTTTGGGTGAGCTTGTTTTTCACTCTGTATTCAAGCTGTGGTGGGCACTCCTTGTTCAGTGTCCTCTTTGCTTTATTTTCCTTTTTCATTTTTAATATTCATGCACACACAGAGCAGTTGCTCATGTCAATATTTCACCTCTGCTGTTTGTCATCCTGTAGCAGTCATTTGTTTTGTGGAGCTGGAAATTGTGCTGGGGAGAGCCATGATGGGCTGACACTGGTTTGCTGCCTGCAGTGCTGTGTGCTGGAAGGACAGTGCGTGCTGCTTGGGCTGGAAGAGTGCCAGCAGCTGCGCATCCTCTCTGTATCTCGGTTAGCAAGGGGAATAGTCAGAGAACAGCCCTCTTTCAAACACTTGCTTTTCCATTTTCCATACTCACTGACATTATTTGAAATCCCCCCCAAGACACACAACTTCACCACCTGTTAGCTTGAAGGTCAGGACTTCTGCCTTGCATGTATGAGCCCGAACACAGCTCAGCTGAGTTTCTCACTCTGCGACCTTTGCTTTACCCGTTGTTTACAGGCAGAAGTTCAGATCTTTGCTCTGTAAAGCCTTCCCCAGTGAGATGAGTCAACTGCAAACCTGCAAAGACTTAAAAATTCACTTGGCAATGTGTTTCCTGTCCGGGTCATTCAGAGGAGAGACTACTTAGGATGTCACGTCACCCACCCTGGGGTTTTTCTGGGATACTGAGCCATGATTTAAAGAGCTTGCCTTTGAACCACGAGGGGTTGGTACTTGACCTGTGTTATGGAAGGTCAGAGCCAGAGGGGTTCCTCAGCCTTCTGCTGCTGAGAATTAATGGCATAATCCCTGCTTTTATAAGAAAGTGGAATTTACAGTCTTGTCAAGGCAGGGGAGGTGGAAGGTAATTGTCTCTGTAAGAGCATCTGTGCTGTGGGATAAGGGGGGATTGGGGTGCATGACTGAGTGGTTTGCCTGCCAATGATACCTGGGCCCCATGAGACCAAGGCGACTTCCACTTCTGAACAGCACCAAGCCCTCCTTGCAGCAGAAAGTGGCATCTTTGTATTTTAGAGGTTACTCTCACTACATGGTTAATCCTGTGTTGACCACAGAGGACTTGTACAACTGTTTTATCCCCGAGGTCTGGTCAGACTTTCCAAAAATGCCTGTCTCTAACAACCCCCTGCAGACCAGCCTTGCTCCTTGCTCTCTACATGGCTTGCTCCAGGGGTGCAGATGGGAGCCCTACACCTTCTCAGGGAGTGTCAGTCTTCAAGTGTATCTCAATATATTTTGCTTTTCAGGCACAGAGTTCTGTTGGGAGTGTCACCTGTTGAGAGGGCAACTGGAGATCAGAGCTGGTGATAACTTAGGGCTTGATGGTCTCGCAAGTCAGCTGATTGGATGTTTGGTTGATCACTGGGCTATGACTACCATCATTAAGGATTTTTGCTGACTATGAAAACCACTTATTTTGTAATCCTGTTGCTCCATTTTAGCTCTCCATCAAACCCACTGCAAAGTCCTTGTTCTGTTTCTGGGAGTGGCTTTTTCAGTTCCTCTCATGTAATATGTTTAGGTAACTCAGGTAAGCTGTCGCTGCTTCTGTATCTCACAGTGAACTTTGGCCTTCAGGAAAGGAAAACATTCTGGCAGTGTTTTCTGCACCACTCATGTTGTGTGCCAGTGTCCATGTGTTAAAAGAATGATTTTTTTTTTTTTCCCATAAGAACTGTCAGAGAAATACTAGGAAAATGTATTGTGGTGCCTAAAGTGCTCAGATAGAAGTGGAGGGTATCTGTGGTGGGGAATCAGGATGGGCATCTGGGCTTTTCCATGCTGAAGAAATGACCCGGGGAAGACCTGAGAGCATCCTGCCCACACCAAGTTCCATTTTTTCTATTAGTTAATGCCATGTGGTTTTTATTGCTTCCACAGTAACTGGACTTCTGCTGCAGTCTGAAACTGGTGATGTAAACTAAAATTATGACCCCAGTCAGTTAATAACTGTACTTTTTAGGTTTTATATCACAAAGTCTTTGCATAAGGAGTGTGCATCTTCCATGAACTGTGTTTTTATAAGGATGTAGTTATTTATTAAGTCAAAATTAGCCTAACATTGGGAGCAGCGTGTTTTGGCATTCACAGTAGTTGTAACATTTCAACAATACTCATGTTCCAAAGTGAAGAATAGTGATTTTAACTGATCAAAAGAACTTTCCTGATTATTTCTTTTAATCTGAGCTGAAGAGCTTGCAGAAGTATCACCCACTAACATACAGTTCTACTTTTATGCTTTCCTGGTTTCAGTGGATGAAATCAAAGACTAAAAGACTTAATGGATTTTAATGACGTTTCTCTTAAATAATTGAGAATCACAACACTGCTCTGCAAAAAAAAGGTGAGCCTGAGATTTGTTACAGCCACGTCTTCTGATTTTTCAAGCCTTTAGGGCTACAAAAACACACTGAAACTGAGATTCCTGCACAGGTATGTGGTCTGTACATGAGGAGAAAGAGAAACACTAAATTTTGTGAGTCTTTCAGTGAATACCTGAGCTGGTGGTGTCCTGTGCAGTGCAGACCACCTGTGCCAGCTCATTTAACCTGAGGGTCAAACAGTGTTTCAAGAAAAGGCCACAGGGCTCTAAAACAATAACTCATGGCCCACAGGCTGCCCTGCTTTGCTCCCTGGGCTTCATCTTTCTCCTGTTCATGCCACCAAGAAAATGTCCTGTGACTTGAAGAGCTGTGAGATCAACCCCCGTATGTGAAGTTCTTTCTCGTGCAGAATTTAGCTGGGACAGAGAAGAGTACTGAGCCACGTGGAAGTTTGAAAAGGCTTTTTGTTGGAGTTTGTTTGGTCTTTTATTCTTCATTCCAACAACCAGGGTTAAGCAGGAATTCTTAGAGTCAAATACATCAAAAGGGATTAGTTTCCCTTTTGAGAGTGGAATACAACAGATCTGCTTGGAATGAATTATCTCTTGTCACAAGAGGGGCAAAATTGGAGCACAGGGCACTGCTCTGAAGTTAGGAGGAGGTTTCATGCAAGCTCTTGTAAAATGTTCCTGGGGAAACAGCCTATCCTGGTGTGAGGGAACATGAACCAGTGTGTTGGTTAAGCAAATCATCAGTGATGGGAGGAGCCATACACTGAAGGAGTTATAGTTCAATCTGAGAGAAATATTTTGCTACTGGTAACTCTTCTCTGATCCTGTGAGGAGATCCCACCCAGATGGTTGTGTGAGGCAGGGGATGACAAAGCACATTTGCAGCACAAAATCCTGTGGTTTTGTGGAGTCTTTAATGTACATTGCCTTGGAAATTTTCTTCCATCTCTAAGACTGGCACATACATCCCAAATTCTGCTGTCCCTGCTTAGGTTCAGCTGAACTTTGTTTCAGTTTTTTTTTGAGACAGAATAGAATAAAATGTCTTAATGCTTATGTTAATTAAATAACTGGCCAGTGGTTCTGCATGACAGTGGAGCTCAAGTCCTTATGTCATTGCTTTCCAACGCCAGTGCCTGTTGCTGTGGCTTGTACAACCAAACAAGTTCTTTTTACACAGAAGTCCTTCTGGGAGGAAGTGAACTTTACTATTGTCAAGGGTTTAGATTTGCGTGGCAAGCTGTTTAAAAGGCATCTCATTCCAAAAGTGTTTGGGGACTACAGCAAAAGGAATCTGTGTTAAGGTGACTTTAAACTGGACCAAATTCCTTTGTTGCCTTATCTAGGATTTTTGAGTGAAGGAAAGAACGTGCTCTTTGATCTAAGTGTGTTACTCAGAGATGTCCCCTTTATGGAAAGGGGAAGACTTGGTTCAGTTGAACTTCTGGCTTATGGGTTGGCATCAGAGAACACAGTGCTGCATTTCATTCACCTGGAAACAAATGAAGGAACTGAAAGCCTTTCACAAGGAGGTTTAGAAATGTAGGTGAGTGATAGGACTAGAAAAAGATGTTGATATAAGATCCCCATGAAATGTCCTTGGAGAGGTTCTGTGCAGTTTGCTGGGGATGTGCCTTGTCTGCTCTCCCTGCCTGTATCATGTTGCCATCTACACTTGGAAGTCACCTTGCCTTGTGTAAGGACTGCTCAGCCTGAGATGAATTCCTGAGCCAGGCTGTTGCTTGCCCTTGGCTGTGGAGCCTCTTCCCAGAGAGGTGTCTTAGTGGTGGTTACCACTGTCCACAGCAGCTCCCTGCCCTCTGCTGCCTCGGAGCAGTTACTCTCTCCTCCTCCATCCCTTCTGCTCGGAGTGATTTGATTCTCTGTGCTGATGTGCTGCTGCTGTCCCAGGGTTGGAGGCTGCCAAAGGAGCCAGCTGCACAGGGGAAGCATGAGGAAAACCCTGGGAAAACAGGGTGGGGATCGGCAGGCCACAGAAGCTTTAGGGAAATGGATGTTTTTACAGGGGGAGTGATCAGCTTTTGGCTCTTGTGCCAGGGAGATATGAGATCCTTGGAGCAGGGACTGGGGTTGGAGCTTGCAGATGCCCTATTCTTGCTCCTTTGTTGAGCTCAGCTCAGTAAAATGCCTGCCTGCAGCTCACAAATCAGCCAGCTTGTTGCATTGGGCTTTGAAGGAATGAGAAGGATTTCTAAATTCTTTCAATGCTGCAGCCCATTCTGCTGAACAGTGTGTTTGAGAAAAAGTGCTTGGAATGTTTGGCTGATCTATCTTGAGCCAGAATCCAGGTGATCACTGTACATGGAGTTAAACACTTAAGGGTGGTTCAAAGTACTGATATCTATATTTTTATAATTGTTTTTTTAGGTGGGGGATAAATACCTGACTCATGGCCATCCCAGGTTTTAGAAAGTCATGCCTTCTGCAGGTTGCACTAGGCTACTTAAATCAAAATCAATCCCTTTGTAGTCCAGCTTCCTGAATTTCAGGTTTATTCCCCCCTCCTCCCCTTCTTCAGCTACCATGGTGATAGAGATGCAGAGCAAGTGAGGAAAATCTGATTCATTGCAACTGTTAGCTGGGTTTTATTTATTATTTCTGCATGTTTTTTCATCAGTCTGTTTTTTTTGTTTCACTTTTCAATTGGAACTAGGATGCCCCAGATGTGGCTTCTGCATAATGGCTTCAAAAATGTCTCTTCCATGACATCATCAATGCAAAGTATTGCTTACTGGGATCTATGCCTCTGTTTTTAATTAAAATTTAATTCAATGACCTTGGAAATTCTAGTTTATCTCCAGCTATGAAGCTGGCTTAAAAGTTAAGTAAATGTAGCCGTTGCAGGTTCTCTGTCCGCAAGATGAGTTTACTAGAAACTGTCTGAGGCTGGAAGATCACTTTTTGCAAAGGGTCTGTTAATTTTTAGGGGTTTTTATGTTGATAGAGATAGTAGAAAAAGCCCCAGCTTGCAATGCCTCTTTTATAATGATGGAGAATGAGCTAAGCTCATCAAGTGGTGGTTAATCAATGGATATCTTGTAGCCAAGTTTACCTGGATTTGCTGCACGGACTTGTAGGAGATGATGCCTACTAAGTTGTTCCTAAAGGAAAAAAATTAGACAATTTAATGGCTCCAACTGTTTTTTTCAACTCGCCTTCACCAATGACATGTTGGCACCTCTGACCATCTCCCCTGTAGTTTGTGTAACCTCCCTGTTTTACTTTGGAATTTCAGAATGAGAAAGGTTTGCCTCTGGATTGACCAGCTTGAAAATTATTTAAGAGTTAATGCTCTAGCAAAAGTTGTGTCAGGAATGATGCCCAAATAAGTTGATAACTCAGTGTTCCTTTAGCCATGTTTTTAAATAAAATGTGATGTCCTCAGTAGAACTGGAAACCATGAGATGATTTTAAGCTTTGTACCTGCAGAAATTGTTGACTGGGGGCGTGGGGAGTGGGTGGGAAGGGGGAAATGGAGCGATTCAGAAAGGCAACAAAAGAAAATCTCTAATGTGCCAGTCGTGATGGGAACATGTACTTAGCAGCTCAAAAAAGAGGCAGCTTACCTTGTCAAGTTGCTCTTCAAGGCAGAGTTCAGACACCAGAGATGGCTGATAAAAATGGGTAAAACCCAATTACACAACAGAAAATGGAGAAGTCGTATTTGGCTGGCACTGAGAGTTTCATGGAGGTCAGTGCCCTGACCTTTCCTGTCCCAGCCAACACCAAGGACCCACATGTGGGAAACCAACTAATTGGATTTGCTGATGCCACAAAAGGAAAAATTGAGGTCACTGCTGAGCAGCAGGTGGGATTCAAAACTGATTTCAATCTGCTGTTTTGGGGACCTCAAAGA
The DNA here is from genome assembly GCA_013399695.1 of Formicarius rufipectus. Taxonomy (NCBI): domain Eukaryota; kingdom Metazoa; phylum Chordata; class Aves; order Passeriformes; family Formicariidae; genus Formicarius; species Formicarius rufipectus. The sequence goes on along the minus strand of VXAU01000309.1, from coordinate 224,805 downwards.
AGGCAAAGGAAATTACACATTTGGCTTCAAAGCGAGTTCCTGAATATGAATTAATGAGATTGAACCAGAGTGGGAGAAAATTGAAAATGACTTGGAAGTAATAGCTCCTGCACAGGGGGGTCAGGCCATGTGACAGGGTGCGGATGTGCCTTGGACTGTCAAAGAGAAGATCCCTTAAACTTCTTAAAGAGCCTCAAGAGAATGAGGAAGTTCCACCAGTGCAAAGCCAGGAAGAACCTTTCCTTTCTGGTCTGCTGGAAAGGCACTTGTCAGTGTCAGTCAGCAGGGCGTCTAAGTACATAAAGAATAAAGGAAAAACAGCCCACCTTTATTACTGGGGAGAAGGGAAAACCTCATCAGGGAGTTCCATGGAGGACAGTTTCTCCTTGAGTCACTCATGGAGGGATGGAGTGAAGTTTATTCTTCCCATTAAAAAGATCCTAAACCATGGGAGATGATTTCTTGAATTGAAGCTATCCTCCTTCTGCCTGCAGATAAACCTCAGATTTTCAGTGATTTGCTAGGAGAACAGTCATCTTCACACCTCTGTAAAATACTGCTTCTTGGAGACCTGAATGCTTCTGCACACCTGGCTTTGTGCACCTGCTGTTTCTTTTGTCTGCACCTTTTTGTACACTCTTTCACGTGAAGTCATTTAGATTTTTGCCCCTACTGCTTCTGTACTTTGTTTCAGCCACAGTAACATTGTTCTAGGACCTAGAAGTTGTCTTTAAGTATTAATGTAATTCTGGTAGTTTATTCTGCTGTTAGAAATACCTCAAGATAATCTATTAGATTAAACTTTAATTTCCCTTTTCCCTTTGTTTGCTTGTCCAGTGATATTTGCTTTGATGCCTTGGTGATCACAGCAGCTACAAACTCCCCCTTGAACCTTCATGTTGTGGGGGTAAAGGAGACATTAAATCTCCCTTCCATCCTGTTTCTTTGCACCTTTGTGTTTTCCTGGGGATGTGGGTGGTTGGGTGGCTGGAAGAAGGCACTGCTGCAGGTGAGGTTCCCAGGTGGATTCATTGTCCAACAGGCAGCTTCTTGTCCTACCTCTGAGATAACCATGAGGTAGGTGACGAGGTCTCACTTGCCTCCCATCACTGCAGCAGATCAAGTGGTATGGGAAGGGCTGTGGGATGGTGTTTTGTGGGTCCTCACCCCGAGTGTGTTCCATTTGATGAGTTGTTTTGCTGAAGCGTGTGGTGACCTTACGCTCCGATGTTATGGGGTGATACTGTCTGTTGTGTGCCATGTTCTCCCCATCTTCTGTTCCTCACACTTGCAGCTTCATGGCACAAAATGCTGCTTGTTTTGGTGCCCTGGTGGCATGTCAGTGGGAAAACTAAAAACTACTATCTCAGTATCCTTTTTGTCATGATCACCTCCTCTTAATTTGGTGCTCCTGTTCAGCATATGAGGTGTCTGAGCCTCCTACTGTTGTGGGGCAGATTTGGACGTATGGAATATGCTTACCCAGGACCACTATTCCATGTGGTCTCCAAGCATTGAGAGACAGTTGCTGTCTGTTGCCATTGTACCGGAGAGGAGGAGGATGCAGGTAAAATTCAAATGTCACAGAGCTTTAAGGAAGGGGGGAAATTGATACCTTGTCACCTTCTCCAGTGTCTGCCAGAAATGCACTTTGCAAGCTGTCAGATGATGAGCAGCCCATCAAAGATCAGATGGTGGTGTGAAAGCTGGTTGGGAATATTCAGCATTGTTGCTTCTATGTAGAGGTATTTCATCTGGAGCCTTCAGCAGCAGAAACATTATCAGCTGTACATGGTGTTCTTCACACCCCCAAATTCTTCTCATCTGAGCAGTTCAGGTTGTGTATGGGATGTTCATCTCCTGCCACAGGGAATGGAATCAAATGTTTGTGTTGCTGATGAACAACTCAGGCCTGGCTGTTCTGGGAGAAATTCTGTGGATTAAAGATGAATAGAATTAGAAATGGGCTCTCCAAGTGTGGTAATTCCTCAGTCCTTTGGGATGTGGTAGGGCTCTCAGTAATTGCCTGTGCCAAGCACAAATGATTGGAGCTATTGTCCTGAAGTCTGGTTGTTAAACGTTGGACTCCGTTTGGTGGCTCAGGATCTTTAATAAGCATCAGAATAATACATGAAATTTCAGAAGTCTTTCCAGAATATTCAGGTCTTAATTGTTTTAACTTCAGCTCTGGAAAGGGTTTCATCCCCATTTCCTGAAACTATCATAGATTTCATCACTGTTTGTGGTAGTTTTAGCCTTTAATTGAATTGTAAGTGCCAGTGGCTCCATCTGACCTGCTCTCCAACAATGTGTTGCAAACTTTTTAAGTGCAATCTAGTCTTACAGAAGTGAGAGTAAAGTGCTAATTTATAAAGAGACAAGTGTCTTTTTGTCATATGGGAGAGTGAAACTCAGTTATGCAGAGGAAGTCATGTCATGTAAAAGCTAGTTGCTCTCTGGTCTCTGCCAAAAGTGTTTCCCTATATGATGCTTACTTGCTGTTTCCCTTCCATCTCCAGCTACTTCTGTTTAGATATAAGCAAATGCAGAGCCAAACTGGCTTTCCATCTCCATAGGGAACAGTAAACTAACCCAAGTTTACTTGGTAAGAGCAGCTCCCCGGCTAGCTCTGACGCATGATCTGTGAACCTGACTGTTCAGTCACATTTTGAGTTTTCACTTGAGACACAAGTCATGTTTACCCATAATGAGGGAATAAGAGTAGGGAAAGGCCCATCTTTGCCCTCCTGCCCGTTTGCAGTTGTGGACTGGGGAAGCCTTCCCTTGGGGATCCAAGGAAGAGCTGCAGCAGGTGATGTCAAATGAAATGCTCCATATCAAACCGGAACACCAGAAAATCCTGCTCTTTGAAAAGGGAAACATTCCAATCCACTTAGGAGACATAAAACAAGGTGGAAAACGTAGTGTGCTGGTTGCCACTGAGGGACCAAAGGCTTAGGAATATTTCCTGTGGAACCAGGACATGGCATAGCCGTGTGATTATGAAACAATCAAGCCAAAGCTGCTTTGATCTGGAATGAGCTCTGCACGTGGTGATTTCACACGTGGTTTTTCCAACTCCTGTATTGCTTCAGTGAGTCCATTGTGTTGACATGGTCAGCTGGCCCAGGAGTGAGGTGGGGGATGCAGCCACCTTCCTTCTACCTGTGCAGCCCCTTCTGTGCCCCAGGGCACAAGGAATAAGTGGATTTTCTGTTTGTGTTCCTCAGTCTTGTGACTTGGAAATGTCCTGCTGGGACAGCAGAGTGTGAGCCTGCAATAACACTGCCACATGCAGGAGTGTATAAACACTTTTTCCTCCCCCCCCCCCGGAGTATAAACACTTTTTGTCTTTTTTTCATGAAAAGTACTTGGCTTGCCCAGTTTGCTCTCTCTGGTTGCTGACACTGCTGTGTTTTATTCATTAAGCACAAGGGGAAAGCTCAGCTGGTGTTTGTTAATATAATAATGGGAAATAATGCAGCTCTTCCCATCCATCACTCCTCTTCTGGGATGGCTCCCCCAAGCGTGAGCTACAGTGACTGTTTCTGTCTTGCAGGTGCTCTAAAAGTACCAGTCACACGTGAGTTCCTTTGTGGCTTGTTTTTCCCTCTTCTTTACAGTGTGAATTGTGCCATGCCCAGAGCTGTGACACATACAGCAGGAAAGTCAGTTACTGCTGAAGCTGAGGGTTCAGATTAAAGTACCTCGTGCATTATGAACTGCTTTTTAATTCCCCTTGGAGCAGCTGCAAATGCAGTTTTACACAAATGCATTTGTTTTTGCTGTGGAGCCAGTAAAGGTAATTTCATTCCAAATGTTTTTGGGCTATTATTAAGCACTGCTGCTTGCGAAGAATACTTTGGAGTACTAATTAAAAAATAAGAGATGAATTAATACCTATACACACAATCTAATCCTCTAAACTATCAAGTTCAGTGCTGGGTATAAATATATTCCTCACTAACCTTAGGAGAACTGCATAAATTCGTTTTAAAATAAGTTTTCTTTAAAACCCACTGGCACTGCAAGATGAAAGGTGTGTAGTGCTCAGTGTTTCCTACTTGGTGAGTGGAATTTGCCAGGACTCTGTCCTACACCTGCACATAACAGGGATCCATGGAGCCAGCAAAAATTCTGCATCTTCAGTGCAAAATGTGTCCCAGCATTTGGGTTTTTATTTAGACCTCCATAACTGTGAATTTTGGGCTTCTAGACTGAGATAAAACCTGCCTTTTGGCTGCAAGAATGACCCAAACAGAACTCAAGGCTTGTTCCACACCAAGTTGGTTCCTGCTGTGTCTATAACCTAAAAAATAAGTTCTGCAGATGCAGGATCAGTCTCAAGTCTGAGTTTACCTATATCCCTGCCCTGAGGTAACTGTAAATAATTGAAATAATTCTGTTTTCACATCAGGAGGAACTGTGGAGGAGGGGGAACCACATATAAGTTTATTTTATGCTGACTTTTAGCTTTAGCAGCTCACTTGGTTGGTAGTGGTTGTTGGTTGGTTGTTTTTACACAAAAACAATGTTTATTTAAAAACTTTCTTCTGACATGTTCAATTGCTACTTTATTCAATGAAGTTTATCAACAAATTTTGCATTCTTTTTCTGACTTGTGAGCAAGTAAATGGGAAACCAAACTCAGCCTGAGTGGGAATTCCATTCCTGCTAAACCCATGGGCAACAGAGCAGTTCTGTGCAGTGGTGATGGGGTGTGACCTGTAGTTTCCTCCGGGAGCTTCACTCTTGCTGCTCCTCAGGGGTTTTCCAGGAGTTTCTTTGGAGCTTTTTGTATTTTAATTTCTGCTATTCTAATCCCTGATGATTGTGTAGAAGGCTGTTAAGAGGTTACCCACGACTGTTGCTGTTTCTTTTGAGAAACCTGGGGGGTTTATCCATTGAAAATGTTCCACATCAGTCTGCCTGTGTTTTTTTTCTTTTTCTTCCCAAGTCCTACATTTGGTATCTTTTATTTCAAATGCAGCTGAGCATGACATTTTATTTAGAATCTGAGGAAGAACTTAGTTTTAACAGCTCTAGCAAAGGAAATGATGAGGCATTCATTCAACAAGCAGAATATAAACCAGACATGTTTCAACTCTAGCCATTCTTTTTCAAGTCTGATGTCAAAATTGAAACAGTGGGTTCTCCTACAGCAACCCATGTTTTCTTTTGCAGTCATAAATACCACTGTTTTGGAACCTTTTCGATTCATCTACTCCATAAAAATGATGAAAGGAGACAAGAGAAGAGTTTTCCATTTAAAGTGGTGCTGTACTGGTAAAGCAAATGTGAATTGTAACGCTCCTGGGTTATCAGCCATGCATCTCCTTGACACATTACAAAGCTCCAGAATCTCTTACCTGCCTTCAGATAGATGTGGAAATGTTTCCAGATAAATAAAAAGGCCAATGTCAAATATCCTCCTGCAGGTTGTAAAGGAGTGAAAACAAATATATTTGTGTGTGGGATCTTTTTATGTAGAAAGCATGGGCCTTGCTACCAAGGAGGCACTGAGGGTGTGAAACACAAGGGAAGACACAGAAATGTAGAAACAGCAAGTTACGAAGCTTAGAAGACAAACAGCCTTGAGGGAGTAACTGATAGAAACTCTTCCCTTCCAGAGCCCCCACCCTGCCCTTGGTTGGTATCAGGAGGTTGGTTTGACTGTTTGAGGCTGGTAAAATACAGAAAAAATGTGGTGGGGGTTTTTTTTGGGGGGCTGTTGTTTTTTGGGGGTGGGAAGAGGGAGTGGTCTTTGAAGTAAGACACACTAGTTAGTGGAAGAGAGGCTTTAGATGTTCTCCTCTTGGTGATGGTGTTGAGGGAATAGCAGCCACTGGACACTCACCCTTTCTGCTTCAGATGTTTTGAGAAGTGAGCACGTGCACAAAGAGGGTTTAATTCCTTCTCCTACCAGCAGCTCAACACAAATTCCTGAGGCCCCCAACCCCCCCTTCATGGTTGTGTTGAGTACACACATGGAATCAGTAATTCCCACTTTAATGAGGAGCAGTTGACAAAGGAAGATCTGGCCAGGACAATCCAGGAGGCTGTTGATAAAAGTGGCAGAAGACTCCAGGTCTTCAGAGTTGCTTTTCACTGCTCTTGGAGGGAAAAATACCCCCAAAAATCAGAAATACTTACCAGGGGAAAGATATTTTGTGTCGGATGTTGTTAGAACTTAAAGGATTCTTCTCATAACCATTGTTTGAGTCCCTGGAGGATGTGTAGTTTTCAAGATGTGGTGTGGGAGGGGAGTTTGAGGAATGGTGCTTTATTTTCAAGGGAATTTTGAGTTCTTGGTAGTTCTCATGAAAAGAAAACAGCTAAACTGGAGAGTGCAGTTTGCAGGTCTGGACTGAACAATTACCTAAATCTGTCCAAAGTGTGGTGGGTCTGCATGTGAAGGGAGTGTTCTCTGTCCCTGGAGGAGCCTTCTAAGCAGAGTATCCAGTGCATGACATTAGTGATGGGGTGTGATTAGTGTCTTTAGAAACTCTGGATCTTCTTTGTTCTCTGAAAAAATATAAACCTGATGAAGAGTAGGGCAAAATAATGTCTACTTCAGGTTTCATGTAATATCAGGAAATAGTATTACGTGGCTATGATTTTAGAACTCAGCTGAGGACACTGATTTAGTTCACTTGCCTAAATCGAGTTCTTTCTCTGAAACATGAAGGCAGCTTTTCACAATGAAGGGCAGTCCAGATGGGTTAAGTTGGTGTGGAATTCCAGTTCAGAACCTTTTAGAATGTTCCATTAGTTCTTCCATGAAAACAAATAATACTGGCTTACAATTACCCAGTAATTGAATCTTTAGTTCAAAGTTATCCTTTTGTTAGGGAGTATCTGTAGGAATTGCTGAAGAGGATTTTGATTTAACCTATTTGCCTTGTGGCCAGCCCTCCAAAGTCAGAGTGAAAACAAAAGTCTGGGTGTAGTGAATTTTTCTTCTTTTAGAAGTGTTAAAATTCTTTAGATAGAATTTTGATATCTGTCAGAAGCCTTCTGGGCAATGAACATGATATATGTATTTTTCTACCCACATCCCTTTTACCTCACCCTCAACTGACTTCTTAAAAATCAGCATATCTAAAAAAGCTGTGAGGGCACATATTTAAGAGTGGGCTGGTGACCCAATATCTCCTGCTGTGCTTTGTTCTTCACTGGGATTGCAGGAAGCTGCTGTTTAATTAGGATGCTGGCTTACACGTGGCATCAGAAGTTAAGCAAATTCATTTCAGCAATGGTTTAAACCTCATGGAGTTTAAGGTCCTGCAGACCTTGCAGACTGTTTTCCAGATCTGAGAGTTCATTAAAGTAGACTTTAAGTTTCTTTTGGTCGGTTGTTTGTTGTCTAGAATAATTCTTGGAATTGAAGCAGCAGAGTGAGGATGGATTTACAAGCAGAAGGTGAGAATGACATGCATGAGTGACCTTCTCTACTTGAGAGGTGCTATGGCTCATATCTGTTGCTTTTGCTCCAAGGGAACCCTCCAGAAATGGCTGGGAATTCTATTTGCAGGATGAAAATCGATGGGCTGGTGCCAGCTCTGCTCCCAGCATGTCATGCCTACCCTGCCCTCTTGGTGCTGTGATTCTGTCAGATCCTGCAAGTCCAGGGAATTTGTTCTGAGAAGCAGCTTGATTTAGTCAGTGCTGCCCAGAAGAGGATGAATTTAAGTTTGTTTTGGTTTTTTTTTTTTACCCCACCATAGTGTGGATCCTTCAATTCTCCCTTACCTATGAATTTATGTATATAATGACTAAAAATGTGTGTTTCTAGGTGCTGAGCAAGCTCACCCATTTCTAATGAAAATATTTACAGATGTATTTCTAGTAATATTCTGTGTCTTGTCACTCAGAGCTGGCATTGTAGTTCACTGTCAGACCTGTTTGTAGTGGGAGACATCCCAGATGAAGGATCTAGGCCACTGCTTCCCAGGAACACCCCCCTGGAGAAGTGGGTTATTTAGCTGATGTCGGTTGTGCTGTGTGTCAGCCCGCTCTGAGTGGTTCACAAGTGTGAAACTGTTCTCTGCCGGCATAAATTTCCCAGAGGGAAAAATCTTTCCCTCTTTTTTTAGTTGTCTTTCCCCCCACCTTTAAGCCCTGTGGTCCATTGCCACACTTTTCATGCTTTCCAATGTTTTCACCTTCCCCTCTCATTAATCTATCAGCCAATGGACTATAACTTCTGGCAGGTGATGTGCCTTACCTTACTCGTAAAACTGATTTAATTTTCTTTTAATTAATGTTCTTTTTCCTCTGGTGCTAATTCCTTTTTGCATGTACCATGTTCCTGTGGCAGTAACAAAGCTCTTTTACCTCTTACAAGAGGAAAAGTGAGGCACAGTCACCAAGTTGCCTCCCTGGGAGAGTACGTTGGGAAAAATCTCAATTTCTGGCTCTTCTTTGAATCCTGAGATGGACTCCATTTCTTGTTTTGCTCCATGACAAGGAAGGCTCTATGACTCTTTTATTTGCAGATGGCTTTTTTATTGTTTGGTTTTTTTTGATTTTTTTTTTCTTGTTTTGGTTTTGGCTTTTTTTTGGTTTTGTTTGGGTTTTTTTTTGGGGGTGTGTGTTTTTTTTTTTCCCATTTTGTGGCCATGCAAAGACGAAAAATCACAGGAGTCATGAAACGTGGAGTTTAGGTATCTTGATTTTAATTTGTGTGTAACTCATCAGACTATTAAGGAATTCCTGCTTTTGAGGAAATGTGGTGGAGTTGTTGCCAACAGCTGACTGTGCACAAGCACCACATGGGTCTGCCATGGGCACAGCTCCTTTTCCCCTGGTGTGAAGAGCAGCTGCACAAGCATAATGTCCGTGGGGCAGAACCAAGGCAGCTTCCAGAGCAGAGGCCAAAGTTGCAGTTGATGCTGCCAGTAAAGCTGATATCTTGCTTGTAGTTTGGTCTAGTATCTTTGTGCTTAAATTCACTTTTTTTTCATGTGTTCTACTCTGGTAAAAAAGAATATCTAGGTGTGAAACCATGGAGTTTTGCCAATATTCATTTAATATACATCTTACTCTGGCTAATCTCGGATAACTGGAAAGCTAATTAGTTGTTGAGGTATGTCAGAGCATCAGAATAGAAGGAATGTAATCCAGTGGTCTTAGAAAGGTAGCTTAAAATAACTTTCCTTTTTATCCTAAAAAGGATGTTCAATGTGCAGACACTGCTGTGGAAAACTGACCAATGGAGCAAATGCTTCAGGATGCCCCAGGTTTCTTGGGTGCATCGTGTGGTCAGTGAGGGAGGGTAACCAAAGGGATGGATGTGGTGTGTCGACTGCCATGGGCTTTCAGCAGGGGACCTGTGCCCAAATTTCCTGATGCTGTTGGGCTGTTCTGTGCTATCAAAGAATTTGGTTTGAATCCAGCTGCCTGTTTGCCTTTTAAAATGAGAAAAGACTTTTTTTGTGTTGATGGCAGCTGATGAAAACACATGAACCTGAGACACCCCTCCCCTTTTCATTGTTGTAAGAGTTAAAGGAATGTGTAAAGCAAATTACTGCTGCCTAAATGTTGATGGCAGAAAAGCACTGGCAAAAGCCCTTCAGCACTGAGGAACTTGGGAAAATCCTATTCTTTCTTAACCCAGTGACTGTAGAAACTACTCATAAGCATCAAAAATGTTGATTCACAGCAGGTATGTTTTTCTACCCAAAGTTTAGATTGTTACTGAGGCCTGGTGTGGTCAGGTTAGCAAGGAACCCCTGACCTCTTAGCAACAGCAAAATAATAGTCACTATTACCACTCCTAAATTTTCTTGTTTAGGGAAAACAAAGGGAAACTCCAAGCATGGACCCAAAAAAAAAAAATCTTAGTATATGGTTTTTTTGGAGGTAGACAATCATAATTTTGTGGTCCTCAATTTTAAATTCTAAAATAAAAATCAATTTTTAAGTGTTTTGTAGTGATACTGTGCACATGGCATCTATTTCTTTGCCCTGTTGTTTTGAGGACATGAGCAATTGGATTAATACCAAGCCACATTTGTAAACCTGATCTTTCAGGGCCCCTTCAGCTGAGTGTAACCCTCTCACTCTACCTGAGTAGCTACAGGATGTGAAGTGGAAATGAGCCTTCAAGGATGCATTTGCCATCAGCTTGTAATTGGAAGGGTTCTTAGATCTGAGCAAGCCAAGCAGTCTGCCAGTGGATTTAGATGAGGCAGCAACAAGTCAGCAGTAGGAAACGCTGCTTTGATTTAAGTTGCCCAGTTTGTCTTTCCATGCAAGGAATTTCCTGTTCCAGCCTGTGGTGTTCCCATGTCCCGTCTCACTGGTTCAACTGGGGCTGAAGCATTCAGAAGGCTGGTTGAACTGGAGGTTGGTTTTGATGTTCCTTGTCATATCCATTTCAGGTTGTGTCCTATTGCCCTAAGCACTTGAAATTTGTATTTTGCTTTTTCATACAGGATTGTGTATACATAGACTATAAATTAGACTATCTTTCCCTCCCCATCCCTCTCCTGTGATAATATCACAGATACATTTAAGATTGTGATTTAAAACATAATCTTCTGGAGAGATGTGAATATGGGCTGGTTTTGTGATTAAAAAGATTTTGCTTAAAAATGGAAGAAGTGCAGTGTGGGAGGCAGTAGAGATGTGGTTTCATTTGGTGTGCTTATGTTAAAGGAGAGTTTATTCTCAAAATGTGCACTTTTGCTTTTGTGTTGCGCTTTGTTATTGCTTATCTAGTGAACATTTTAATTCTGTGGGCAAAGATCTGCAGGGAGTTCACAAAGTTATGTGAACTATTACATTAAAATGTAATATTATGTAATATATAACAATGTGTTTTTATACATAATACATAAAGTTATATATTGTTATATAATGTAATTACTACTTTAGGTGTAAGGAAGTTAAGAAACTAGAAGGATGGTATAAGAATTCCAGATTTAACTCTTACAGTTTTAAAGCAGCTTCAGATTCTGAAGAAGCTGGTTATTTACATGATTAAACTTAGATTTCCATGATTAACCTGAGGATGTAGTTAGGGAGGAAACAACCCACCAAAAACCTGCACTGAAAATCAGTGGAAAATTAGATAACACAGTGAGGTTGGTGTCTCACTCCTGCACTCGAAGCCACTGTGGAAAATGCGGGATTGGCCTTTCTGTCTCTGTAGATACTTTCTCTCCCTGCCTTGACAATGCATCCCTGAAATGCTTATGGAGAGTTAACACAGATATTACAGAAGGTGTTTTCTTGCTATTTCAGCAAGGAAATGTGTTTTATTGAATTTTTCCCCCTCTGATACCTTGGAAAGCATCACTTACTTTGATCTGATTATGAATTACTGCTGACTAACTTCCTTTAGGAAAATAAAACCACATTAGCAATAGGTATTTTGTCACTTTGTAGGATTTTATTTTGATGATCTTTTACCAACCACCATTGATTTCTGCTTTAATATTTTGGTGACCGTTTTCTGGAAGTGTTGTTGGATAACCATACTTAGGTGTATACAAACGGTGTTTTTCCATGTTTCATACTATACATGAGATGGATTTAAAATGGAGTGCTTTATAAATTCATTTACTGAGCCCTCTATTTCATGAGTGTGTGCTGATTGTCAAATAATTAAGACAGAAACAAATATATATTTTTTATATCAACATGCCCTGTTGATCTTAGACTTTGTCATTAGCTCCAACCAGGCTCCAAACAAGGAGGTCGTCATCTCTGGATGTTTTCAGCCTGCAGCATTCACTCCTGCAGGAGGTCACCCAGGGACAAGTGACTCAATTTTTGGAGGGCTGATAAAGTTATGATCACTGATAATGATTCTTGTTAGGGGAGATAAAAATCACATCTTATGCTTTGGGATAAACTGAGTTGGCAGCTCGATGCTGATAACCAGAGAGCTTACTCTGAGGCTTTGAGGGGGGGACTAATTGTGGGGTCTTAAGAGGCAAAATGTCTTTCTGTAGCTTTATTGCTTGTATTTGATACTCTTTGTAAGGACTGGCAGCTTTTTGAGTGTCTCTCTGCTCATGTGTGACTTCAGGCTGTGATAGGAATTAATCATGAGTGACCAATATATTTAATTTTACCATACAGTACCCTGGATATACCACTTGAAAATTCCAGGCTCCCTCAGAAGTGGTTCATTATTCTAGTGCAGGTTTTTCTCCTCCTCCCTCTTGATGGTTGGGTTTGTGTGGGACCCTTGGTTTTCTGTGGATCTGCCAATGGATTATCTGTGGATAACAACAATCAGGTCTCCAAACGTTTCTCATTGTCAACAAACCTCCGTGGTTTTTGAGGTGTTGAAGACCAGTGATGTGCATTACAGAGCTGGACAGGGATCCTGAGCTTGTGATCCAAAGGGGAACTGACTTGGATTAGACCAAAGAAAAACCTTGAGTTTTTTTCTTTTAATGTGGAGTCTGTGTCATTTTAATCATCAGGAGGAAAAGGAGATGTCCAAGTGTCTGTGGGAGTTTTGGGGAGAAGGGGAGGAGACTACCCTGAACTAATTTCCATTCTTTGGCTTCCCCACAGTTCATGGCTACTAATAGCATTGCTTTCATAAGGAATTCTAAATTGAAAACATTCAAAAGCTTGCCAAAATATAGTCTGCTTATTTCATCAAAGAACAAGTGTTTTCAACTCTTTTCTTGATGAGCTTTGCCAACACAGTTTTACTCCTACAATGAAACATTGACACTCTCTCTCCACCACCCACCATGTGGTGGCAGAATAACGAGTTGCATCAAATCATGACAAGTCTTCATCTGAATACAGACTAGTACTGTGCAGACAGAATTTCTTGAGGTGCACAGTTTAATTATGGATTTGGGCCCCTCAGGATGATTATTGACAGGATTTTATGATTGACACTTGCTGCTTTGGGGTTTGCTGATCAGCTGTGATGGGCTGAATGAGCCATGTCAGAAGTTTGGTTTGTTCCTGGATCTGGTGGCTGCTCAAGTACTTCTGACACAAATACTGAATCATCAGTGTCTGAAATGAGCTTTCACGGGTGTGCCAGCAGGCACAGATTCATCACAGGGGCCAAGAGAGCTGATTTCTCGTATTAGTGCCTGGAGAGGCAGGGGCTCTCATGATTTTGTGATTAATTCCACAGCTGCTCCTGCTCTTGGTCAGGTAAGGGTTGTTGCTCCAATGCTGTTATGAGTGAACAGAAGCCCATGTTGAGATTTATCATGATGACTTAGTGAAAGTAGTGAAATTATTTTTAACAGCGATGATTGCACTGGCTTGGCTGATGAGTGTGAATGTGAGGCACTTGTGCTTACAACACATGGGCTTTCATTGAATTTTCAGATGTAGTTAAATAGGTTTATCTTGGTATGCAGTTCTTTGTGGACATTAAGATCTGAGTGCCTGATCTAGGCTGATCCATTCATGCCCTTTCTTGATCAAGGAGGAGAGTGTACTAGGAATCCTGAAACCAGAGCAGATTACAGGAGAGCCAGAGCTGCCAAGATGTTCAACTACACCTTTATTTCTTGTCTTTGATTGTTTTAAAATATTTTTGCGGAGGTCTGTATTCTCTTCCTCACGCCCCCGTGAAAGCATGGGCAAAATAAGGCTTTGTGTAGAGGATCGGGATCATGGTTTGGGTTTTACTGTATTATTTATTAATTCAAACAGCAACCATTGGGTCTTGCCTGTTCTTTTCTCGTGCAGAGCAACTGATTCAACTGAAGCAGCTAAAAATCTCCATGTTCAACCCAAAAAATAATCACTATCAGTGTTTAATTAAATCTGTGGAACTCTGCCTCATGATAGTTTTGGTGCTAAAGTTTCACATGAATTTGTTTTGGTGCTAAGGTTTCACATGAATTTGAGAGACTGGAGAAACTCATGAGAGAAATCCTCTAATATCAATGGGAAATGTCTGACCACAAATTGGTGGAGAAGCATTTTAAGGAAATATCAATGTCTCTTGCCCTTTCCTTAACTCCTTTAGTATCCCCTTTTGGCTCCTGTCAAAGGCAGATTATTGGGATAGTGGACTTGGTTTGACACATTAGTGCTGCCCTTGTAATCCATCGAGACTTTCATTCTGCTTGTTTTGTAGACTATTTTATAAATAATGTGGCCTTACAGCCAGAAACTTTAGGGGAGGGGGGAAGTGAGGTTTCATTCTTTAAGCATGCCCATATTGATTTTGCTTGTGTGCTTTTATTGTTCCAGCTTATTCCATAATAACCATAATAATTTATTCCTTGTAGCTGGTATGTTGGCCATTTCCCAAAATGACCATTTTCAGTTGTCTCCAAGTGCCTATAAATCAACCACAAATTTTTATAGTATCCTTCAGTTTCTCCTCTTCCCCCAGCATAGCAGTAAATACAAAATAGGCTCCATAATGTTGTTTTCTTTCAGTGGAAAAATGGACAAAATCCAAAATGGATTGGTTTTTTGTTTGTTTGGCTGTGCTTTGTTTAAATGGGGTGAGCTGCACTGCTTTGTAGGGGTTTGGTTTGACCCCCAAAACTGAGAAAAATAGATGTATAAATTTCCACTCAGCTCATATCTCGTGAGCACCTATTCAGTGTTGGCCCATGCAGGGAAAACCAGAGTGAGTTATGAGCTGTGGGGTTGCCATACCTGTGCATGCTGGGTTTAGCCAGGGGTTCTGCTTTTAAAAGCCTTCTGCTGGGCATTATCCAGCAGATAAATAAACTGGAATTAAAGAAGCAAAGGAAAAAGGTTGTGCCCTTCCCCTGTGAGTGCAGTTGACTGAACAGAAACAGTGCCACTATCAAGAGAGCATGTTATGTTTAAGCGGCAGCAGTAGCTTCATGGCAAGAAAAATGGATTATAAAGGAGTGAGTTTTCAGCTAAACCACAGTATTCATGCTCAGTTTTATTCAGTCCTTTCCAGCAATGCCCTTCCCCTGCCCTCCTCCTGTCTGTGTAACTTGGGAGGTGCCCCAGTGTGGGTGCTTTGTTCTCTTTCTCCCCCAGACCTGGCCGTGGGCATCGATCTCCTCGGGGTGAGGTGTCCACCTCCAGCTCTGGTGAACTTAAAAACAGGCCTCCCTCTGGAAGTTGTGCCAAGGTACAGGAATCTCTCCCTGAAAGCTGACAAGCCAGATTGTCAGGAGGGGAAGTGCAGTGTGGTTGTGCTCACTTGTTCCCGCCTGTGTGCCTGATGCTCTTGGCTGGAAAAGGTGGCTTTCCCTCTCTCCCAGTGAGAGCTAAACCCCCTTGCCGGGCAACTAAACACTGCCTTTTCTTTGGGTTTGCTGCGGTGGTGGTAAAGCCTTAGCTCATAAATAAGGCATTACTTTAGCTCAGTTATTTGCTTTATCATTGCCTAGACACTTTAGGAGCTGTAATTTATATATATCTATGTTTTAAATAAAGTCTTTGAAAGCAGCCATTAAGTTTTAGCATTTGCCTTTAGTATGAGCAGTTGGGAGGTTTATATCACGAGCTGGAATTCCTGTATTATGAAGACTGACTTAATAACCTTACAGGGTCTTTCTCTTTCCTGGCAAGTGAACAGTGCAACTTGTATGCAGAGAAGTTAATTTAACAAAAGGCTTGCAATAATACTCAGGCTGCAAATTTTATCAAAAAAAAATATTAATTTGTTACAAGCAAAACAACCACCATTAGAAGGGCAATTGTTGCACTGAATGCTGTGTATGGAATAATATTTTATCCCCAAGATGATCTTGCAAAGATCAGCTTTGAGTAAGAGGCAACTGCATGAGCCAGAATGAGTGCAGAGAGGTCTAATGGCCTGACCGATTAAAGCAGATGCCAGAAAAATTAACCTGAGTGGTGACTATTAAACTCCTATTGTATGAGACAAGTTCCTGCACTTGATGAACTTAAATTTGGGAACCACAAGAAAGTGGTGGCTGAAGCAGCTTTTGAGCTGTGCATCATCTTGTGTTGTGACATCCTGGTGTCTATCACCAGCCATACATGCAAGTGAGAAAAAAATGGGCATTTTTCCAGCAAGGTTTGTCACAGGTAACTTTCCTGATGTGGTAAAAGAACTTAGAATAACCCGGGAACTTCCAGCAAACAGATTTCTTGCAAGTTCAGATTCTCTTGAGTTATTGTCAGTCTGGGACAGATCACAGTATCTCTTGCACTCTTGCTTTACTTTGCAATAAAAACAGATAGAAAGTAGGGCTTTTCAGTTGGAAGAAAAGCTTTTATCTTCCTAATATTGTAACTTGAAAATCTTATACATTTTACAAAATCTTTCCTGATTAGACCTTCATTGGGAAGTTTGTGACTTTGCATGGAGCTTAGTTTAGGGTTATTCAGTCTGCCTGCAGTCAACCCTGCTATAGTTACTGAAACAAAGGAAAGGTGAACTAAAAATTAAACCTGATGTTCTCTGGCATCTAAAGAAGTGGTTTTATTTATTGCATTCAACAGAGCAACATGAATTGGAGTGTCTGGAAAATCTATTTGTTTTTTCCTTCAGATGTCAGGAAATGCAAGTGAGAGAGTTCCTGTCCCCAAACTTCATGAATTTGTTTTCCATCAGTACAGTTTCCAACACAGAGATGACAGCATGAAACTGAAGGCTAATAAAAAGTAATTTACTGTATTGTCCAAGTTGCTCCTCTCTGAGGAATTAAAATATTCTCCAACTTCCCCCCTCTATTTCTGTGATGCTGCTTTAATTGCATGTCAGGGCCTTGGGAAAGGGTGGCTGATGAACTGTGCCCACAGGAACGTTTGCACATAATTTTTTTGGACTTTCAATTGGATGCAGCTCACCCGAGGCAATAAACATGACATGTCTGGGAAAGGAGGGTATTCCAGTCAGCTTGATGTCACGATTATTAATTCCCAATCAGTCATGGGACTTTCTGGGACAAATTAAATTTAAAAAAGTAATAATAATAAAAACAAGCCAGGCGTTTGGTCTCCCCGCTCTTTCCCCACACAGCAGGACAGGGCGTGCTTAAAACAGGACAGGGGGCTTTGAGGTGTTAAACAATCAGGCCCAAGATATCACAGGTATAATTATGCTGTGTTGATCTGTCTATGAGAAGGTAATACATTGTCAAAGACAGTGTTCATTTGACAAGTGTTCTCGAGGGAGGGGGAAACATCATGACTGAGCTGGCAGGAATGGTCCTCCTGAAAACAGGGGAGTAGTTGCAGCAAAGGAGAAGGAACCCAGGAGTTTTCCAGTCTGTCCTCCTGGTTCATTATCCTTTACAAGTACACTGTGCAAACAGAGTTTAGCCAATGGAGCCAACTGCATAGACTGACATCCCTGCAGCCTGGCCCAGCTCTAGCTTCAGTTGAGCATATCTTCACGGGCAGTTGATAAAACAAAAGTAATTATTTTTTTAGGATCTAATTTTATCCTTTTTTTTTTGTTTTCTGCTAGGAAAAATAATTGAAGTCTTTGATTGGAAAAAAACTGTAGGGGACAGAAAACTGCTCTGCTTGCCTAGCACTTCGAATTTCATCTGCTGAATAATTATAAAAACCAAAACCCTGACAGTGATTAGGATGATTTTAAAAAAGTATTTCCTTTCTAGATGTCCTATAGATCTTACAGTTTTCAACAGTGCTGATATTGTTAAAATATCACTGACACTGCTGGTTCAAGACTCCATATAAGCATCCGAATTGTTGGTTGCTGCTCTGTGTCTGACTCTTGGGTGGCTGATCCTCATTGATGTGCACCTCTCCTCAGAGGAAGGACCAAGAGAGGGAACTTTGGATTTCTGGAATGAGTGAGGCCCACATCAGTCCCTGACCTCCTGTTTTTGAGGCAGAATGGTGCCTTTGTGAGGCTCCATTCCAACTCGGTGTGCTGATAAGATTGTGAGCCTGTTCATCTCTGAAGGGCTCAGCTCAGCAGAGCTGCCCGTGCTGTTTTCCTCTGTTGCCTGACAAGGCACAACAACTGGTGTTTAGAATTTCCCTACAAGTGACCCACAGCAATCAGCTTCAAAGTACAATATAAAAAAAAAAAAGTCATCCTCTACTTCCTTGGGTAGCGGGAAGGTGGGCAGAGTGACTCTTGCTTTGTCTCTGTGAAGAGGGATCTCAGGCAAGGTGGATGACCTTTCTGATTCAATTACTAGATATCTGGTCCAGCCTCAGGCAGATAAGCAAGCTCTAGACAGATCAAATTGTTATACAGAAATGTGCTGAAATGAAATTCTTTGTTAGAGTACATGGTGCTGTGCTGATCCACAGCTGTGCACTTCATGCTCACTTGTCCAGGAAATTACTGTTGATTAGACACTAAAAACTTTGTGCTGGGCACTCTGAGAAAAAGAGAGAACACACAATCCCCACCTTGCCCTGAACAGCTGGGATATGCAGCAAGTGCACAAGACATGGGGAAATACGTTTAAGGGAGGAGGAAACACTACATTTTGTGGCTTTCATGTGATATTTCTGTGGCTGATGCTCAGGCAGGAGCTTCAGAGAAACCAAGGCTTCAGGAAGATTTGCGGGAAGACAGTGATTTCCCAGGCTGTGCCGGAACAGAGGAGCAAAGACACATGTGCATGCAGAGAGCACAGGCAACAAGCCAAGGGGCTTGGGCAAAGCAGGCAAAAGCTTGGGCCAACGTGGTTCTTACAGTTCCTGCCCTGCCAAAATGTGGGATGTAAAGCCTGGTGTGGGGGATTGAAACCATTTGGGGCATGTTGGCCTGCTGGGGGAGCCCTGGCTTTGCACATTGATTGTGTTGCAGTGGACTTTTTTCCTATAATCCTACAACTTTGAGTAAAGATAAGTAGCAGGGCTGGAATGTATGAATTGTTAGAAATACATCCCATTTCCATATCTGGCCTGTAACAGAAATCTTCTTTGGGACAGATGTGCTATTTCTTCAGGGTTATGTTGCTTGTGTAATACTGTTGACTTGCAGCCTCGTTACTGACAATAAGCCAGTAGCTTTTCCAAGTGGGGATTTACTAGAAAATCTTAAAAAGCAGCCCTGATGAGAGGGATGACCTGGAAAAGAAAACAGCCCTTCTCTAATGTCAGTGGTGGGAGTTTCTGAGGGCTGAGCTCTTCAGTGCAAGAAGGTAAAGCAGGATCCAGAAATGGAGCTGTCACTTCTCCTGCAGTGGGAGAGATGACCCTGAGTCACCAGACAAAGATAACTGGTTTCTCTCTTACCCTTGGCACGGCTGGTGATGGAAAGTCAAACTTGACTTGTAGGTGGGGAGTCCATGTAATGCAGGGGCCTGTACTCCAAAATTGAATGCACAGGACAAATGAGGCTGAAGGGGAGGGAAGGATAAGGAACAAGCCAGAAACCCTGTCACCCACTTATGTCTCTCACTTTTATTGCTGGTTCCCTCTCACTGCTGCACTTAGAGTAAGTGTTATTGTAAAAACACAAACAACAAGAGGGGAAAAAAACCCCACCCAAACCCCAAACCAGCTCCAATCCATCGCAAAACAGTCTTCGCTCCTCACAATGTGGCAGAGGTTCTAGTGCTGTGACCCTGCCAGGTTCTCAGGTGAAGGGGAACTACTTCAGTGATTCCTGGCACATGGGATGGTCCTTTGTTCATTGCTCTTGGAAGTGAGAAGTAGGGCTTGTCTTTTCTCTAAGTGCTGCTGGATATTAACCCAAGGTTCATTCAGTGCGTACCTTCAGTGAGGCACAGAATGTCACAACTAAGTGACCATCCCTCCTCCAGTGCCTAGACCAGGTAACACCCTTAACAGTAAATGAGGAGGGTCTTCATCTGACCTTCTTTACACTGATTTTATAGGTCTGTTGTCTCCTGTGGGGGCACTTCTTGTTTATATTGTGAGATCAGAATCGAGTCAGATGCTTCTGTTTAGAGGGTAAGAATATTGTAGCATTTTGCAACTTTTTTTTAAAATAAAAATAGGAAATTAACAATTCTATATTTCTTAATCCCCTTTAGATTATCTGCATAGGTAAATTGACTTTATGGATCTGTTAGGGGTGCATGTGATTGAGTGCTGGTACAATTGCTGCAGTGTTTGTACCTTCTTGCTCCTGCCTTGTAGTCCAGCTGGGGCAGAGAATCATTCGCAGCTTGCTGTGATACACCACATTTCTTCACTGTTTAAATCACTGGCCTCATTCAGGCACTTGGGAAGAGTTTCCTCATGAGTGTGGCATTTAAATGTGTGCCAGTGTAGTCTTTTGACCAACCCCTTGGTCCTGGGTTGGATGGCACCAACCCCCTAGCCCTGGGTAGACCCCTGCACGAAAACAGCCCTAAGAGGTGGTTCCTGTTCTGTGGAGTTCACTTACTGATTGCAACTTGTGCATGTGTGTTGATCTACATAAATCTAGGAAGAAAGTGGCCAAATAATGTGTCTTCTGTGAACACAGAGCCTGGCATGAGACTAATTTAAGATAACATTTGATCATTTGAATTTGGAAGCAAAAGGTGGGGAAGAAACACAGCAGCTCCTCATGAGCAAGGAAATTATGGGAGTCAAGTCTTACCTGTGTTTCTGTGGAGGGGGAAACAAAGCCCTCAGAGATAAACAGGGCCAATTTTTAGGACTGGGTTGTGTGGAATGTTATCTTGATCTTGGCCAGCCCTCTGCCTGCCCTGCTTGGACAGTTCCACACAGTCCTCAATTTTCCTTCGTGATACCAATGAGGATGGAGTATAGCTGATGTATTACCCTTCCCCAGTGCAGGTCTTAAAACAAAATTCCCCTCCCTGTGGGAATTCTCTTTGAATATTTTATTCCATAAAGGCTCTTATTTAGCAGCAGAAATTGGTGTGTAATCTCCCCTCTGTCACACATACTTTTTTTTTCCCCTCCTGTTTTATAACAAATCAGTTCTTTGCATCTCAGCTTGTAAATTGATGGCAGCAATGTCTTTGATAACAGAATCCATGAGATATTAATTAATAATTTCTGCTGAATATTCTGACTAATCCTTTAGACAGGATGGTTGTTTTTTTTCGGACATTGGCAAGCACCTCTCTGATGTTCGGAACTATCAAAATAATTGTCATCTGAATATCTTTCTAATTCAATCATATTCTTTTGGGGGATTGGGTTTTTTCAACTATAATGATTTCTTTAAATACTATGAGCAATAACTTGAGTTCTAAGAACTGTAGCCTTCAGCTAGTATGTGAATGACAGTGTTGGATTTGACTGAAGTGCTTGTTTCATTACCCAGATAAATGTTTGGCTGGTGTTGGTTCCTGCTACAAAGGACCTGCTGCTGCTGATGGTACACAAAATGTTGTTCCCTTAGTCTCTGTGAATATTTGTTTCCACTAAAACAGCTCACAAAATTGCTGGAACTCTGTTGTTTTACTGGAAGACAGCAACAACCACCATAATCAAGACCATAAAAAGCAGGTGTGTCTAAAAAGTCAGGGCATTTTGAGTTTTGTGACCGGAATATCTGTGATTTAAAATGGAGGGTAATTTATTTGTGGATGTCAGAGTAGCTTGATTTGACAAGAAAATAAAATACAGCCTGTGGAGTAGGTTAGGTGGAGGGGCTTGGTTTGGAATTCTTCACTATTTTAAAGCAACAACCTAATCTCTGTGGAGTCTGGTTTAAAAAAGGTTGCTCTGATGGTCTGCTCATGCACTTGTTAGCATGTGTTTACTGTGACTTGAGGGGAGTACTGTACAACTTTGCGTTATCTAAGCACTAGTGGAAGTCATCCGTGGACTGTGAAGGAGCCAGAGTTTCATACACCAAGTTGAATGAAAGTTGGAAAGCACTGAGGCAGAGAGTTCTCTCTTCAGTGATGAAAACCTTCATTAACACAGGATGAAGGTCACGACTCCCAGAACTTCAGCAAAATTCAATTGCCTGCCCAGTCTCCAGACTGAATGTCCAGCTGAGTGTGGTTGTCAACTAAATTGACTGTATGAGGTGCACCTGCATTGCATGACTGAGAGATGGAGTGGACCAAAGGGTTAAATGAGTAAAAATTGTTTGAGGTGACCAGACTGTCAGGTGATGGAGATTTTGGAGTCTGAGTACCCTGACTGAGTTTGACTGCAGCATTCTGTTGGGTGGTACAGTTTGGGTGCAATGAAGCTGGTCTGTAAGAGCAGGGATGGATGTATTTGGAAGGGATAACCAAAAAAATCCATAACTGTGGAATTAACAGCCTTTTGTGAAGTCAGGGGTTTTGCCAGAGGAAAACTAGCTAATTGTTCATGGCTGTGGTTTCAGATGATGGTGTGCATGTGCTCAAATGTCCATTGGAACATTGTTCAAAGCAATGCTGCACTTTGATCTGGGGCAGCTGCATCAGTTGCCTCTGAGATCAGCTGTGAATGTGTCTGAGCCATCTACACAACAACCAGCACCTGTGGTTGAAGTCAGTAACCTATCCTTTATTTAGCTGTAATTCCTTGTAGGCTTGCACTTGGACTATTATGTACAAGTAAAGAACATTTCCTGTTTCCTCCTTCCTACTCCTGCTTTGAAAGTTAAAAACAGACTATGGACATCCACTGATAGTTGCAAAAATAAGAAATCCCCAGATACGTTTCAAAGCATGGCTCTTTAATAAGTGATCATTCTGGTAGCTGTAAGGGTGAGGGGGACATGCTTTGGCCTCCACCATCAGCCTTGTATCTCACACAGTATTTTCAACTTCAGTCGTGTGCAGTAGGAGTCAGCTCTGAACAGGCTGGGAGTGACTCTTGCATGGGAAAGTTCCTTGATGTCTGAAAAGGGACTTGAAGCTGCTGTTTCCAAGTTTCTAGGCAAAGCAGAGCTCCAAGAGAAGTTCACCTGAGTGTGGAGGCAGTACCAGGGGCTGATTAAAGACTCCTGTTCCTCGGGTCTTCCTGGAGCCCAGCTGCAGTCTGGTTTGAGGAGCAGAAGAGAGCAGGATGCACCCCACAGACAGGGTCCCACTGAGCCCTGAGCATGGAATTTGGCACTGCCAGGTGGTGCCTGGCTGTTCTTTGCTGGTGGACTGCTCTCCTGTGGGATTGAAGGTCATGCAGGGTGGAAAACTGCCTGTTCTCTCCTTTTCTGCAGCTTTTTGTTTCTCTAAACAGCTGGGGGAAAACTCATGTGGGCAGTGGGGAGAGATGGCCAGATCAGAGGAATGGAAGAACTCTGGTACTGAGCACACTGAACAAGGCAGAAATAGCAGAAAATATCAGACCTTGGCAGGTGGGGAGGGAAGGGCAGGATGAAGCAAAGCCTGGCAGGTGGAAAGAAACGTTGACCTGAAAAAAAAAATCTGTGCTCCCCCTTCCCCTCCAAATTCTTGCATAGCTGTACTTGGAAAACTTCTTCAATTATGCTTGCAGCATTTCTGGGGGAGGAGAGAGGAAACAAGCAAACAAACCCCCCCAAAAATCAACCAAACTAAGGAGGTGGGGGTTTTTTGTTTCCTTTCTTTGGTTTGTTTTGGGGATTTTGTGTTTTTTTGGTTTTGTTTGTTTGTTTGGGGTTTTTTTGGGTTTGGGGGTTTATGTTGATCATGTTCAGGTAGGTGAGCTCAGTGAAACAGAGCCTTGCTCAGTGCTCTGATGTTCCCAATAAAAATCTCTGCTCACTGAACTGAGGATTCTGACAGGAATGGAAATGCAGTGCCTTGCACAGTGACAGGCTAATCAGGGAGTCAAGGCCTTGTGCAGCCACTTTGGGGAGGGGAATAACCAGGTGGTACTTTTATTTATTTTTTTTTATAGCCAATGTCTCTGGGCTTTAATAGGAAGTGCATAGCCTTGGTTTGTGTGTGTGACTGGTGAGTAACTGAGTGAATGAGCAGGAGGCGCACTTGGGCTTCTGGAGTGACTTGAAAACCTGGCTGAGGTTACAGGTTAAGGGTGCAAAATTTGTGTGACTGTGCTTTTTGTCTCTGTGAAGTTTAGTTTTAGAGGTTTTGTGATAGTACCACACCTACGAACTTGCACAAGGAAGGTCAGCTAACTTAAAAGCTCTTTATTTAGTCCTGTTGCCTTTCCTGGAATTTCTAGTGGAGTCTGAGTCAAACTCTTGCGTCAGATAAAAATAACACCAATGTGTTAATATAAAGATATACATGAAAGCTTAAAGATCTTAGTTTCTCTTAATAGAGCTGTTCCTCCCAAAGTCATACTGATTAAGGCTAGGAAACTGACACTTTCTGAAAGCTAAAGAAAAGGAAATAGTCGGGACAACTTTTTATGAATGCAGCCTTTAGATTTCCTCCTGTCTTAAGAGGGAGTTTAAAAAAAAAAAAAAAACCAACAAAACCATTCCACAGCCAATATATCATATAACCTGAGTTTTGCAGCTGAGAAATTGAGAAAGATACTTCCTCAGCTTTGAACTGAGCAGGATAGTTTTTCTTCCTATAGCATTTCCTATTCTTTTTCTGCCTCTGTCTTTAACCAGAAAGTCTGTCTGTGGTTGTGTGACCTTTAGGTGTAATGAGACCAAACTATCGAAAGCTTCCAAATGGTTTTTTGTTTGGTTTGTTTTTTAACTAAACAAAACCCCCCATAAACCCAAAACAAAACCCCACAATAAACAAAACCCCCAGAATTAAGGCTTTCTTCTTCAAGTAAAATACAACCCCTGTATCTTTCTTGCCACATGTTACCTGGAGCATCCCAAGCACCACATCTGTGAATTCTGATTGTTGTTCTGATGGAAGGACTGCAATTCCAGCTGCTCCTGGAAGAACTCACTCTCCAGTCTCCTGCAGCTCAGAGGTGTTGGCCAACAGCACTCCCAAAATTGGTCCAAGCAAAGTTGTAGGCACTGCAGGTATGCTCTTAGCAGTCCCTTGTTTAGGAGATGCTCTCTGTTGGTTAACCCAGAATTCAGCTCCATTTTTAAGCATCACTTAAAAACTTTAGTACCCATACAGTGCAGCTCTTTCCCTTTAAAGCTGGCAAATCCCATCAGCTGTCTGAAATGGGGTTTGAAGCCATCCCAAACTCTACTGTGCATTATCAAATCCATTTTAATTAAAGCTCAGTTTCAGCTGATGGCCTCAAGTCTTAAGCTCCGTAACTCAATTCTTCTCTCAACCATGTTGAACAGACTCCTGCTGAATTTTGAGCTTAGAATAAATCCACACAGATTTTTCTGGAGCTGTTCCAAGGGTGTTTCTTTGCAGTACTGCTGTCTAGTGCTATTTAAAAATGGAAAGTGCAATCAGATGCTCTTATATGGCTGAAACAAGAACTCTGTTTTTTAACAAAAAACTAGCTTGCTCTGACACAAGCAATGTATTTGTGACCCCATCAATATTGTAGTTTTTCAGAGAGGAAAAATACATAATCCTCTGTCAGTGAATTGATGAGGTTGGGTTATTATTTCCTGTCAGATGTGGGTGCAGTGACCATGTTAACTGATAGGCCCAGGCATTATGTGGGAATTTACAGTGAAAAAGCACATCTTCCAGCAAGACAAAAGGCCAAAAATCAAAGCAGCAGCAGCAGCATCTGTGTTGCTTTTACACTAGTGAAGAAGCAGTGGGATAAACATTTTCAAGCACATAAAGGAGAAGGCATTTGGGACAAGCCAGCCTGGATTTATCGAGGGCAAGCCTTGCCTGACCAACCTCATTTCCTGCTGTAATGAGAGAAGGAGTGTTTTGACAAGGAGAGAACAAGGCATGTTGTTTACCTCACCTTTGACATGGTCTCCCCACTCTGCTCTCGTAGCCAAATTGGTGAGAGATGGGTTTGATGAGTGCAAAGGAACTGTCTGGGCTGCTGCTTTTCAAAGGTGGTGACCAGTGACACCAACTGATGGCTCATCACCACTCTCAGCTCCCAGAGGTGGATACTGATGCCAAGACTGTGCCTTTTAACGCCCCAGAGATGGGGTAGGGAGGCGCTCACAGGGAATTCCCGAGAGCTGCTAAACATGGGAAGTGCTGGAGGGGGCAGGGGGCTCTTCAGAGGGACCTGGGCATCTCCCTTAGAGATGCACTGCTGGTTTTTTTGGCAGCTTTTCCCCTCTCTTTGGTCCCTGTTGGGCTGCACCTGCCCTGGTGCATCTGGGCTGGCTGTTCCTGTCACCTCCTTGTGCTCCACGGGCTGGGAAAGGAGGAGTTGCTTCCCTGCTGTCACAGGAGCGGGGCTGCCAAGAGACCCTCCCCTGCCTGGGGTGGGGTGAACAGCTGGAATCAGTAAAAGCAGCTTCATTTGGTCTGTTATAGACTTGCAGCGTGTGGCGTCTGATGTAAAGCTGATTTACCCATTAACCACCTACTTTGGAGGAGCAGGAAAGGGAATTCCCAGTCGGGATGAACGCAGGGCAGCCTGTTGTTGGGATGTGGATGTGTTTGTGCCTTCAGGGGTTGGATGCCCGTGGGAACCTTTTCAAACACAAGCACAGGGATAAGAAGAGCTTCTCAAACATTGGCTTTGATCTAAAAAAACCACATGGTCAGGATGGCAACTGTACTTCTTAACTTGCTCCATTCCATTCCACGAACTTATGTTTTGGAAATAAATGTACCTACCTAGCCAATTTCTGCTGAGTTTACTCACACACCAGTCGCTGTGCCGACTCATTCTAGAGAAGGGTTTTTATCATGCCACAACTGAAGAAAAGAATTGGGTTTTCTCCTGAAAGTGCAAGAATTAATAAAAGGAGAAGTGTTTTAATGGAATACATTAAAGGACTAATTCTGCTGAGCAACTAGAATCCCTTATGGATGCATTTCTGTCCCTTTTTATTTTTCACTTTTTATTTTTTAGCAGTTTGACAATGCTTAAATTCAGTGTTTTCTGTTTAACTCTTTTTAAATAGGTAGGTTAAGCTTGCCAGCTATTACTTCACTAGGTAAGAAAATACCTTAAATCTGGATTTGATGGAAGATATTTGCCTCTGTCATAGACATGCATTCTATTAATATTTAATATTGTATTAAATTTATTGTTGTAATAGCTATATCTAGGTACATGGCAAGGGAGAGAACTTGAGGTGTGAACTTTTCAGAGGTGCCTATAAAAGTTTATGTAGTTTGCCCAGTCTGAAGCAGAATGTGATAGTTTTTTAGTACTCTGAATTCTGTAGGTCAGGTGCAGGGAGCTGGGCTGCTGGAACTGATCCTTTCTGACAAGCCCATCTTTTCTCTCTCACATGGAAAGTGTTTCCCAAATAGACACAGCCTGAAATTGCCATTTGATTACTTTTGATAGATTAAAGCTGGCAATAGTCACCAATAAGCTCTGCTAGGGAAGCGTCCCATGCTGGAAACCAAACCAGCAGCACAGCAAGGCAGTGTCTTTGAGCGGGGATTTTTGTGCTGGGTGAAAATGAGCAGATGCTCTCTGGGATCCTCATCCCCCAGACCTGTGTTTGCACCGTGCTGGCAGAAGGGTTTTTCCTTTTCCTTCTCCCCCCCCCCC
>VXAU01000309.1:107757-197445 GCA_013399695.1 Formicarius rufipectus | reverse complement strand
CATCGACCTCAGTGAAAATGTAGGTATTAAACAGAAAGGCACTGTAGGTGTGTGAGCAGGGAGAAAATCACATGCGCAGTCTGCTGCCTCATCCTCAGCTTCACTCCGTGACCCACAGAGATTTCTAATCTTTTTTTTTCTCACTTAATTCTGGCTGGGAGAAAGGATTATTTTTAGTTACCATACCTAACACCCGTGTAGCCCCTCCATGAGTTCCATTCAGCCCTTGGTGAAAGCTGAGCTGCATCTCTGGGTGCAGCCCAGGCAGTTCGCAGCTCTATTTTGTACACAAATACATCACTTTAAAAACAATGTGTTCCTATATTTTCACCCAGTCCTTTTTCATTCAGGTACAAACAGAGTTTTTTAGCCCTGCTTCTGATAGCAATTGAAGGATAATTTGCAAACTATTTCAACTGTATTTCTCTTGTACCAGCACACCTTGGTTTGAAATCTTGCTGCAAGCAGAATTCTAAGCAGTGGGACCAAAGGGGCCTTTTTGTCTAACAGGAGCTTCTTGTGAATGGGGTACTATTAAAATTTCTCTGGATTAACAGCATTTGTTGGCCAAACAAATGCAGTGGAATGTATAATAACCTCTTAATAACAATTAAAATGTGTGCAGATCAACAGCATCTCTCTGGAGAAGGAGGATAGTCTGGAGAAGCCCAGTTGAGGACAGTCAGCCTCTTTCTCCCTTTGAGCTCAGCCTTGTGCTTCACAGGGCATCATGAGGTGCTTGGTGACCTTCTAGGCTGTAAAAGGAAAAAGTATGAGAGAAACATTTTCCACTCCTGACACAGGTTTGCAAAAAGCTCATGTTTAAAACATGCTTTCTTTGGAAAGAAAGGAGCTGCAGATAATGAACTGATGTGTAGATATAAAGTAGTATCATAAACGTCAATGTATCTTTTAGCCTGATATACCTGATGGTTGTTCTTCAGCAATGAAAATATAAATACTTCCAAAAGCAGACAGCAGCAGGTGTCTTGGTTATTTAGGATTGTTATTTAGGACTAAATGCATCTTTTGTTCATTATCAGATTAAGGTTCCGCCCAAATTTTCATATTCATTTTTCTTTTACCAGCTGCTCTTAAAAACAAGCCAAGTGACTCCAAATCATGAGAAACCAAACACCAAAACATCTGTATTTTTTTCTCCTGCACTGTTAGCAAGGTAACTCATTTTGGACTTCCACAGAATCCCGAGACCAAGAATCGTGGAAAGGCTTGGGTTGGAAGGGACCTTAAAGATGACCCAGTTCCAGCCTGCTGCTGTGGTCAGAGAGAGGTCAACCAGCCAGGGTTGCTCAGAGCCCCATCCAACCTGGACTTGGACACTTCCAGGGATGGAGCATCCGCAGCCTCTCTGGGCAACGAGGAGCTTGTTGAGACAAGTGTGTTGCAGGGAATTTTTGGGTGCAGCAGCTGGAGCTGCCAGGCAGGCAGAGCATCTGAAGTTGGTCCTGGTGTGTGGAAAGCACAGGAAGAAATCCCTGTCTGAGAACTGTGCTCCCATTCCAGCTGTGTGGTGGTTCCCCCACCCCCCTCCTCCCAGGTTTTAAGTTCAAGGCAGCACTCTGGAAGGATGGAAATTAATGTTAGAGTTAAATAAACCCAAATTTGCTCTGTGTTCTTACCAAATTATCACAGTCTTCTTAAATGTTGGTCATGGCTAAACAGGGTGAAATTCAAGAGTTTAAAATGAAGCTACTAAAGAGAATTAAGTTGAAACAATTCAAATGGAATTTACCTCTCTAAATGAAAGCAACTGATAGAGTTTTCATGTTCTTTAACTTCCTTCACATGTGCAGATCACTTTCCTTCTCCTCCTTTTTGCCCTTTCCCGAAAATAGGTGATGCCTCTGCTAAATTGTGTGGTTCCAGCTGTTAGGGTGGGTCCAAGGACTTCTGGTATTAGAAGTGAGTTATCAACTGATTGATTTTGTGCAACCATGGGTTTCTAAAATCTTAGGAGTCTGACTTTTCTCTGACCCAATAATAGCACCCATTAGTTTTTATGTACATTTACAGCCTTTCAAAATGTTTTCAGTCAAGCTTCTTTCAACATCCTTCATCCCTCCAGACTTCTTTCCATGGAGAAATTGGTGTTTTGAGCTGGAATTCTCCCCTCACGTGACAAGTTTTATGCTCTTGTCTTTTCATTGCCAAAACTCCACTGCTCTTTTGCATTTTAGTCCTTGCTTTTGAGCTTTCCTCCGGTAAAATACCTTGGTTTATTCCCAGCTTCTGTGAGTTTGAGACTCTCCTCAAACAGCAATTTAATAATAATCAGACTGTGATAAATGTCAAGGGACGTAGTTAACAGAGTGCAACACTTGATGTGTGATCTGAACGTGTCGTTCTTGCGTCTCACACGTGGGCTGCTTGCAATCTGAATTTATAGCAAAGCAACATTTGGTCATTATTGCCAGCATCCAGAACAATACACTGTTTCCTGAGTGTGAGAAAACAGAACTGTTTCACTGTTTTTAACCAGAGCAGGCTGTGCCTTGTTACATATTCCTCAGCATGTGAGGATGGAATGGTTAGATGTGACCTGTGCTGCACGAGGGAGGTCACCCTGGGCACTGACCAGCTAAACCCAGCTAGAACTGTGCCCATTTCCTTGGAATGAACT
This sequence comes from Formicarius rufipectus, assembly GCA_013399695.1. NCBI lineage: Eukaryota > Metazoa > Chordata > Aves > Passeriformes > Formicariidae > Formicarius > Formicarius rufipectus. The sequence goes on along the minus strand of VXAU01000309.1, from coordinate 194,804 downwards.
GTTTCAAGGCCAGAAGTCTGAATCATTTTCCCTGAGTAATCTGAATTCTAGAAGAGGCAAATAGGTCCATAGGTTTGCCAAGTGTGATTTATTTTCATATTTGTGGTGCTTAATGGTTTCTGTAAATTTCAATTTGTGTTAGATAATTTATATCAGCTTCAATTTACATCAAATTTGCTGGTACATGGGTGTCTCTTTATGGTTAAGGCAATTAATAATCTGGAATTACCAGCCACTCATATTAATCAAATGCCTTATTACGAGTAGAATGACTCTTATTATCATACATACAAGATAAAAGAAATGCTAATTGCCTTGCTTTGGAGCAATTATTCAGCAGTTATCTAGACAATGACAGCATAGACACTATTACAGCTTCTTTATCATGCAGGTAATGTTGTTCATAGAAACTGTCCTCTAAGCTGGGGTAATTCCAGTTAGGTTTGTACTCTTAATATATTATTAATTTTAGTAACATCTTCCTCTAAGTGTGCAGGTTTGCATGCACTCAAATTATGTACATAATGTGTGGAACTCTGAGTTTCTATAACCAACCTTTTCTTGAATATCTTGAGCAATCCATGTGGACCTGTTTCAGTCAGATTATAAATGAAAGCATCATCTAATGTATATTTTCTGTCTTCACCTTTGTTCTTGTGTTTCTAATACAGCAGCACTTTTCTGTAATATTTCTGTTTTCATTGGCAATGAAAAATAAATTATAGTTCAAATTAGGCATGTTTTATTGTATGTTCACTCCTCTAGATGAATGTTTTCTATCCCACACCCACTGTGATTGCTACTCAATTGATTCAGTGTTCAGATAGCAAGGCCTGGGTTTTTTTGCTGAGAATGCAACTCCTGAAAACAGAACCCCCCAATTTTCCATAAAGGATTCTGGCAGTGCATTATAGCAACCATTTTCTAAGTTAAAATCACCCCTAAATGGAACCCTTTTCAGTGGTTTGCTGCTTAGCTGGATAAGTGATGATGGAAGGACTTGGACTGTTGCAGGTACAGCATGGATGAAGAGGCAAATAGTGTGTGCAGAACACTGGTACACCACACGGTCAAGAGGAATCCAAAACGCAACAAAATGTTTTAAAATAGGGGACTGAAGTCTTCAAAGAAAATCCTGGATTACAGACACTGGAGAATACTGAGCATTTTTGTTGGTTGGTTTGTTTGTTTTTTATGCTCCTTAAAAGTCAGTTTTGGACTCTGGTTTTTAACGAAATGATCCAATCTATGAAATCTGTGCAAGTTACTGATTTGAAATAAAAGCACTGCAGTGCCAAAAGACTATTGCCCATGAGCACATACACTGGGTTTTGTTGATTCATCAGTATAAAGCTGTGCAATCAGAGTAGTTTTATACCAGTCTCTAGATGATGGGGGTTTTTTTAAGAACACACCTAATTTCAGAAGTGGTCTTGTAAAGTTCTCAGGTAAACCACACCTTTAATTTTGAAACAGGAAGGGACAACTGATTTCTCACGTGTGTCCATGAAATTGCTGGAGATATTGCTGAGAGACCTGTGAGGGCTGGTTTGTGCCAGCAGAACTGTGCAAGGAGTGAGGAATAATATGGCTCTGAATCCTTGGGGCATCCCAGTTCAAGGCAGACTTGGACCAAATCCACTGAAATCTAAGCACAAGACAGTTTTTCTTGCTTTTCTATGGTGATTGTAACTTGGTAAACACTTTAGGACTTACGCAGACTTGGTGACAAACAAATCAGCTGAGCTATGGCAGATTTTTAGGCATGTGCTCAGCCTGTAGGAAAACACCATCATTTAGGGGCAGGTCAGGAGAGGTTGTACATGCCCATGGACAGTTCAAGTTGAAACGTTGTATGACAATTTGCTAAGTTCTGCAAGAGTGCTGATACTGATGGAATCATACCATAAAATAATCCCCAACCCCTTCAGCTGCTTATGTCCTTCAGTTTTCTGCATTTGAAGGGGATGGACTGCAAATCTTTCCCATATTTTGAATTTCCTTGCACCTGTATAAATCAACAATGCAGAGCTGCCTTTTGTTTTCTCACAGGTCAGAGGGACTGTTTTCCCCAGGCTTTGTAAACGATTTTTAAATCAAAAGCAAGCCTTCAAAGCTTTGATTTTTCTGTTGCTGGCCTACAAAAACAGCTGTTGATTGAATTTGGAAAAGAATTTTTATTAGAGGAACCAATATCAATAAAACCCCTTATAGGAAGGGGGAGGGAGAAAGCTTAAATGGGTTAGTGGACAAGAACTGTGATACATTAGCCAGTAATGCTTGGTGATAGACCCAGAGTGCACAGAGCTGAGCTGTCACCCCCCCCCCGCGAGGGTGGCTGCGTTTGAAATGCTCCACCTGACAAAATGTGTTTGCTGTTTAATTTAAAGCTCGGCTTTAGTAGCAGAAAAGGGTCCTTAATACTACATTAGTGAGAAAGCACTGAGCATCCAGCTCAATAAAATAGATTCCCTCCCCCACACACACTTTACAAATAAGATGAGAAAGCAGATAATGTGTCACTTGCAACTTCTGTTGTGTGAATGAAAAATCTACCCTAGCAAATGCTTGCTCTACATTTCCTTGGTTTGGTTTTTTTTTTGTCTTTTTTTTTTTTTAATGAATGGAAGAGGACGGAGAATTTTTCATCATTTTAAAGATTCTTCCCAACGTGTTCATGTTAATCCAAGTTACTCTGAAGTTTTCCACGTCCTGTTTCCCTAACAAGCACTGCTGGTGATGACAGCTGATGACATCAGCAGGTAGTCACAGCCAGTCCTCCTCCTGAGACAGGAGAAAGAGAATTATTTTGTGGTGCAGGATAATGAGGAAGGACTGAAGGACTTCAAAGCTGAGCACCTGTTTGCTGTGAGAAGAAAGCTGAGCTGCTCTTTAAAGGTGTGGGTTATGTTTGCAGTTATATTTTGACTGCTGTTGTGTCACCTCATGTTTCTCCTTGTTTGTTCAAGGTGGTGATGCCCAAGGGTTTCGGTGTATTTTATAGAATAGGGAATATAAATCATAATGAGTCTTTCCTTAACCTGTCGTTGTTGTCCCCAGGTATCACTGGCGGGTCTGCTCAGCCTTGTAAGATGGTTTTGAGCTGGGGTTAAATAAGTCTTATGCCACCTGGCAGGAGAAATTAGCGTGTGTTGCAAATGCAGTGGAGTCTGAAAATGGTACAGAGGATCTGAGGGGAGACTTGGTGTTAACAGACTCCTGGAACTGATAGTATCTTGGAATAAAGACTCATTATTCAGATGTTTGATTTGTAGTCCTATCAACACTTTATGACCCCCAAATTCATGAAGTGCTGACAGTCAAAATAGCTTTTGTGAAATGATTCCATCTGCAGTTGGGATGGCTCCAGACAAGCAAGCAATGCAGTCACACATGTGCAAGTTACTCTGATTTCTGGCTGGTGCATTCTTGTCCTCTCTTAGATGTCCCTTTTAATCTTTGCTAATTGTGATGAATGAAAGTGTGCCCAGCACACTATTTGCAGGGTGCATTAAATGGTGTGAGTGAAACCAGGGCTCTGTTCCCTGTCAGTGCTGTTGTCATCTTGAATGAGCAACTTTTTGGTTCCTTTGTGTCCCTTACCACAATTGTCCCTTGAAAAGTTGACCTGCAAGGTGTTTGGGGCTTTGTTGCTGCTCTAAGTAGGAGTGATTTTTCAAGGTTCTGATGCCCCAGCTCAGCAACTGGTGTGTGAAAACTGGGGGCTTCTTTATTCCCCTTTTTATGTCCTGAAAGAAAGTTCTTTGTTGGCCGTTCATTGAAGCACCTGGGGTGGGATTTGATCGAGGCACTTGGGCACATCTGTTTGGCAATGCTGGAACAGATATGCTATGGTGTGATTTCACTGTAGAGTTGACTTGGTTAAAATGATTATTTTCCATAACTGGAATACTTTTTTCCTATGGTCAGGCTCAAAAATTTCCCACTTGCAGGACAGACAGATTGCTACGGAAAATATTTGATAATTGGTTAAAGCAAATTGGTGCTTTCTAATGCACTTTTGGACAGGACAGTAGAGTGAGAATGAAATCTATTGAAACATTTATTCTAATAATTCTGAAATGCCTTTTTCCTTCTTTCAATCTTACATATTTAAGACAAGCCACTGTCAAACACCCTCTTCTTGCACAGTTTATACCAAATGTCAAAATGGAGTAAAATTGTCTTCCACCACAGCCAGTCTATTCTTATGGAAGTTTCTGGGTGTGAGGAGACTGTTCTGAAGTGACATGAATAACCTGAGGTAGGGTTTTGTGGAGCTTTTAAATATACCTTAGTTCTGTTGTGGTTTCTACTCAAGTTGTCCACGCAATGAGGTCCTTGCCTGGCTGAGCAGGTGAGGCAGCCCCTCTCCCTGAGCCAGCACTGGTCCTCTGCAGCTTTCCATGCCTGCCAAAGGAGCCCAGCCAGGATTTGTCCCATAGTTTGGACAGAAACGTTTCAGAGGAACAGGACTTAAAGGTCTCTGAAGTTATTTGAAAGCAGATGCATTGCTGGAGTGAGTAGTGAGGGGAAGTGCTGTTGCCTCCCAGGGTAGTTACCCTGTCCCTGGAGTTAAACTGTTTCCAGGGATCAGTTTTGGTAGGGCATTTCCTTTAATGGGCTGTAGAGAATCAGTGTTTGCAGCGCAGTGTTTGGAGTCACTTCAACGTAGCAAAGGTCCCCTAAAACAATGAAAACACTGGTTGCTTTAGTTGGAAGTGTATTCCTGATGATTTCCTGTCTCAGATACTGGGCTTTGCTGTTTTATTTCGTTTAGAGAGCCTCCAAGTCAAAGCAGATGGGAGGCCATGGCCTAAGAGAAGATTTATATTTAGGCTGTACATCTGCAGGCAACCCATCGTGGGATGTGTGGACTTGCTCTGCACTATTAGTTTTCCTTTGGAGCAGTAAGAACATCTGAGCAGGTCCTGTCAAAATGAGATTCTCTGAAAGGGTCATTATGTTTTCAGCAGTGGGACTTGCACCAGAAGTGCTCTCAAAGATCATGGTTTTCTCATGGCTTGCAGAACTTGGAGTCTTCATGGAGCAGAGTGAAGACAAATCAACTGCCAGAAATGCCCAAACCAGGATAGAGGGGCTGAACCACAACTGATACAGATCTATTTAAACTTCATTGATTTCCTTTTTCCCCCCCCAGCCAAGGATGTGGACCACTATATTTAACATCCATTAGTGGTGTATTTAAACACAACTAAATAAAAGCTCAGAAACATGATTACAGTTTGGGAGATTTCAGACCCCTCAGCACTTTCTAATTTTTATGCGTTTGATGCATCTCTGTTTTATTAATGCCCTTCCTGTGGTATTTTAATACACTGCAGGGTACTGTTGAAGAAGAAGACAGCTGCCTTTTCAAAGGATTCCAAAAAATCAGAACAGATGTAAATTTTCACAGTGCTGCAAAACTGCAAATAGCACCTCTGTTGTGTGACTCAGGGGTTCAAGATTTCTCAGATGTTAACACTCTAATGCTTTCTGGTCTTTTTTTATAGCTAATTAAAGTTCATGTGTCTGCACAGCTGACAGCAAAGGTTAGGTAGACCTTCGCTTTTGGATCAGCTGAAGTGTTGAACTGCACTTTTTGTGCTCTTACCCAGAAGATGCACATCTGGCTCTGCCACAGTCAGCAAACTGGGCTGAAAATCAGCACTGGAACTTTCCATCAGAGCTGACCTGCGGCTCTGAAACTTATCTGTGAATTCAGCTACCAAATCCCTTACTTAGACACACAAGTAAAGGCAATCTGATGTTCAGGACAGGAAGAGGTGATTGGAAATCAGGTTGTTTTTGCGCACCCTGTGCAATTTATGAATTTTGATTAGCATTTTGATGTGACTTAATCAATGCTTAGCTATATGTGGAGTTGGTCATGTACTCTTAGGCATAACCAGAAGGGTGAATTAGTTTTTCCAGGGCAGTCCAATTAAACTATGTTTTCTGTCAGAAGAAAGTATCAGGAGAACAATGTCTGGATGTAACCTGTGAAAAAGCTGATTTTCTTAATCCCTAGGAAGAGACTTTGCAGACTGAAAAATCTGCAAAAGAGAAAAGAAACTACCAAGTACTTGTCCATTGGTTTAAGGAGTGGCAAAATGGAAAGGGAGCAGAATGAATGGTGATAATGGACATCCTAAAGAGCAAGAAAAGAAAATTATTTGGTAGCTGGAGGGGTAATTTAGCTGTAGGGCCATCCAGGGATGAAGAAACAGCAGAAAAAACTGGATCCAAAAAGAAACCATGCACAGAACAAAGAAACCCAAACTAACTTTTGCTCCAAGTGCAAAAGACAGAACTGGCAAAGAAATGGAGGCAGCTCACTGGAAGATTTTATTTCCCACTGTATGCGTGCATTTCTTGCACTGTGTGTAGCAGTGACCAGTTTTTGGGAACCTTCGCAGTGCCTGCATCAGTTTGGGTGAAATGTTCCAAACAGGACTGAATGCCTGGACTGCCAGCAAATCTTGTTGTTTGGGGGAAAAATAAGCTTAAATAACAGGGTGGATCTGGGGCGCAGCAGAGGGTTCTGAAGCTTCTGACAGATGGGATTTCAGGCAGTTTCCAAATCCCTCCAGAGCGAAGGATTTATGGTCTTGGAGTGACCCAGGGAGCAGAGGTGGTGCTGCAGGAGACCTAGGGGGGACACAAACCTAGGGGATGATCTTCAGCTGCAGAAGGTGCACTCAGCCCATCAGCCAGTTCTTTGGCAGTGCTTGGGTGTATCAGGACAAGACATTGTGAGGTTTGGCTTTTAAGTTCTTTTAAGTTCTTTTTTCCCCCTTGCAGAATTACAAGCCATGAGTTATTTATTTCTTTAGGTGGCACTTGTCAGATGCTGTGCATGGTGGGAGACCCTGAAGCTGAGCCATGTGGAGTTCACTCAAGCAAAGGTCCATTATCTGTCCTGGTTTCTTCAGAAACTCATTGTTGGCTTCAGGCTGTAATTTAGTGGCAGATTCATTTTATCCACTGCATAAATACTTTCCTTTGTGTAATTAATAGGGAGCTTAATAACTCTAATTTAATTTGCAAAGTTTAAAATCAGTTAATTCCTGTGCATATTTTTCTGCACTATTGCACAATTATGTGTTCAGATTTAGGAGATGATATACAAAAATCATGTAAAAATGAGTACATATTCATGTATGACAGGCAAATTGCTGAAATTATAATGATGATATTGCTGTTTATTGCTGGTTCTTGATGGGCTTTCCCATTTTCCTCTTTTCTGTAGGGGAATTCTCCCTCAGTACTTCTCTGCTTGGAGAAGTTGACTCTGATGGCACAATACCTGCCTAGAATAACTTCCTACCTGACTCCTGATGCATTAGTGACATTATTTTGCAGTAGTTATCCTGAAATTGCCTTGCTTTACTTGTGAGAATTCACCCGCAGGAGTGGAAAAATTCCAGTTCAGCTGCAGTAATTTTGGAAGTGCATCTCCTTTGGAGATATCATGCATGGAGTTGCTGTGGGAGACAGCAGTGACCAGGACAAGTGGTTTCCAGGCAGTAGATTTTGGAAGCAGAACACCAAATGATTATTGTGCTGGGGGTTTTTTGGGGGGGACCCTCTTACAGTGAGTAGCAGAGCACTGACAATAATTACCACCATAATTGTTGCTCAGTGGAAACCTTGCCTCAGAATTTAAAAAAGGAAAACTTCTACTTTCTGAGGCTACTTACAGTACATCTCTCCCTCATTAGTATAAAATATAAACAACCTGTAGGAGCTATGTTTGTAAATCCTAAATACCTTTTTTTTTTTTCCCAAGCAGGCTGTTCATTCTGATTTTTCAGTGCATGTTAATTCCTCACTTACTGTGGCAAAATCTCAGTAGTTTTAGTGGCAAACAAGTGCTCCAAAATACCACTGGGGAACGTTCTGCATAGCTCTGAGTAGGTCTTAATTTTGAACTTGTTCAATGATGGTTTGTCTTCCTTTTACATTCTTTTATTGCATGTGGTTTATACAGTTATTTGATGCCCTGTCTTGTGTCAAACACTCCTAGAAGGTTCTTTGTTCACTCATTGCTCACACCCACACTAAAAACATACTTTTAATGACATCTCCTCAAATGATAAAATCAGGATTGCAAACACTACATAGTGTGCTCCTAAAAAACATTTTTGCCTGATTTCATCACGTGCAGAAAAAATTCTTATAAAGGGAAGATCAAACCTTCAGCCTGGCCAGCTTCTCAAGAAACAACCCTGTGAAACACTGCCTATCCCTCCGGGGAAGCCTGGAATCCTGTAGGGATGTTTGTAGGCTCCAAGTGTGCCACTTGCTGAGCTGTGCAGGGTTTTTCCCTCTGCTACCTTGCATTGTATGAAGCCTTTTATTTGACAGCAAAGCCTGAGTGGAGCACTGCTGGGCCAATCTCCCAGAAAATTATTTCCCAAGGCTCGGGGTCATGGGAGAATCCACCTTTACGGTTGTTTCTCACTCATTGCCTCTCTAACACGCTGTTGTTTTCAGCTCGCACTTTGTCTCTCTTACAGTGCCTAATTTGCCATTTTCCTTGCCGTTTCCGGCAAGAAGCAGAGCATTCCCCAACGTGTCTCACAAACACGCTGCTGCTTTGCTGCCAACCCGAGTGTTCCCTTAAAACAAGGGCTGTCTGCTGTGTCTTCACCTGTAAAGCACATCATGGACCTCGGCCGTGCTGCTGCCACAGCCTGCTGTGTTATTAATGCTGCTCTAATTAGGCCAATCAGCTTTAATTAGTACACTGTCGTGTAACAATCTCATAAAATGCTTTGTGGAAGAAAATTGATCTGGCTTTGATGCTAATTAGTTTGCTGGACTCTCTACCTTTTAAATGGGAATTGATTGCTTCCCTTTGACCTCTCTTTCTTTCCTATTCACTGATTCCCCTCTAAACTCTGTATTTTTTTTTTGTGTCACATGTCTTTTTTTTTTTTGAGTGTTCCTGTGTCTTCCCAATTAATTCTGACCATAAGCCCATCTCTAGTGTAACCTGAGAAGAGAACAGGGTTTTAGCACTTGTCAGGGAGAGCCTTCCTTGGTTAAGTTTTTTCCTCTCAGGAATTTGCCAGATCAGAGAGCTGTAATCCCAAGGACTGTCTGCGAACTGAAGCTGACAGGGTTAGGCTCAGGTCAGCCCACTCAGAAATCAAAGCCAGTGAGGAGCTAAGGCTGTGCCTGGAATTGAGGGTTTATGAAGACAGTAGCATTAACATTGCAAGAGGAGCATTTTATTGGGTTTCCCATGGCATTATTTGTACTGCTGGTAAACTGCAGAAGACTGAAACAATGAGGCTAATAAATGGGAGAGCAAGCAACACACAAATCAACTACTCCTTGCTGCTCCTAAACGCTCCCTGAAATTGGGATTAATTTGGCTCATTGTGAACACAGCAATGATGCATAAAAAGTCTGAAAATCAGGCTATGTGAATTTACAGTGTTGTTCTGGTTCAGGTAGGCTGTCTGGGTTTTAATAGAAAGCAAATTAATAGGCAGAGACGAAGCTGACTGCTATAGTGTTGTTGTCTTTTGCTCTTCCTTTCAATAATAGAGAACGAGGGCAAGTTGCGGTGTTGAAAGGGTGGCTGCAAAGAAGATAGATTCCTTTTTTACAAGATGAGCAGTTGTGTACAAGTTACTACCAGGGAGGTTCCAATTACACACGAGGAAAAGCTTTTACAGTGAGGACAAACAGCCATTGGAGTAATCTCCCTATTGAATTCCACTGTTGGACACCTCTAAGATTCCCCTGGGCAGGGTTGCTGGGCCATCTCTTTTAGGACATGCTATTGCCAGGGAAGAATGGACCAGATGATCCTTGAGAGCCTGGTATTCTATAATTTCTTTGGCATATTTAGAAGATAAAAACCTAAATCAAATCATGGACAAACAAATAAGAAAAACCAACTAAAAACCCTTGAAAGATGAAATGAAAATTTTATGGGTTTCATTTGTCTATATGTTGTTTTTTTGGGGGTTTTTTTGACATATTGGCTAAAATCGGTGTGTGTTTAGGTGCCAAAGCACATGTAGGGATCTTAAGTAGTAATGGATCTAGAACTGCTGTCAGCAACCTGCTGTGCCATGCTGGTTCTTGACTGGCTTCCTCCAGGCACTTCCCTGCTTATCAGAGATCTCCATTCCATTTGGGAATGGTGGTTGTGACTTCCCAGGAACATCTGGAAGCTCCATGGCAGGTACCTGTAGGGGAGGGCAGGGAAGATGTCTTGGCAGAGTCCCGAGCACGTAAACATTGGTCTTTCAAAAGCAAAGGCAAATATTTTAAGCAAATATTTTCTTTTGTCTTGGAAAAAGGCAAATATTTTAAGCTTGGCTTTCCCTGCACTTACCCAAGTCTTTCTCCAAAGGACCTTTTCAGTGTGTTGGATGTGCACACATCATGACTTGTGTCTCTTCCTGGGCAGTTCAATATTTGTTGCTGCTGTTGCAGTACAGATGATGGGAACAAGCAGAAGAATCTCTCTTATTGAGTGATCAGTCATTGTCCATTTCTGTTTACAGTGGCATTTGTCATGTTCAAAGGTGAGGTTTTTCTCCTGCTTCTTAATAAAATAAAAACCAGAAGGCTGCTATAATTTGATGAATGTATCTGTGTCAAAGAAATACTCAGAGGCATTATGTATGATGTCAAATTATATTTTCATGCAATTTATTAATTTAAACAGTAGATATTTTCTTAGTCTTCCACTAATTCTTGTTGTATTAGGAGCCTGTTTTGGGGGTTTTTTTTCCTCTCTTTAACCTGTTGGTACCTGTTAAGAAATGCTGCTGATGCTTCATGCTTTTTGAATGTAACATCAAAGATCAGCGTATGTGTGAAAATGTGTTCCCTAACTTGGGTTCCTGAAACATTCTCATCTCTTTAAAAAGGAGGAATTATTATTTTAGTTTTACTAGAGACCCTTCTAAGATGTGTCCTTGCTGGCAGCTGAGAATAAAGGAGCCATTTGAACCTGGTTAATATAAATTGCTATAACTGTTTTGTGACAGACTGGGCCATGACTGTGTTCCTTTACTAATTACAATCTGATAAGCACCGTGTTTCTTTTCATGTTCTCACAAAGTTGCTGAAAAAACAATTAGGATTATACCTCGTGTTAGGCTGGGATATCCAAAGCAGTGTTTTGCTAAGATGATTTTGTTAGATAAAAACCTTGATTTCCCCTTCCATCAAGACACATCTTCAGTTCTTCCAGGATCTGAGGAGTGGTTATTAATTGCCAGTGTACTCCTCTGGATATTAAAAGCCCCTAAGGGAGATGCTGCAAATATGCTGGTTTATATCAGTCAGCAAATTAAGCCATGACACTAAGGATGAGAGATATGATGTCTCTGGTTGTAAAAGAGAAGGGCCATAGCAAGAACCTTCTTATTCATTGCAGTTTGACCAAAGTCTCCCACACCTGGTTTGTCCTGCAGGAAAAACTTGAACTCTCTAACCAAAGGCTGGCAGGAATCTCTGAATATTTGGCAAATTTGCTAAAACAGAGAGATTCATGAAACTTTTAAGCAATTATCTTCAGCTTCTAATATTAATCCTGTGCCTACTTTCACGTAGATGAAGTCTTGGTCCCTTAAAAAGCTGTATTTAGCAATCTTTGTATATAGATTATGTTAAGGTCATCTCAGTGCTTCTCGTGGACCTTAGACCATAACATCAGAGAAGTCAGGATGTCAGTGGTCTCATGGCCAGGTGCTGGTGGAGGTCAATACCCATTCTCTCCCCACCTGTTTGCCCATTCAGTGCTTCCCATCCTGGAGCCCATTGCTCAGGGGGCTGCTGAATCATCTCCAACACCTGACATGCTTCATCCCAAAGGTGTTCCAGCATTCTGAGACATGACCAGGAAAGGTCAGGTTTGGCCAAGTGTCATTAAACATAACTCTCCTGAAGAAAACCGTATTAAACTTGGGCTCTACAGTGAGGCAACTGTCAGGAAAGTTTCATTTTTAACCACGGGATGTCATTAAAAATATTTTTCCCTGCTGTGCCCCACAAGGTTTAATTAATAATTTGTTCAACCCATCCAAGTTGCCCCAAATGAAAGGAGGTGGTATGAATATATTAGTAGATACCAGATACATGCACCCCTGAAATTTTCCAGTTATGAGAAGGAAAACAGTGGCCTTTTGAGGCATTTCAGTTGGGCCCTGCACTGAGATCGAAGATGCCACCAGAACCTGCCTGGCTCTCTCAGGAATGACCATGAGCGCGTGGTCTCTGCTGCTGGCACACATTTCTCTGCTGGGCTCACATTTGGACAAGTTCAGGTTCCTGCTTTGGAGCTCGGTGTGATGGGCCCATCTCCCATCAGGTGGGAAAGGAAAGGGAACCATCAAGGTTCCCTTGATGGCCTCGTGCTGCATGGAGTTTTCCAGCAGGATTTCATGGTGTGTCCTGTATGTCACCAAGGAAGTTGTTTCCCCAGATACCCCCATGTACCCATGAGATCTGTGCAGTGTAGGACTGAAATCATGGACTCCTGTCACCTTTCATTCAAAACCAGCAAAGGTTGGAAGTACTGGGGAGAAGCAAAGGGTGGCCTACAGATGCAATCAAATATATATGTTTAAAATGGACTTTTATTCTCACACACAATTTTTAAATGAGAGCCAAATCAGGAGGGGTCAGGAATAATTTTTGTTGTTGTTTGTTTTGGTTTTTGTTTGTTTGGGGTTTTTTTGTTGTTATTTGGGGTTTTTTTTGTTTGTTTTTAGCAGAAAGATATTGTGCTGCTATTCTGAATTTTAAGGCGTTCAGAGCTGGTGAGGATTTTGGTTGGTGCTTCACTATTTTAATTTGCTTTAGAGTGTGATTTTTCACAAATGTTTTATTTGAAATTGTCTTACAGCCAATCAAGTTAATTTCTCCAGTGGAGTAATGCACACTTTTGGTTGTTCTTTTCTCTAAAATCTCTTACTCACAAAGACCCTCTTTAAGCAATGAGCTCACGATGAGGTGATTTTATTGATCCTAAAGCATGTTTGCTTAGAGCAAGGCAGGAGAACAGGAAGAGAAAAAGAACAAAAAACAACTTGGGCAAATGTTCAACAACGCTGTTGTGACAAAGATGTGGTGACTGGGTCTTTGAGGAGGACACTGAATTCTGTTAGCTTGAAAATAACCTGAGTGGTGTCATGTGCCTGAGGCTCCTTTTAGCCCCAGACTGGCTGCTTAGCAATGTTTTATGTACAGTGTTTTCTGTGCATGACCTCTAAAAATCTAGATAATCTAATGTATACAACAAAAATTCCACTGCCAGCTGGCAAAGAAATGATATATCTCCTGACTGCAGTGTCATTAAGGGGTCATATTTGGAGTTTTGATAGATCTGTGAATTATGGCTTTTTCAGAGTGTGAGAACCAGAACAACCAAATGAACATTCTGCCACGGGGATGTCTGGCTTGGTCACTGCTGACCTCAGAGCTCTACCATTCAGCAAAATATTTTTAAGATTTGAGATCAAACAGGGAGTAGAGCAGAAAGAATCCCATGTTTTGGGACTCAGATTGGTCCTTGGATCCTTTAATGCTGTTGGGGGAAAGGGGCAAGGACTCTGCCACGCCTGGAGCTACTGCACTGCCCAGGGGCTGAATCCATCAGCAACTCCTGTCAGCCTGTGCCAGGACACTCCACACGAATGCCAATTTTGTAAAAGGAAGAGGAGACAAAAGGAAATCGGTTTAAAACCAGCATCTGACCAAATGCGAATAAGGTGGCTACTTAATTTTGGAGGAAATTTGCTTCTCCAGCTGCAGGAAGGGAGCTGAGCTGCTGGAAAAGGAGGAGAGCAGCTTAGAGGAGAAAGGGGCAAATGGGATTGAATTGCTGCTTTGGGAAGTGCAAAACGTTTGTGTTGTTCCTGCAGCAGGGAGCAGACACATAGCTGTGCTGCTGATTTTATTTCATCTTCTCCTCAGTATGGAAGGATTTGCTGTTAGGAGCAGTATTAGTAGTTTGCTCTGTGACACATAAAATGTCCTTTTTTTTTTTTTTCAGTTTTGATCCCAGATGATCTGGGTTAGAGGTAATTCTGATAAAGGCCTTGAGAAAAGGAAATGGGAAGCTTTGGAGGCGTTTTGAGTTCATGTCTTGCTGGGAACTGCCCTTCAGGCTTTGGGGAAGTTGGACTGTGCAGATGGCATTTTCCATCTGAAATCACCTGCTGTGGAGGCAAGGATCTGGAGACAAGCTCTGTAGCTTCCAGCTCGTGCCTGAAATCAGTTCATCTCTGCTCTTGGTTTCCCAGAGCATGAAGAATTTATATTTAGGAAGTTTAGACAGGTTTAATAAGGGGGAGGGGGAGTTGTAGGTTGTGACTGTACTGCAAAAATTGTACTTTTCGTGGTTTCAGTGTGTGTTGTTTCCTCTGGTCTCTAGGGAGTAAAGTGCCTCATGTCAATCAATTTAGATGCTTGTGGATTGTCTTTTTAAATATATTAAAACCAAATTATCTTTGAACAAAACAAGCAAAAAAAAAATCCTGCCTAAAGAGTTGTTTCTTAGCCTGGATTTTTTAATTAACCTGATTTAAACAGGTGGTAGCAGCACAACTCAGGAGGTGATAAATTGCTGCATAGGGATGAGAATGAGTGGCCAGGACAAATTAGTCTTAATTAAAGGTAATTAACACTTTAAACTAGTCTTTTCACAATAGCTCCTGTGTCACTGAACATCAGTCTCAAAGGTCACATCTCGGACCAGCTGAAAAAGTTGTAGTGTAACAATGGGGGTTATTTGAGGTAATTGAATTGCTCCATAAAAGCAGAAAGGAGGTAATTCAGATATTCTTGAATGACAATGGGGCATTAAAGGGCTTTTTCCCCCTCCAGCGTGGGACCCACTAAGCTGAGGTGGAGTGGCAGTGATGGGGAGGCAAGGTGAGAGGCAAATGGGCCACAGGCAGTTCCTGCATGGGAAATGTCTGAGGAAAGGTTTTCCCCTCCAGATCTGCATGAACACTGAGCTCGCTCAGCCCCACGGCTCAGTGACCCTCAGACCAACATCATCCTCTCAGCACGTTCAGAAGCCTCACCAGGTCTCATTTAATAAGACACACAAAGTGAAAAGTGGCATTTTTTTTCCCCCCCCATGCTTGAATCATTTCCTCTCGTTCCGCGTGCCCTTTGTGTATTGCTGTCCCTTCCGTGGCTTCCATCCTGGGTTTGTTCACTTCAGTCTTTCATTTAATCAGGTCCACTAATCCCTGGAGGTTTTTCTTCAGGTCTCACATTGAAATCAGCTTTCATTGAATCTGCTATTTGTTGAATGTTAGAAGTAAAGATTGCTAAGATGCTGATATGATAATTTAATTATTTTAGCTGAAAACTCAGATGTCACTTTTGCTATTACAGCTAGGGCATGGCTGTGTAATTAATAGTTAACTGGGTTCCTGTATGTTTGTATTTCACAACAGGGGAAAAAAACCCCAAATTTTGTATATGTAGTGTAGTTCTTGCCCAGTAAATGTCATGCAGATAAATTTAAGTGTTCACATACAGACCTGCTGACGGCCATTAGTCCCAAAAGTGATAAATGCCCAGAGATATTGGCGATAAAATGCCAAAGTTATAAAGGGGAATATTCTTATGAAAACATGTTTGGGAGAGCAGAATAAATTGCATCCTTATGTTTATAATTGGAAAAAGAGACTGCATCTATTTTCATTTAAAAAAAAAAAGAAAATCTTTGTCTTCCTGTTTGCTAGATGATCTGTGGTTTTGCTGCCTGGTAAGGTAGGACATTCAAACAATTCTTTTAAAAGCGAGTGATGTTATTTCTTAGTATCCGTTTTCTGTTGAGCAGTGAGAGGTGTGTGCAACACCCTACCTACATAGCATGGTGTGAATATTTTTGTATGGAGAGAGGAAAAAAAGGGGGCACCCAGACTAAATCTTGGGTGACTGAGGCTCACATTCCTTCCAGCTGCATTAGGATGTGAACTACAAGCCCTTTGGCATCCTCGCTTTGGTGCTTCACATGTGGCCACCATGAGGCATGGAGGCACTTCTGTGTCACCTCCCCACCCTCCTTATCCCTGAAATTCAAGTTTGTGCGCCTAAATTTCTTTGAAATCTTCTTTATTAGGCAGCTTTGCCAGGGGAGCCTCAAAGCCATGCTGTGCCTGGGCAGGGCTCCACTGCAGATGGTCAGGGTGTCAGGCCAGAGACAAGGGGCCCTTGGCCAGCGAGTGCCTCCAGGTTCATGAACATCCAAGCGTGGCTTTCCCTCCTCCCCAGCTCCAGTGCTGGGACAGCAGGGAGTGGTCTGGTCCCTCTGGTTGCAGACCTGTTGTGTGGATATGGATTTTCTCACCATGTAACTTCTTGCGTCAACTTTCTTATGCTTGAGCAAAAGCCTAAATGTCCTCTTGTTTGACACCACTGGATGAGTTTTATCTCTTTCCCTCATATGAGGGAGTTCCCCTATTATTCAAGTGTTTGCTTTATTTTATTCCTGTCTCTGTTTCCCTCCCCCAGCTTTAGATTTATGAGCCACTGTAAGCTTTTCTGACTGCTTCTGAAAAGGGTTCCTGGCTGCTGGTGCCCACGGCATCCAACAAATCACTCATTTCAGTGTTCCTTTCTTTTGTTAGATGGTGTTATTCATTCTTTTTTTTGGTACCTCCCTCACACTTCACTACGGTAATTTGAAGGATTTTACATTCCCGTCTCAAACAGGAGAAGTAATATTTTATTTGTTGTTGTTTTGAAATGTGCATTCAGTCAGTTCTGGTTTTCTTTTCTTTGTCACCACAGCACGAAAAGGAGTGGAAGGCACCTGCATGATAAAATGACTGCTAATTTCCAGGTTCTGTATTTTAGAGTAGTTGATTTTTTTACCTTGAACAAGGATGGACTGTCTGACCTGCTGACGTCCCTTGTGGCGCTGCTTTCTCTGCTTCTGTGATTAAGTGAATGTTCCTGAGGAAAAATGCCTTTTATTTTTCTATCAGGTGTTTGGCATTCAGCAATATTTTTTTCTTTAATATTCTTTGCAGTTTAGCCAGATGACACCCATTTTGTTTCAAGGTGAAGGTTTTCCCTTGATGTGAGGTATAGACGTTCCACCAATGATAGTGACAAATAAGAGCATTGAGAATGTTACTTATTAGAGGAAATCTGCACCAAAAAAAAAAAGTAAATTTATTTGGGGGGATGGGTTGTTTTTTTGTTTGTTTGGTTTGGGGGTTTTGTTTGGGTTTTGGAGGGGGTTATTTGTTTGGTTTTGGGGTTTTTGTTTGTTTGTTCTTTAGGTTTTGTCTGTTTTGGGGGGTTGTATGTTTTTGGGAGGGGTGTTTTTGGGGCAGTTGCTTGTTTGTATTTTGGGTTTGTTTGATTTTTGGGTTTTGTTTTCTGGTTTTTTGGGAGAAACAGGGCAGATATTTAGTTTGTCTACTGGGTTCCTTTCTGTCTAGATTTGGGAAGACCACAGCCTTAACAGTGTCAATCTTATATGGGAGATGGGATACCCCAGGAAGATACACATCTTGTTATGCTCCTGATGATATAACATTCCCCCTGGTCTCTAAGCTGACCAGGTAACATGAGCTGCATCCTCATTTGAAGCAGTCACACACAAGTTTGCCTTCCAGCCTCTTGGGTGTGACTGGGCTGCTGAGCTGGGTATGTCCCTTCTCCAGCAACAGGACACCTGCAGTGGTGGGTGTGTGGTGGTTTTCACCCGGTGTCCACCCAAACTTCCAGGCCCCCCCTTTACCAGAGGGAAAGAAAAAAGGAGAAAAGGCAAAAACCAGCTGAGAGATAATGGCAAAACAAACTGAGTAGCTAAATACTTAAATTTATTACTAACAAGATAAGAACTAAAACTAAAAGTAAGAAATAAATCAGTCTCAAGAACACCCCTCTCCTCCCACTCCTCCCTCCCTCCAGCAGTTCGAGAGAGCAGGGAATGGGGGTTTGCAGGTGGTTGTTGTTGCTGCCATTGCTCTTGTCCTGGGGGTCACTCCATGGGGGGCAGTCGGGTCTCTGCCCCCCGATGGGCTCCGTGGGCTGCAGGGGGACAACCTGCTCCCCCACGGTCTGTAGGGGGGCCACAGCTCTGAGTCCTTCCCCTGCTCCCATGGGGCCCCTCCCACGGGAGACAGTCCTCGACAGACTCTCCAAGGTGAGTCCACCCCCCAGGCAACACTTCTCCTGGGGGAAAAAAACTGCTCCAGGTGGGTCTCCTTCCTCCAGGAGTCCTGGCTGCAAGTCTCTTCCAGGATCTCGCTCCATCCTGGGTCTCCCACAGGGCAACAGCTCCTTCTGCATCCACCTGCTCTTCCAGGGGCTGCAGGGGGGTCTCTGCACCCCAAAAGATCTCCACAGCCTTCAGGGAGGAGAGGGGGAATAGCTTTCAGTCCTTCCCCCCTCCCTGCTCCAGTGTGGGATCCCTCCTTTGCCTCCTCCTGCTCCGACCTTGGTCTCTGTGTTGTTCTCTCATGGCTGGAATTTCCAACTGCCCCACACTCCTAATTCTTAAACATGTTATCCCAGAGCTGTGACTGTGATTCTTAATTGGCTCAACTCTGTCCACCAGCAGGAGGTCCCTCCTGGCCCTGGCTGTCCTTGGCTCCACAGGACAGGGGAAGCTTCTGGCAGCTTCCAACAGAAACCACCCTGGAAGCGCCCCCTTCTACTAAAATTCAGCTACAGAAACCCATGACAGGGTGACAGTCCAGTCTAGCTGAGTTTCTCATTCTTGCCAGTCACCTGAGGAGTGGATGCAAGGAATTTGTCATCCCTTTCCCCTGACAGCTCCATTCCCCCAGTCAACAGAAATGAGTGGTCCATCTCTGTGTTCTTTCAACACCCCATGGGGAAGGTCAGATGAGGTTCTTGTGGTGCCTCTGCTTGTGATTTTATGCTGCAAAGAATCTCTTAAGGAGTGGATTTTTGACTCAGAGCTGCATTCCTTGTGGTTGGGAGTTTGGTAGTGGGAGTGCCAGGAGCTTGGCACAGCAAAACATGAGAGATCATCTATCTCAGCCCCCAACAGCACTGCTTTGGTTGCTTTTATACATCCCTGGGGCATGGGGATTTTATTTTTGATGAATTTCTTAAGGGGCTCTGTGCCATTTCTATCGACAGACTTCTCTGCATCTCACTGTTAGAAATGTCTTGGTGCTGATCTCATGGGCTTCTTTTTTTCCGCTTGCTTTTATTTCATTTAATTGCTCTTAATTCCTTGCAACCTTCTCCTTTTTCATCTCTCTACTGACAAACAGCTCTTGTATTACCCAACAGGTTATGAGTTCATTTTATTTCTGGTTTCCTCCTAAATTTTCTTTTCAAGCCCATTTTAATTGCACGCTAGGCTTCTGGTTTTACTTTTCTTAACTCACCTGCTTCAGGTGACCTATCCAGAAGGACACAGAGTTCAATGTAGTGTCTTACCCCTGCAGGACCAGAGTCTTACACAGCCCAGGAGTGCTCAGGGCTTGTCCAGGCAGTGCTTCCTGAGCATGAGGGTTGTGAGGGGCACGAAGCTCCTACTTCTCTTTCTATTTGTGCTAACGACTGCTTAATTGCAAACTTACTTTAAATTTGTTCTCTACCACTGTCCTAGATCATGTTTATTCAGCTAGGACCTTGCTAGTCCTCTGTAGTTTTTTCCATTTATTTATTTATTTATTGTTTTTTAATTTCTCCTCCCTTCTCCCTCCTCCTTTTTTCTTTTCTTCTTCTTTCTTCTCTCCCTCTCCCTCTCCCTCTCCCTCTCCCTCTCCCTCTCCTTTTCCAAGTGTGCTCTTACATCAGANCCCTCTCCCTCTCCCCTTTCTTTTTAATTTACCTTCTAATTAGCCATATTGATATGTTCTACAAGCAATGTCCTTTTTAAGAGCCATACAATATATTATTTCCTCATCTGCAAATACTGCCCTAGTTTTCAGCATCACCTGCAAAGGTAAATAATGTGATTTTTGCACCCTTTCCATGTCCTCCAAGTGACGTTTTAAAGCTGATTTTGCAGGGAGAGTCAGTGAGTACTTTCTTGTGACTTCATTTCTTACTGGTTTGCAGTTACTTTTGGTGTTCCTGGGGAAGTTGTCGGTGTTGGACTTAAGTTGGTTGGACTAACCTCTCAGTGAAGGTTCTGTGATGCATTAGTGAGAGGGGTGGGGGTGATTATATACCCTTTGCTGCTTTCCCAGCTGCTTTTGCCATCCCCTTCACCAGGTCCTCTCTATTGTGCTCAGGGGAACTGCCCCTCTGGCCTTCAAAACCATCCACAGCTGAGCCTTTACATCCCTGATCTGTGCAGGTCTTCCCAGTGGCCTCTGTGGTCAGTGGAAGGCAAAAGGAACAGCTGTCCGAGGTGTGCCAGTGCTGGTTTCATTCATGTCCCTGAGGGCAGAGACCTTGTGAAGGCTGCCTGTGTTTTTATTCAGGGCTGGGTGATTTTGATACTAAAGAAGCCAGTCAGGCACCTTTCCTTCAGGGAGTCTTTGCAAGCTCCATTAGTCCCACTTTTAGAGACAGGCATTGCTAAATCCTTCCAGGCCATATGTTAAGCTTCACAACCTTCTTTTGGTATCAGTCACAACAGGTCTACTTAATATTCTTTTGCTATGTGGTACATATGTGAGAGCTGCTCCTGCTGGAAGGATGAGGTGGTGTGATGTGCCAACAATGCTTCACTTCATTTTTAATGCAGATCTCTAACTACTGTGTGCAGTGACCAGGGCACAAGAAAGTTTGCACTTAAAATCATGTGCCCGTGAAGTATAATGGAAAAGCTTTTCCTCCAGATGCAGATTTACCAGGAGGAAATTTATATTGTTTGGCAGGTAGGGTTGTCTTATATTTCCATTAAGAAGTTGTTGCTGAACCAGCCATTTCTGAGGTTTTTATAATTTGATTAAGTTTATGCCATAATTAATCTGCCAGGTTTTTTTGCAGATACTACACTAACGTTTCTGGGATATATTTTGTTAATCTGCTGCTGAATCACATTCTTACACCAATGGAACTCCCAGGTGTGCTGCTATATCAGCTCTTTTAATTGCATTTTATTTACTGTGCTGCAGAATTATCATTTTGCTTTCATCAACACTTATGGGTAATTTAATACATGAAAAATAAATTTGTTAAGATCAAAGCCCTAAGTGTGGTGCTTGTTCCATGGCAGTTAGAACCTTCAGGTTAAACATGTGTTGACATAACTTCTAAATGCATCTTCTGGAGGAAAATTATGTCTTTCCCTTATTGGTAGGCTTGCAAGTTATTTAATTTTTCTATACCTGGTAAGTAGAAAATGAAGACAGTGGCATTTACAATTAGCAGAATGTAACGTTCCTGTGAGAGGTGACGTAGGAAGCATCTATGGAAAAGGCTTCTGTCCCTGTACATGTAGGTCACCAGCTTAAGGGATCCCCTTGGAACTAGTGATGCTACTAAAGGTAGAAAGCACTAGAGCAAACAGAAAAGGATGCAAAATTGCCCAGGTGAAACACTGATAAAAGTAAGATGGGATGCAGGAAAAATCAATGTCCTTGTGCCAGGGTTATAATAATGAATATTTAAAAAGGCTCTGATTTACCCTCCTGCCTCAATTGTTGACTTGTGAATGAAGGTGAATTAAACTCTTCTACATGCAAGTGGTTCCTATTCCTCAGCTATTTGTCAGATGCTTGATGCACTTGTCCTTGATGAAGTCGTGGCTGCTTAAAGGAGATGTTGGATTTTGTTGCTGAGACTAATCCAGGAGTTTTGGGTACACGCACACCAACAGATACTTGAGAGTTGATTGCCATATTGAAAGCTCCGTGCCTTTGGATATCCTGGAAAGTGATTTAGTGAATGCCAGCTCCAGAGCAGTGGGCATGAGCAGTCAGCTGGGAAAACAGAGCCTGGTGACAGGCATTGTAAATGCAAACAACTGCTTGGTTCCAGGAGAACAAAGTGAGCTAAAAAAGCAAGCCAGAAATAAAGGGAGCCAGTTTGGACCTGCTAATAGTTTTATCTTCAGCAAGCAACCTTAAGATCATGCTCCCAAAGGGGAGAAAAAAATGCCAAAGTAAAATCCAAACCCAGAGAGCCGGTCATCCCTTTAGGATGGATAACAAAACGCTGTAGTTGCCTGGGGATGAGAGAACAAAGAAAGGAGCCACTGGGGAGATTCGGTGTCTTGGCTGCCAAGGGCAGAACAGGAGTAGCTGTTCTCCTGGTAGGACAGATGAGATTGCTGCTGCACACAGAGAAAAGGAACCTCACACAGACACAGGCCTAGAGATAAGAGGGATTGCTGCCAGGACAGTGAAAGAAGGCAGCTCTTTGGCCGTGATGCAGCTTTTGTTTGGATTGTCAGTGCAAAGCACACCCTGACTGGGGTGGAAAGTGAGTCCTTTCTGTGAAGACATGAACAGGACAGTGGTTGGGAAATGAGAGGGTTGAATGCTATCCACACCCTCCAGCTGTGCCTCACAGGGAGCAATGCCATGCCTTCTACACAGGGCTGCCCAGTGCCCACTTGGGTATTCAGAGGGAAAACAGTTTGCCTTTGGCTGGTGCTGTACAAGGTTTCAGATGCCTTGGACAAACAATGTTATTGAAAACCGTGCCTTCATCTGCTGGCTGCTGTTCCTCCTGTCTCTTCCTCTTGTGTTCACTGAAGTCCTCCTTATAAACTTCTGACCAGGGGTCATAACTTGCACTTCCCTGTTTGTGGTTTGGTCCTTTATCAGCCTGGAGCAGTTCAGGACCTGTGGTGAGGCTTCGCAAACACTCCAATTCAGTCACAGGAGTCATAACCGAGGAAGTCTCTCACAGTGAAGTTCTGGGAAAGCATTTTAATCCAATTTCATGGAATTAGCAATATGTATACAAAGCAGCAGGTGGTCTACTGGCTGTAATGGAGTATTGATTTGCTGTTTCTCAAGTTCACGCAGACCTTCTGAGGTTCCTTTCAACCTGATTGGTCCTTTGGTCCTGAGCTTGTAGTTATACTCCTAGATAGGATGTCTTCCTCAGCTTGGTATCACTGGGAAGGAGTGGGTTGTCCTTGTGGCTGTAAAACAAAACACAAGTTTTATCTGAGTTCCCTTTTTCACATATCAAACAGCACAGTGCCTTATTAAAAAATAAAAGCGGGGGGGAAAAGGCAGGGGGTGAGGTGGGGAAGAGAAAAAGCAACGTGTAAAATCTCTGCTGCGTTCAAAACAGGAGGGCCTTTCAGTCCCCGCAAATCTCCACTCAGCAGAGTGGAGAGCTCTGATTGTTAAATACTGCACAAGATGCTCTGCATGCTTGTCCCCCGAGGGCTGGGGCTGATTGGGAAGCTGTTTGCCTGGCTAAAATTCAGCAGGATGCAGAGTGTGTTGCTCTGAAGAGAGGATGTCTCCTTATGGATGAAGTAGCACCAGCTGGGTTGATGTTTAGTTCTCTGGCTCTGGGGCAGTTTCATCCTGATGCAGTCCTGTTTCCTCGGTCTCCTCCACCAGCATCAGCTCTCAATTGCAGGCTCTGGTTGACATGAAGAGTTGTCAGTGAAGGCTGAGGTCAGAACAGGATCAGGGAAACCAGAGCTTTGTGTTTGCCAGGGCCAGCTGGAAAGGTAAAGAATAATTGCCTGAGGAACATCAGGAATGCACAGTTTTTTCAGGCCTTAGTTCTGGGTTCAGCCTTGTGGCTGCACAGATTTAGTTGCTTGACTGTGTCCATTGGTAGATTTTAAATTATCTTTGTGCCTGATTTAACTACAGCTGCAGTTAAAAGCAGAGAAACCATGCATTGCACTGTAATAGCTCATTTCACTTTCTGTATTAACTCGTGTTGATGTAGGAATATTTACAGCAAATTGAGTTTGCCCTCTTGGAGGGCAGGAGAAGAGACGAGCAGGAGCGTTGCTTTGACTCTGGCAGCTTAAAGTCAGCCTTTCTCCTTATCCCTCCAACTCTCTCATCTCCTAAAAGCATTACTGCCTGCACTGAATTAGAAACTCATTAACATAGGCACATTAAAAAGCAAACCCAAACAGCTAGGGAATTGATTGCAATTTTTGGGGCATCTCCCAGCAAGTTGAGCAGCTCCTACAACTCATCCTGCTGACAAGTCTTGATGACCTTGTTTAGGAAATATAATTCTGTATCACCCAAGTACTTTGGCAAAGAACTTAGCAGGTAACCTGGATTTGACCATGGTGGGGAATACAAAAGAGCAGTACAAATGCTACAAAAGCCTGGTGGCAAAGACAGTATGAAGCCTCTCAATTATTGCTTCTGTGCCAGGTCTTTGTCCCATTAAAAACCAGTGAGCACATGTGCTGACAGCCACACAAATGCCCCCAGTCTGATCCAGCAGATGACATGAACACACGAGATGAACCCAAACCAAGCCCCCCTACATGAGTGCAGAGCAGGTGGAGACCATAATACCAGCCTGAATCATTTGTCCTGAGGAACACACAGGCACTTCATCCATCTGGGCTGCTGTTGGACACCAGCAGAGACAAAGGGCAACAGCATCATCTGTCAGGGCCTTGGTTTGGCAGGTGGGGGGTTGTGTTTCCACCTGGAGGCTGTGCCAAGTCCTGGCTGAGTCCAGATTTCAGACTCCAGTCTCTGCCGCTGGCAGCAGACAAAGATGTTTGCAGAAGGATGTTTGCAAAGGGCCACACGCTGTGCCAAGAGCATCTCTTGTATGTCCATCATTAAAGCTCTGCTGGATTATGAGGCAAATACTGAAAGCTGCATAGACACTTTCATAAATAGTTTATATTTAAAATAATTGCTTCTCCCTCCCTCAAAACCAAACCAAAACAACCCCCCACCAACAACGAAGCCGCAGTAAAACAAAACAAACAAGCAAAGAAATCTGAGAAGCTTCCTGAAGAAATTTGGTTGCCAAGTTGGAGCAAAAATATAGGAGGTCCTGCTTGGCTGGGAACAGGTGGTTTCCTTGGACCAGAGGATGATCAAGAGAAGGAAGTGAGGTGATCCCACACAGTTGTACCCCAGTTTGAGCAGGTGATCTGGGTGTGGATGACATTTAAAATCTGGGTTGCTGTGTTTCCCTGATAACTTGCTCTTGGTGTCGGATGCTGTTCCTGAGGGTTGATATTTGTGCATTGACTGCTGTGCCAGGCTTGTGTTCTTCAGGAGACCCAGAGTCATGAGACTGCTCAGCCAGAAGGGTCTTGGCTTTCTCAGAATTACCCAGAATTTGCTTTGGGTTTGTCTGTGCCTACAGTCTTGATTCTGTAAAGCAAACCTGGTGCAGGACCCTGGTTTTCTGAGAACAGAAAGCAGAGCTTGTGTATTGGTATTTTATTAATATGATACTCAAAACCGTTTCCTGTTGTTTCTGTTATTCCTGCCACAATAAGTGGCTACTGAAACTTCACTTGGTGATGACTTGGTGTCCATGAGTAGAGTCTTTGCTTTCCACATCTCAGTGGCTGTGAAAAGCTGGAAAGTCATCCCCCTTTTAACAAAATCTACCATAAAAAAAAAAAAAATCCCATATGTAAAGTAATTCCTGGAAGCAAACATGTACACACACCCCACCCTCTGACCTCGGTATTGCTTAGGGTTAATTAGCTTAACATCTGAGCAATAATTGATTCCCACTCCACTCAAGGTAAAAAACATGCCCTGCCTTTTAAACAGCAGTGTGTCATCTCCATCACTCACCTGAAAAAATGGGCTGCCTCATTCCGCACTGTCCAGGGCAAAGGACTTTAAAACCTTCCTGTTTTCATTTGTCTTGCTTTAATTAATTAATATATTTAGCATGCAGCTGGCTTTTTTGTTGCTCAGGAGATCTGGAGTTGTGGCAGCAGGGGTGGGAATGCAGGCTGTGCCATGAGATTGAGCAGAGACTGGAGTGAAGTAGAAAGAGTAGTAGGGGCTGTCATGCTCATCTGGGGTGTTAGTGGGGACTTTGTGACTTCAGGAGAGTGTCCAAGCCACTGGAATGGTGAGGGACAGAGAAGATTTTGAGGGGTTTGCAGCCTCCTGTCTGTCCTGTAGAGGCTGTGTTGCTAAATAAAAGGCATGTAAACGATTTTGATCCACAGAGAGAAATTTGAGAGTAAGCAGCAACCACAGAAAAGTCAGCACCACCTCAAAACCTTATTAAAAATGTGTTTTTCGGTGTCTTGCATGGAGAGTGAAGGTGACAGGGCCTGTGTGGAGGTACTGTGAGGATACACCTCTATCCTCAGGACCAGTGTCACAGTAGAGAGCAGTGCTGGAGTTAAACCTTCACAGGGACCTTTGCTTCCTGTTTTCCTTCCAGCCAGCCAATGCTTGTTGGTCTTCTTCTGCTGCCACCCTGTTTTAATGATCCCTGGAGCAGTGGAAGAGTAGCCATATGGCTTGCAGCAGCTTGAATTTCAGCACAGAATTGAAGGAGAGACTAATTTCCCTTTCTTTGGCCTAGATAAAGCTTTGAAACTTTTTTTTATATGTTCTAATCAAAAATAAGGCTGCTACCAGGCAGTTTCATAGCAGTGGAACAGCATCTTGAGACAGGTCAGCACAGGAGGTGTGCCTGGAGGACAGTCCCTTTCAACTGCCCCTGGAGAAGCCTCAGTGGGCAGCAAGCAGATGGCTCAGCTCTGTCAACATTAGAAATTCTCCTAAAAACACCAGATTATTTAAGGCACTGAGGTTCTGGCTAGCTAACTGTATCTGAGATGCTCATGGGCATGGCTCTCTTTCAGCCCTGCCCTTTCTACAAGGCAAAAGAGAATGTTAATCCTCAAAGACAAGCTTATACTGGAAGTGTGTGAAAACGAGGACTGCGACATGCTGGTTACACCAGTGGAGTACTGGGTTTGGCAATGTAGGAGGGCTTCTCTAGTATTTGTAAAATTGCTTTATAAAAAAATACCCTAGTGGGTGGTATGCAGGGCTTATGGAAAAATATGAATAATTTAAAGTAGTGAATAATTAAAACCTGTCTGGGAAGAGTTATGCAGGTAATTTAAGTTTCAGGTGTGCACGGAAAAAAAATGTGAAAGTGCTATGATTTGGGATTGCATAACAGATTTGTGGTGTTCACGTGAGTCCAAATCTCACCTGTAAGCACTACAGACCTTTTATTGTAGCATCAGCCTGTCAGAATGGATCTGGGGGTCCATCCCCTCCCCAGCAATTAAAATGGAAGTAATTGAGCAAAAGGAAGGCCTTGCAGAATCAAATCTGGCAGTTTTCGTGCAGTTTATGCTAAAGATTGAGGTAGTACCTATTTAAGCTTCAAAAGTCTACAAACTGCCCCCTTTGATCCCTCACCATCATGTACTGCAGCTCCCTGGACCACACTGAATATGCAGCACAACCCAAATTTCTAGACAACCAGATCTGTGTAAAAATACCCTAGTGGAGTGGTATGCAAAATATGAATAATTTAAAATAGTGAATAATTAAAATCTGTCTGGGAAGAGCTATGCAGGTAATTTAAGTTTCAGGTGTGCACGGAAAAAAAATGTGAAAGTGCTATGATTTGGGATTGCGTAACAGATTTGTGGTGTTCATGTGAGTCCAAGTCTCACCTGTAAGCACTGAAAGGATCTGCCACCAAGAACAGCAAATCTCAAAGCAGTACAAATATGTGCATTATTCCTGGACTTAATGGGCTTTCTCTTCAAAGAAGACAAAGTGACTTGAAAATGGGAGCTGCAAGTGCCCTGCAGCTCCTGGGAGAAGTCCCTTGGCTTTCTCTTCACATAAAGGTCATTGCAAATTGGGAAGTTTAATTCACATCCTGCGTGTTCTGTGCCGCCAGTCATGGTCCCTGGCTGATAAATAAGAGAAGTGAATTTGTTCTTGGAGAGAGGGAGTGAACAGCAATAAAATTGGCCAGGTGCTTCTCAGGAGGAGGGGTTTAGCCACACCTTTGGCTGCAGGGTGCTTTTTATGGCTTGCGGGAGATGTATTTCTGAGTTACTCCGTTACATCAGTCCAAAGAAGGGCAAAAGCTGTGTTCAGTGGGGGATCAAAGGGATGGCCCAGGATGCAGGATTAGCATTTCTGGGTTGATGGATTACCTAAGGACACAGGCTGCTAAATTTGGATTTAGTAACTCAAGGAATCAAATCATTGTTGTTCAAATGAGGCGAATGAGCTCGATTTGTTTCTGCGGCTCAAGTACAATAACACCTGATTTTACATTAAAAAGTAAGAAGCAAATGAAATCACTATAGAAGTTCCATGTTTGGAAGTCATCAACAGAAAGAAAAGGTGGAAGAGAGAGCGAGCCAGTGTCATTGCCAAGAAAAAGGGTTTCAGAAATCTTTGTTATACGTGAACAACAGATTTCCTTTCAGCAGCTCCAGTCCTGCAGGCAGGTTTTGGGAAGGAGGGCATTGCTGTGCTAGAGAGCACTAAGGGAGCTTTAATAAGTTTTCTGGTACTGCTGTGTGCTCTTACACACAGCACCTGCCTTCTCTCTGCTGGTTTTTTTTTCTTCCTATGGTGTGAGTTTCATATACGCTATACACAGAAACATGCACGAGTGAGGAGGTGTGTGAGAAGTAAGAATTTACTTGTGTAATGCTGTTTACAGAAAAGATACTTTGGTTTTGTTTGTTTTTGTTGGTTGGTTTGTTTGTTTGTTTGTTTTTTGTCATAGTGATAGCAGCTGTATTTTCTTCTAACAAGAAGAAATCCTCCAGCACAGGGAAGCGTATCACTTGCTTCAGAATGCACAAGCTCATGAGCTCTGTCATGTTGGTTACATGCAGTGTTGCTTTGGGATTTATTCCTGGGCTCTAACCTCATTTATATTTGCTCTGTTAGGAGCAATTTCATTGAGGTGTGCCCCTTTATTTTGGAGCTACGGAGACCAAAAGATTTACTGGAGTTTCTGTGCCCCCCTTCTTGGTGTCTCACAACCCGAGAAGGCAGGTGGGAAGTGTCTGTGTCTTACAGACATCTGTGGTGGACTGAACAAGGCGATGAGTTAATGCTGATTATGTGTAAAGAACAACTAAAACACAAGGAAAAAGAACAGCTCATGTTCTCTGCTTCCTAATTTGCTTGTTAAGTAGATGTCCCTCCAGGCGCACTTCCCTCTTCTCACAACCAAGAACTGCAGGAGGACTCACACGGTTCTGTCTTCCCGAGGCAGCACTGATGTTTCTAGGCTTACCTGTCTGAAATAGCAGGTCAAAATTATAAAAGAATAGGATTTTGAATGGGATTCTGAATGAAACTGAAGGCAAAGGTCTAAAGAAACATGATTCATTAAGTGGGTTTTGATTTTTTTAAAATTTATTTACATTGAATTAAAGTCTGGGTTTCAGAAGACTTTCTTATACCTGGTTGAAAAAAAAATTGGTGAGGGCTACATTTGAAGTTAGACATTTTTATTTTCTGCTGGTTGTCTTTCTTTACTCTTTTCTTTGCCTTATTCCTGCCTGCAACTCAAAAGAAGCTATAGGTCAGGCTTAGAATACAAAAGGGATGTTGAGAACATAAAACTTAATTCCTTTGGTATCTCTCCCCTTTGTATCTCCCATTTACAGTGAGAGCTGTTCACAGAGAGGTTTCTGGGTTGGACAAGCATTTCCCAAGAGTCCTGTCCATAGTTTAGGGCTCAATAAACAACGATGGCATCAGACATTAGAGTTGGGTACCAGGTGCAACAGGGGAATTGTTTTGACTTGCCAAGTTTTAGGTGCCTTTTCGAATCTTTCATCCAAGACCACCTTTTGTTGTAGCATCAGCCTGTCAGAATGGATCTGGGAGTCTGTCCCCTCCCCAGCAATTAAAATGGAAGTAATTTAGCAAAAAGAAGGCCTTGCAGAAAGAAATCTGGCAGCTTTCCAGCAGTTTATGCCAAAGATTGAGGTACTACAAGTTTAAGCATAAAAAGTCCACAGACTGTCCCTTTTGATCCCTCACCATGATGTACTGCAGCTCCCTGGACCACACTGAATATGCAGCACAAATCAAATTTCTAGACAACTAGATCTGTGCTCCTCCTTCCCTTCTCATAAGGCAGTAACTCATTTTCCATTAATTTTCACACAGATTACACTTTCTTGAATATTAGCAAGGAGTTGGAATCAAAGCCTAATCCAGAATGTGCAGCCAATAAAAATAACAGCTTTTTGCCTTTCTTAGTGTCATCGATCTTTTGAGTCAATGCCATTCATAAAAAGAAATATCTGGCAGGATTAATTTCTCATAACTTCAGGCCTCTACAGTTGGTGTAGCTCTACCTTTGGTTTTCTCACCTCTTTCTATGCTGGTAGTGACAAGCAGCAGGGAATGGCTCATCTGAACTTCTTCAGGCAACAAATTAGGCTGTAATTTAGGGTGACACGATGGGCAGAGAAAAGCCTGTTTCTTCCCAGTGGCAATCCCAAGTTGAAACCCTTAGGAAGAGGCAGTCATTCAGAAAAACACTTCCAGATGACTTCTGTGGAGGTAGACATGAATAGAAACCAGCAAAAGACAAACATTTAAAAGTTTATTTGCTTTACTTGTCAATTGTTTCTGCAAAAAGAATAAGGCGAGGAAACATTTGTTAGTTATGTTCTATTTGTTAAAAAAACCACAAGAATCAAAACAAATAGACTTTAAAATGTTTCATTCAGACATGAAACAGTAAAATTTCCCAGGAGG
This sequence comes from Formicarius rufipectus, assembly GCA_013399695.1. NCBI lineage: Eukaryota > Metazoa > Chordata > Aves > Passeriformes > Formicariidae > Formicarius > Formicarius rufipectus. The sequence goes on along the minus strand of VXAU01000309.1, from coordinate 164,190 downwards.
TAAATGTGCTTTTTGGTTTTTAGGGTCTCAAAAAGTCTTGTGCGAAAAGCACTTTTTCCTCAGACAACACAAATATTTTCCCTTTAGACAAGATTTCTGTTTCCCTGGGGAAGCCAAACTGCTTTCCAGTTGCAGGACTCCTGCTCAGGACCTGTTATGCCAGGATAGAGTAGCATACTGCTTTTCCATATGTGAGCACTGTGATATTCTGCTCATACCCTTGTTTTACTCCATTCCTTCTATGTGTGACTACATCTTTTATTTTGATCGTGACTAATAACCCTTCAATGTTTTAATGTCATGTTTAAAGCAAGATGCACTTCTGAAACCCCAAGCATTTCCATGCAGCTCAAGCCTTGGGCTTCTGCCCTCAAGGCAAAATCACTGCCAGTGCCCAGAACTCGATGTTGCAGCAGTTACCAGTGTTTGGCTCAGGTTTGAAATAAAAGATTTTTATAGTGGAATCAACCAAGATGTATATCAGAATTAAGAATCTAGCTCTGGATGTTTGTTTTGTTTTTTTTTTTTTTCTTTCCAAAAATCAAGTGCCTTTCATTACTGTTCATAACGTTTTAAAACTAGTTGATTTTCCCTGGATATCTGATGATTTAATTTGGAGAGTCAGCTCGTGCTGGTGATACATGTGGAATGCATGTATTTTACAAAACACAGTGATGTGTGCTTCCTTTTCCTTTCTGAATGTATTTTATCAGTTTGCTTTCTGGATGTCTGTGCACACCAGCTGCTGGCACATCTTGGCTGGAACTTTTGCTCCTGCATTCATTTATTACATGGGAATATTGGTAGCTGTGTAGTTTAGAACATATGGAACAAGGGATATCCTGGCTTCCCCCAGGATAAAAAATCTGTGCCCTAGCCTGGTACCTACTGAAGAGTGTCTTCGGGGATAACAAATTGCATGGATTCAAACATGCTGCTGCTGCACTCAGAAGCTCTGCCAAGTCCTTGCTGCCAGATTTCAGCAACCTGAAGCTCTCTGGGACTAAAACTGAGCTCCTGTGGTCAGCAGGGCAGGTGCTCCTTTGCAGGGGTCTCTAGGCAAGAGAGGGATGTGTATTTGTATTTATTCCACGGCGAATTGACGCTGCTGTTGAGAGGTGCTTGTAGTGGGAGAGGTGTGAACTTGTGCTGGGGTGCTGAGGGTGGGGGTTGCTCCCTGTAGCACGGCTGGTGCTGTGTGTCAGAAAAACCTGACCTTTTAACGATTGCATTTATGATGCTGGTTTTTAATACAAGCTAGTTAATTCAAACAGAGAAAATGGGCATCCTCTGTTGTTTGCAAAGCAGCACTGAAATATGCCCCTCAGACAGTTGTATCAGGTTAATTACTCTCTGTGTCCTGGCAGATGTGTAGGTTCAGGTTCTCCCAAGATAAAGAGGCTTTAAACTGATATCTCTGCTATTTTCTACCCTGATATGAAGAACGGGACCAGAGATTGTGTTTAGGGAGAGAAAAGATAAATTCAAAGTAAAAAAGTAAATTCAAAGCTGCTCTTTGGTACCTGAAGCAAGAAACTCCCTGCAGCCAATGCTGGCTGAGGCTTGGAGAGAGCTGAAAGCTTTTAAGGGTTTGACCAGGGGATGTGTAAGTGTAACCTGCACAAACAGATCAAAAAGGACTTTGCTATGTTTTAGGAGCTCCTACAAACTAATAAAAGCTAAAATGAATGTACAAGCCTATGAGTAGAACTTGCATTTCAAATGGACTGAACAAGTCAAAGAGAAAATGTGCCTGGGCATCAAGGTGACTTTCATATGACAAGTTTGCTGTGTTTGCTTGGCCATTGGGGAAATAAGGACAGCCAGTGGAAGGGGAGAAACAAAGAAGCAGGTGTTTGCAAGGCCAGAAGGGCAGGCACCAAACAGCAGCAAGGTGTTTGCCAATAATGTAATGCAAAATTTGGGTCATCCTGAGTAAGATCATTGGCACTTGAAACACATCCATCACCAGTGTCCCCTGGGGAGAAGACAGCATCAATAGTACTTACCCTTGCTTGGTTTGCAGTCTTCAGTGACCTGAGTGTGGCTCCCAAGCTCCACGGTGCCCACCCTCTCTCCTGGCTGAATTTCAGTCCATGTGCAGCTCAGTTATAAGATTCTGTGCCGTCTCTCCAGCTTTATGAGGATCCTGCCTCAATTTTGGGGAAAAAAAAAAGAGCCTCTGTGGAACTTGCTGTGTTATCAAGACTCCTCGGTTGAACATTTCTGTTGTTCCTCTGAATGCAACAGTGTTCATCAAAATGTAGCTGCTTTTTTATTGCTTAGATTTGATCACCTGTTTTTCTAACTTTTTATTTTCATTTACTGGAAGATGACAGTACAGGGAGAATTTCATACATTTCTTCTGTCAAGATATACAGACCTGAAGGAATTAATTCCTTTTCTCATATGGGAAAGCTGTCTGCTTCCTTGTATCTTTGCTGTGCAGTGGAATTCACTCCCAGTGTCTGGCCCAGAGGACAGGGAAAAGTTGGAAGTCTAGATCTGCTCATTATGTATGCTGCCACTGTGCTTTTTAAAATTAAGGTGAAGCCTTGAAAGCAGCTGGAAGTAACGAGCACATTGATTTAATTTTAATGGCACTTGAATCTCAGAGTTGCCCAGGTTATTTTGAAAATACTCATGAATGAGTTCTGTGTTACTGCTGGTCGGAGAGAGAGACTCTAAGGGCAAAGCTCTTTGCCTTCCCCAAACACCAAACAGCATTTGCTGCTTTCTGATTTTAACAAAAACCTGCAGGGTTAACAGGTCTGCACCTCCCTGGTGCCTTAAGGTTCATAAATGTATAGAGATTTTAAAGCAGCTTTTAGCACTTTATTAATTTTAGGGTAGAGCTTGAGACTGAATAATTTTGTACCATGTTCCTTATGTTTCTCGTCAAGGATTTCAGTGGATATTTAGCAATTTAAGGTACCCCTGGTGTGAAGAGAGTGTGCTGGGACAAGATAGATCCAGCATAGTTTGTGATATAACTTCAGTCAAAGCTATTCAGGAGGCCCAGAATCCTTAAATTTGTTCCAAGCAGGAGAGAAGACCTGGGGAAGATGAAGAATGGGATGAAAGGGTGGTCATGGGAGACCACTCACCCAGTTTGGGAAGGCAGGCCTGAAGAAAGTCCTGGGGCTGGACAATTTTTGGGATGGGTGTTTTCCATTAGCTTTGATAATTAGCCAATATTATAACATTTTCAAAGCAATCCTGTGTGGCTGTGCTAATGAACTTTATGCACCTTATAATGAGAGACTCACTCTCTACTTTACCATCTTAAAATTGTCCAGAAAGGTTCTCTATGATTTCAGGCAACATACCAGGCACCAGTGCTGCTTCACTTGTGCTCCATGTGAGGAATAGTGTCTGATGTTAGTCAGGAGAGAAGCAGCTGAGGCTTTGAACAAATTTCTATTAAAATTTGGTGTTTTTTTTTTTTTTTTTTTTTTTTGTATTATGACATTTATTTCATGAAACATTAACTTCACTTTCCGCAGACTATTTTAACATTTAAAGGTTTTCCTCTCACTTCTGCATTACTGGGTGACTATAATAACGTGGAGTCTGTCGTGAAGCTTACAGAGAGCTGTAAGTCTGCAACAGTGTTACAGCTCAAAAATAGAAATGAAACCAAGTCCAAAGTGAAAACTGTCAATGGAAATTGGTAGAAATTGGATATGCATGTAAATTACAAAAACTAATCTACTGAGATTCATAGGGCAAATAACTCCAGCTACTATTACTTGGCACCAAATAGAAACATTTCATTGCAAGTGCAGCTGCTGGAGAAATGAGCTGATAAACATAAATTGAACAGGAATGGCTGCAGGCGAGCTGGGGTGTCGGACAGGAGCAGAGGGGAATGGTGTTTGCAGACACGTGTGCAGAGTCACACACATCTGAACACCTGGCAGGCTCAGGAAGGCAGGGCGCTATTAAAGGTCCCCAGCCCTGCAAAAGTTTCCCAGTGGGCAAACCCTCTCCACTCTCCCCGGGGTGGTGGAGCCTGTCCAGAACAGGGGACATCCTGCTGCTGCTCAGGATGGGGTGCCAGCTATGGTCAGACACAAAATGGATGGAAGGATGGAAATGGGCTCTGAATTCCATGCCATGCTAATTTATGGTTAATTTAATACATTAGGTTGTTATATAAGAGCTTATGTAAAGTCTTAGGCCAAACTCTGATATCATTTTTATGGCTTTAAATTTGGACTTGCTCCTTTATTCCTGGTACTGTGGCAGAAAGCTGAGCTTATACCTTATCCTCCTTCCCCTCCCATCCTTTGCTCAGAGTCCCAGCTAGATGTGCCTTTCAATTAAACCCTTTCTCGGAGTACACCCATTAGTAAATACTAAAAATACAAATAAAGCCATGTATACACATCTGCACACATAAACACCCCTCCTCCTCCCACACACATAAATCACTCTCTGCCATTTCCTAGAGCCGACACTACAGATGTGGTATTTAAGAGTGAATGTGGCTAACATTTATTAGCCTTGAACTGTATTGTGGGTAATTGTCCACTAATAACCTTTGGTAAATTATATGAAGCCTTTACTTTACTTAACAGGGAACACAGGCTCCCAAAACTCTAATATTATCATCATTCAAGATAATGAGCAACACAAACCATTCTATTACCAATCTAAAAGCAATAAATGTCAAAGTAAAGAACTATGCAATATTCTGGCCTGGAAGAACAAAGGACAAAAGTAATGATAATGCCTTTTTATATTTGCAGTCTATTATATCATGCATAACAAATGACCCTGTAATGGTAGACAGTGTTATTTTAGCAGGTTGCAAAGAGGAAATGTTGGGGATGGAAAGGGGAGGGTTTTGAACACTGCCCTGGAAAATGCTGTAGGGCTGGGAAATGGGAATACCTGATGATTCATTTGAATTTTATGCTGGTGACTAGGCTGGATTACTCTCAAGCAGTTTTGTTTGTCACCACGATCATCCAGAGCTGTGCAATATGACACCAAGATCCTTTCTTGCCACGCTGATGGGTTTACTAATAACTCGGTGACAGCCCCAGTTCCTCCTCTGACACAAGCCGCAAGCAAGGACAAAAATGCCTTCTAAAACACAGCTTATTGATTTATGGAAATTTCTTACTTGGGCATTTATAGACCATTCCCAGAGAGGTGTCACAGCACTGGGACATTCATTAGTTTATTGTTAGTCATGATTGTAAATCAATAAATTCATTTATTGATTATTTATTGGGTTGCAAGTACAGGGTGCTTTGTCTGCTGCTGCACATGTGGGGGTGTCAATTCAGGGGTTCACGGAGTTGCAGAATGACTTCGTTTTGAGCTATCCTGGTTGAATTTTTTTTGTAATCAGAAGCCAGTGGGCTATTTGATCAGCATTTAGAGGTTTTATTTTGAGCTGGGGGAGAAGGAAATTGCTTGGCACTTAGGAAGCCGGTGCCTCAGCTACCCCTTTGTTTAAAGCAGAATAATTTTGACTTTTTAGCACCTTGCATTCATTGCCTGTTTTGAGACAAACCTTTTACTCAATGAAGTCTCTTAGTTTGCTTGTGCTTTGTGTCAATGTATGAATGTCTGTGAAACAAGGCATTTACTAAATCAATATTTGAGTGGCACTATTTCTGTGGTTGGAAGAATCAATTCCTGCTGCTTTGATGCACGATGGAGGCAATTAGCCCATGTGGCAATTATCCTTTGGATCTCATTCACCAATATTGCAGTCAAATTCTGTTCCCATGTCCTTGGGTGTGGGAAAGCAAATCCATCCATCTCACTCCTTCTGTGCTTGTGGACATGAGAGTAGGATTTACCTGAAAGGGAAAAGGTTGAGAGTTCTCTATCTAGAAATGAACTATATATATATATATAGCCTTATAGTTCATGTCATTGTTTATGTCTTCAACCTGTTGGCCCCCACAAAAGATGCCAACAGATTCAACCCCCTATAGGGGTCAAGGCCTGTATGGTTTCACCAGGTAAAACTCTATTCTGTCTTGCTTTGGTGCTTTGTTATCAACAGTCATATAGACCATAAATCATAGACTTATAGAATAGCTTGATTTGGGACTTCAAAGACCTTCTAGTTCCGACACTCTTGCCGTGGGCGTGGGCATCTTCATTAGCCCACGTTTCTCAGAGCACCATCCAACCTGGCCTTGGACACTTCCAGGGATGGGACACCCACAACTGCTCTGGGCAATGTGTAAAATACAATATTAAACTGGACTAACCTTTATTAAGGTTATGTCATGGGTTTCTGTAGCTGAATTTTGGTAGAAGGGGGGGCTTCCAGGATGGTTTCTGTTAGAAGCTGCCAGAAGCTTCTCCTGTCCTGTGGAGCCAAGGACAGCCAGGGCCAGGAGGGACCTCCTGCTGGGGGACAGAGTGGAGCCAATTAAGGATCACAGTCACAGCTCTGGGAGAACATGTTTAAGAATTAGAAGTGTGGGGCAGTTGAATTTCCAGCCGTGAGGTAACAACACAGAGACCCAGGTCAGAGCAGAAGGGACCCCACGCTGGAGGGGGGGCGAGGGGGANTTTTTTTTTCGCCTTTCCTCCTTTTCCTTTCCCTCTGGGAAAGGTGGGGCCTGGAGGTTTGGGTGGACACCAGGTGAAAACCACCACGTAAGCTCATTTAACAAGTTCCCTTTGTCATATGTTTGCTGTTGCTATGGTCACGTTCCTTCAGCACCTCGGAAAGGTGTTTGTCAGAGAGAAAACAGGCACTCAGAACACACTGTAAAATTCCGGGGTTTGTTGGTACTGCTGTTTAATAAAAGTGACAGGAAAAAAAAACAACCAAACAAAAAAAACCCCCAAAACAAACAAAAAACCCCACAACCAACCAACCAAAAAAACCCACAAAAAAACACAACAAAAAACTCAAATTTGATGTAACTTTATAAACAATAAAGCCANGGGGGAACCCAACCAAAACAAAAAGCAAAACACAAAAACCAAACAAACAAACAACACCCAACAAAAAGCAGTTGTTTTATATATCTCTTTTTCAAGGAAAACAGATGATTAAACTCCTCAATATTTGCATTTTCCCCATCAGCACACATCCCCACCCCTCAAGTGAGTGGCAGGGGGTGGCAGTGCCTGTCACATTTCTCTTTTGGAAGAGATCAGAACCCAAGCCTCCTGATGGCACAGCCCTGCTGCAGTTTCCATAGCAGATCTCAGACATTCCCCAGGAGAGTTATTTATACAGCTATTTTCAGGTAAACTCCAGCATAAGGAACACAGCTTGTGTTGTGTTTTGGTTTTGCTCCTCCTTCCCGATACCCAGACATGTGCCACGCATTTATCTGTGTGTTCATCTGTTTCTGTTTGTCTGTAAAAACTTATGGGGCAGCATCTGTGAGTGGCAGTTTTGTATAATAACATGGATATAAGCGAAATCAACAGTTGGGTTTAAGGGCTGTGCTCAGGAAGCAGAGGAGTTCAGGATTGCTGTTACTCTTTGCTATGAATTGACTGCTGGTGTGTGAGGAGGGATTTAGTGAAACAGTTCGGATGTGAAGATTATTGTCCTCTTTTCTTGGGATACTGCAGAGAAAAAAAACTAGCTCAGCCTGAAAAAAAACCCTCATCCTATATTCTAGAGAATTGTATGTTGGTTCACGGATTGCACATCCCAAATGGCATTTGGTTGCTTATCAGACTCTGTCAGGCTCAGAAGTAGTTTAGGAAAGCACATATGTGAATCCATCCTCAGACAAAAGTGTAAATGTCATTGCTGCCACTGAGCTGGGAACAAGACAAGTGACAGCATCCAAGACACTTAGGAGAAAGTAATTAGGGAAATTGTTTTGGAATCGCTTAAATATTGAGTTTTAATTTCCAAACCAAGTGAGAGACCACAAATGTGTTCCAAGTATCAGTTTGAAGGCAGAGTGTGCAACTTCAAATGGTACTTTGGAGGTACAAGAATTTTCTGAGAAGACAAAAAAATCCAAGAGTAGCAGACTGCCAATCCAGCTCTCAGCCCATCTCACAGTGCACAGGTGAGGTTTGACACATCACTGGTAAAACTGGAGTGTGAGGTTTTTGCAAAGATTGATTTAAAAATAGGATTTACCCTTCTTGAATTACCTCTGCAAGGCTTAGAGGTTGGGGATTGCTCTCAAGCCACCAAACAGATCGAGTGGCACAATTAGAGTCCAGGGGGAATTTTCCTCTTTTTTCCCCCCACTCTTGTTCTGTGTGACAATTGCTCATAGAATCTCAGAGCTTGTTGTGGGCTTGCTTATGAGCAGGGAGGTCATCACATCTGGATTGGAATAGCCATCCAAAACCGTCACATCTGGATTGGAATAGCCATCTAAGTAGACATGAAGCAGCACTATTGGAATTGCTTGCCATGGAGTCAAATCAGTTGCTCCTGGTCCTTCCCTCACCACAACCTGCTGTGCAGCTCCCAACCAGAGAAAGGAGCTGCTTTTCTTAAGCCCTTTTCTGCAATTTACCCCCTTTTAAAAATCAGTGTGCAAGGACCTCTTATACCCAACTATTCCATGTGTTAGAACGCAGCTTTTACTGACTATGCAAGCAATTTTTGCCAAACTGAAGTACCACACCCTTGATTTTTACTGTTAGCCAAAAAGAGGGTGGATTTAATCCCTCTGGATAGCAGGTTATGTCCTATGAATATTATGAATATGTCTATATGTTTATATGTCCTATGAGTATTGTGAATATGCTACAGCTCATTTATGCCAAGCAGACTTTCTGAGCTTACTTTTTACCACCTGTAAAGCTTAAAAATCTTCAGGAGGGTCAACTATATACAGAATTTTTGCATCTAATGCCTGGTTTTGATGAATGGAGCTTGAAGATGACAAGTTCAGCTTCATTGAGTTTATCTTTTCTCAAACACTTCCAGTTACTGTTTAACATAAGTAAAAAGAAGATGGTATTGGGGGAAAAAGCTGGGATTTTGTTTCATCATCAACAATATTAAGCAATAGACCCATTTTTGCTATTGTTATAGAAGAACATGCCTAGAGGTTCTGATGTTTCTTTTAGGTGAGTTTTCCTTAAACAAACAAACAAGATATTTTTAGTATTCCAGTCTGCATTAAGTGTTTGAGAGTAAAAAGCAAATCCAGGAAAAAAATGTGATAGCAGACAGCACTGAACACTTTCCATAGTGAGTATCCCAGCAAGTGTCAGGGACAGCACATGAAACCTGTCTATAAAGTGGGTATTTTTCTTTGGTTTTATTTCTTATTTATTTATTTTCCTTTTGTTGTTTCTATAATAACCATAAACTCCCCAAGCTTAGAGGTACAGCTAGCCAGGAAAGTGAATATTCAGTTAGAAGGTTTTCTGAGCTAGAATTTTTCTTTGTATGTGCCATCTCCCAACATATCCTGTAACCGAACATTTAGGATGGAAGACAGTGGAACAATTTTGACAAGAAAAATATTTGCAGCTCTAGAAAAGCAGTGTATTTGTGCCATATTTTGCACCACGTGCTGCTGTAATAGCCGTTGCAATATGTGAAAGGTTAATATTTCATCCCCTATTGTAAAAAACATGCTGCCACACATTGTTGACTCTTCAAATAAGGGCATTTTTTTTTTTTTGATCAAATAAATCCTGCTTCATTAGTTTTTCAAGTGTGTCTCCCAAGTATGGGACAAAGGAATTACAGATCTTCTAGACTTCCTCATTTTTAGTGGCAATAACTGCCATGTTCTTATGTGCAGAACATCCTTAAGCTCTGTGGCTCCTCATTTGGTGGTTATGACTGAGGGGTTAATGGTGCTTTTGTTACAGAAAAGCTAAAATGCCACATATTCTGTCCAACTAAATTCTTTTTAATATTATAATTATTAGTGTGATAATTAAGGGGCTTGATAGGAAGTGCTGGTGCATTTTGAGTGCTAACAAGGGCTGGTGAAAAAAAGAGTCAGAAAGCCATTTTGTGTAATTTTTGTACAACTGAAAACAGTCTCCTTCCTTACACAGACTTGAAGGTGAGGTTTATGTCATCCCTCTAAGCAGGAGTTCCTCAGTTCCAAGCTTCTCTCTGGGTTTGACTCCAGACAAATTCAGACAAGGTTTGAGGATTCAGCATAATTAAACAAAGGCTTCCAAGGGTCAGGTCATCCAGCTTTTCCTAAATTCAGAGCACATTTTTTCTCCATATTGGATAGATTAAAAGCACATACGTATGTTTGGGTTTAATTTGGGGGGGGGGGGTTCCTTTATTTTTTTAACCTAAGAGGGATCCTGCTATATACTTAATTCCCATAAAACAGTTATCTCAGTAGCAGATTGATCAAGGGGATAGTTTTGACAGGCATTTCACAGCATTCTTTTACTGAGACTGGTGATTTTGCTTTAACCCCTGCTGGGGGCTCAGGCTCCCTCAGCAACTCCCTCCATCCCTCCTGGTGGGGTGGGAGAGAGAACAGAGGAAATAACCCTGAAAAAACTTGTGGGTTCAGGCAGACAAATGTGGTGGTTTGACCTTGGGCCTTCCTGGGAGGCAGATCCCATGGTTTGCTGTATCCAAGTGAAGGATTACACCCTATTTTATGTCAGCTTAGATATAAGAAGGGATAGATGGAACTTTTGGGTCAGTCCTTTTCTGGCAGTGAAGGGCATTGGTGGTGGACCTGCTGTCTTTTTGGGAAGAGCTGCCTGTCTCCTTCTGGGAAGTAGACCTTGTTTATTTGTTCTTTATGGTGTGTGTGTGCATATAGTCATATTAAGTTCCTTTTTCTTTTCTCTGTATAAATTCATGTTGCTTCAGTAGTATTAGAACCCACTTTTCATCCAGTGTGATGTTTTTTTTATTACTCCCCCTTCTCTCCCTGCTGCTGGGAGGGAGGGGAGAAGCTTTTTGTTTTGGGGCCTCTGGATATTTGCCTTCAGCCAGGGATAGACAGCCACAGCAGTTTAATGGGAAAACAGAAAACTGTGAGCACAAGGAGAGGAAAACAAGGAATTTTTGGTTTTGGACTGGGGTTCGGCCATGCCCAGGAGAGCAGGGCTCCATCACATATGTGTCACAGAATGCAGAAAAATGGATATTCTGTGAATATTCTGTGAACAATTCATTGTACAGTTCCCAGGAAAGGTAGGTCTGTTTGCATATTTCAAGAGAGCAGTTTGTAGCTTTGGAATAGGGACTTAGCTACAAGAAGAACATCTGCTGGTACTCCTAAAATTCCTCTAGAAAGCCGTCATGGGGTGGACTTTCAGGAGGAGTTAATTAACATTAAGACCAATGGACTGCGAAACTTAGGTGGCCTGAGGATGGACAGTTTCAAGCTATCCAATCATTTGATATAATGATGTAACTGAAAACCACAGATTATAAATGCAAGGCTTGGTCTGATGATAAAGGGTTTTGTTTTTTTTGATTGATCCACTGGATGAAATGTGTGTGTGAGTTTGTGAGCCTTAAGGGCCCGTGCTGCCTAAAAGTGGCTCTTGGACAAGCTCTCGTGTGAGCATAACAACATATTTATTTTTCTTTTTATTTTACTTTACACGTGGGCTGATGTGGGAGACCAATGGCATCACTCCAAAAGCGCCTTTCCCCCCAGGTTATACTCTCAACGTGGTGTCATTTGGTGTGGAAATATCCCTTTGATCAGTTGGGGTTTGCCTGACACCCCCCCCAAGTTCTTGTGCCCCCCCAGCCCTGTGGTGAGGAGCAGAAACAGCCCTGATTCTGTGCAAAGCGCTACTCAGCCATAGCTAAAACATCTCTCTGTGTTCCTGAGGTGGTTTGTGCTTCTTGGAGGTGCAGGGCTTGTATCACCAGGGAATGCCCTGGAACGATACTGCAGGTTCCTGTGGGATTTCCACAGTTCCCAATAATCTCCTCACATTATACTTGGGAAGGAAGTGCTAATTAAGAGTATAAAAGACCATATGTGGCATTTGTGAAGCTGTTATCCAAAGCTGTGTCGCTGCATCTGTTGTGCATTGCAATTAGTCACAGTTTAATGAGAACATGAGATCTCTGAAGCCTGCTCATCTAGAACTACAAACCCTTCCCCCCTACCAAAAAAAGCAGTGTCAGTGCACCTGTGGTGCAGAAGTCTCATTTCAGCAGATGACTCCACTCTTGTAGTTCTGCTTTGCTCCACACACAGTGTTGAACTGGTTTTCAAGCTTTTAAAACTGGAGGAGGTAACTGAGTTTTTGGTGTGGACTGGGCAGAAAGTGGGGGGATCAGATGTTAGGAAGAGATGCTCTTTGCATGGCCCACATGAATGTCTTTTCATCAGCCACACTGCCATAAATACCCATCCCACTGGGAGGTTTGGGTAGGAAAAGTGAAGGGGAGAAAGGAAAGGTGCATCTTGCAGATGCAATGTCGTCATAGCTAATCCTTCTGGGATATAAAGAATTAATTCACTGGAAAATGTCTAGATTTAACAACAAAAATGATTTATAATGGCCTCATCTTTCTTTAAGTATTTTCTAGGATTCTGTGACTTCAGCTCTGTGACTAGATGTCTTTTTATTGAATGTTATCTGACAGCTGTGGTTACTCTGGCTTTGTAGTGAGGATTTTAGGGGTTCTTCTTTGTTCAATCCTTCCATGTAGGATTGCAATTGGCAAATAAAAATGTGAAGTTAATGTTAGGGGAAAAAATAGGAGATGAAGGGTATTTTTCTGTGTTGGTTTTGTGACATGTGGCTCATCTTAGAACTAATGATGATTTTTAGCGGCATCTGAAATCAGCGCTCTCCACTAATCAACCCACAGAATCCACAGGAGCAAAAAGGAGGTGGAAAGCAACAGTGGCACAACATTTCCTTTAACAGCTGTTTCACAGCCTGTGAAAGGACAACATATTTTAAAAAAAATGGTTTAAATCCCTGTTTTATAATGACTTATCTTAGTGATGTTGATTTTTCTTAATTTTAACCATTTAGTTACTCCCTACTTACTATGTGTGTGACAACATTTCTAGGTACTTACTTTTGCTTGTAGGATCCCCTCCTTCTGAGTCTTCTCTTTTATTTATGAAAAAAATGTCCTTTCTAAGTCAGGGAATCAGGGGAGTCTGTGACAGATGGGGAGCCAGACCTTGGGGAATACACTTGACCTTCACAGACAGTGTCTGAATTTCCTATACCCAGTAGATGGTCTTCCAGTTCCGTGTGTTTAAAACACACTAGAGAATTCCTAAATAGATGGGAAAGTATCTAAATTATATAACTTTTTATTAATGTAGGATGTAGCACTAAATATACCATATAGGTTTGGGGTTTTTTTTCTTCTTCAGCTGTTATTGGAGGCTTAGAGGGTGCTTATTCATCAATAACATTCCAGAGCCCTGGACTAATAGTTAGAGGTGGGGGAATTATTCATCCCAAAGAATACTCACTACGAATTTATGCTCCACATTTCCTGCAAGAGCTCCAGTGGTTCCTGTGCCTACGGAGCAGGGCAGAATGTTGCTTTCCAAGGGCTCCCAGTTCCTGGGTGACAAAGTGTACCCATGAATTTTGTATATTGTGTCTTTTGCTTTCCCCTCAGAGGTGTTGGGGGGATGTTGTTCCCTCGGGGGCAGCACCGAGGGGTTACTCCTCTTTATTTGCCTGCTCACTCTGTCGGGTTGACTGAAGCAAAGGAGAGGTTTTCTGAAGGTCTGACCTTTCCCTTCGGGCAAATATCTTATTTCAGAGCAACTCACAACCGATGAATTTGTCATTCATACACTTTTGTGCTTCACTGGTGCTGACTTGTTCTGGGCGAGCTCAGCATCATGAATATTACTCATTGTGATCTTAGCACCTTCTTTTGAGGTAAAGCAAAGTGGTTTGGGGTTTTTTGTTTGTTTTCCTTTCTTTTTTTTTTTTTTTAGCTGTGGCTTCTGGAGTGTTTGCAAACCCATCTGAACTGATGTGCCCCCAACTGGAAGTGTTGATGTGGTCTGGCACCCTTCCTGCTATCCCACGGGATGGGTTTCTCTGGATCAACTCCCTTGTTTGTCATGATTTACCCCTGGAAGGCAGCTCTGCTTCTCTCAGCCACTCACTTCTCCCCACTGGGATGGGGCAGAGAATTGTCAGGATAAAAGTTAGAAAGCTCCTGGGCTGCCATCAAGACAGTTTAATAGGCAAAAGAAAAGCTGTGCACCGAAGCAAAGCAAACCCAGGAATTCCTTCACCACACTGGTGGGTGTTCAGCCATCCCTAGGAGAGCAGGGACCCCACAGTGCCTGGGGATCACTCTGAACATCCTCCCTTCTTCCTCCTCCCTCCAGCTTTTGTTTTATTTATTCCTTAGCATGGCCCCGTGAGGTGTGGGGTATCCCAGTCTGTGGCCAGTTGGGGTTGGTGGTCCTGGCTGTGTCCTCTCCCAACTCCTCGTGCACCCTGTGAGAGGAGAGACCCTTTTAGAAGAATTAGGACATTGGGCATTAGGACTCGTTTTTGCTTTGGGAGTCTTTCTTGCCTAGAAGTACTTTCCTCAAAACCAGTTGCATGTTTTAATTTCCCTCCCCCTTTTGCATTCCAGAGGAAGTTGCAGCTTCTCTCTTTCCCTGGGTTGTGGAGACATAAAAAGATGTTACAGGAGGCAGAGAAGATAAGAGAGCTGGAGGAGAACAGAAGGCAGGTCTTTCTCATGCCCAGCACTGATTGTTACTGGTGCAGGTTCCCTTGCAAGCTTTTTAGTGTTCTTGACTTCAGAATAAACCTCCCTGGGTTCTTTCCACTGCAGTGGCATTTTTGGGGGTACCTGTGTGCATCTTGCCACACTCACCCCCCCAGCACACTCGTTGGCAGGATGGAACAGAGAAATCTTTGCTGCTGTGTAAGCAATGACAGGAACATCTGCATGTCACCCACACAGGATGGACCCCAAATCCAAACCCAGAGCCCCCCACAAGCTACTCTGAAGAGAATGAATCCTATCCCAGCTCAAACCAGGCCATTTTCCTTCGTTCAGTCCTGTGTCTGAGCCAGCACAGACTGCTCTGAGTGCCTGGGAGGAGGGTTGATGGCCGAGGCAGCCCAGCAAGAGGCTTTTGCCTCTTGTGGTGGTCCTTGGCCAGCCAGGTGGACCTGCTGCTGTGGCAGAGCTTCAGCAGCTTGTGTGCAAGCACAGTCAGGGCTGTGGGCAGCAAACACTCCTGTTTTGCTCAGCAATGTCCCTCTCCACCACCGTGCTGCTGTTTCAGGAATTTGTCACTGTCTTGTTCTCCTCTTTGCTGGGGCGGTTGTTCCAAAAGGGGAGAAGATTTGAGGTTTGGTCCTATGGTGCCTGCAGGAAGGTCACTCACTCCTGCGCTCCACCTGTGCATCTCAAGGGTTCTCTCACATACAAGGAAAAGAAGTTTTCCTTAAAGAAGGGACTCCCAACTTTTTTGTCTGCAGAGATCAATTTACAGTAAGTTATGTACAGTCAAAATGCAAAGAGTATTGTGAAGAGGATAGAAAGAACCAAGTCTCTGAGAAAATTGCTGTATTTTGGGTGCTGATTGCATTTACATGACTCATGAATAAGTTTGTCTTGCAAATTAGGTTCTCAGAATGTCACAAAATAAGTCTGAAATGGTTTTCGGTGCAAATGCAACAATGGTTATTCTCTACAATTTTTCTATTTATTGTTTTTAAGTCCTGTGTAAAATTGATGTAAGCTTGGGCACTTCTACATCTTTCCCAGTCATCTAATTTCTTGTATCCAGACCCTCTACTGCCAACAATAAACAAGTTACCCTGATGTTTTAATTTATGCATAAATTTTGTTTTCCTCAAACAGATCAATTGTTGTAGCAACTGTTCTGTACTAAAGGTATTTAAATATCTGGGGTTTGTTTGGCTGGGTTTAATTTTTTCCCCTTTCTCCTTGCTTGATCTAGCAAAGATCACAGGCATTAAATGAAAGGCAAGCAGATCTTTGATATAAAAAATAGGGAGGCAAATTTATGTGATTATTTAAAGGACTGCTGTACTCCAGGTATTTTGGGTAAAACTGATAAAATTACTACTGCTTGCCAGCAAAGAAGGGAAAGTCACTCCGTGCTTAAAGTTTGCATTCTCTAAGGAGTGGAATCCATTCTGTATTATCAAAAAATAGAACATTGCTCATCACCCTTGCAATGCACCAAATTCCTGCTGCCTCAGGAAGTTCACGTGCCATTTAAGGTTTACTCAGATTCTTCATCAATGAAGATCTTATAATCTCCCTGGTGTAAACCATAACATCTCTGGAGAGGTTGCCAGATGAATGTGGAGTTATAGATTCTCCCAGAGACTCCAAAATTACTGTACCTGAAGCTCATTTCACCTCTGCCAGGGAGCAACTGTGGCTGCAGTGACACCGTGGCTGCATTTTCAAACCAAATCTGAATTTACAGCCGTTTCTTTCAAGAATTACAGATAACCAAGGAAGAGAGTTGGAAGGGGAAGGAGGAATTCTGAGGGAGTAGGATGGGAAATAAAATTTTTCCTTTTACGAGTGATTTTTCAATATTCTGAAAGATTAGGGTGGGGAAAAAAATGGGTTTTCTATCCACTTCAGTGGAAGACTAGCTGAGGAGTTACCTGAGGAGTTAGAGGGAGGTGTTTGGGCAGCCTCCTGCACAGGGCTGTAGGTTCTGCTCACCTTGATCATCAGCAGAAGTTAAAGCTGCAGCATTAAGAAGTTGAGGTGTCTTTGCTGTTTAATTTTAGTGGAGATGACACTGAGCTAAGACCTAAATTTTACTGCTGCCTTCTCCTAACCTGCCACGGAGAGACCTGATGTGATCTCTTTGTCCACTTTACTACCCCTGTCTTGTTTTATCCTTGAAAAATTAATTAATATCCTTGAAAATTCCACCTCCTCAGAGAGGTTCTGATTTCAGCTGATGCCTCTATACCTTGCTCTAATATAAACAAGCAGGAAAATAATGATAGTGCCCAAATGACAGTCATCTGTCCCCTGGCTCTCAGTGACTGCTCGGGGTTTGGGGGAACTCTGGGGGCTGCCACAAAAGCAAAATAGGGAAGGATGGCAGGAAAATGATACAGTGAAAGCAGGACCAAATGGCTTCAAGTCCCCCCAGGTAATTCCAGTGATGCAAAATACTGCAGCAAAGAAACTCCTCTGGGCATATTAGTGCTAAAACTGCTGCAATATGTGCAGAGCATGAGGGCTCTGCTTCTGGTGCTTTGGGGTTTGGGGGGGTTTTGTGTGTGTGTTTGGGATTTGTTGCAGATTTTTATTTGGGGTTTTTGTTTGTTTGCTGTTTTCCCTCTTGATTAAAGGGAAGCCTCTACCTGTGCTCCTTGAAGTTAACAAAATCCCTCGTGTGTCAGAATGCAAGGAAAATCTTCTGCCTTCCAAACTCTTCCTTTTCTTCAGAGATCCATTCTCTCCTTCCTCCTCACTGCTTCCTTTGCCTTCAAAGTCCTCTCAAGTGCTGAGGGAACTATATTCCCTCAGAAATTAAAGCTTTTCCTCTGTTCCTGTCTCTGTTTCCTTTATTAAGCCATTTAAAGTAAATATTTTATTTGAGACGAGGAATAAGAAATGGGAAGGATGTGACCTCCTTTCCCTCTCATTATGACGAGGTATTTTCAGTAATTCTTCAGAGCATTTCCTCCAGTGTCCTTTCCAATATTCCTCCTTCCTTCCCACGAGCTCTTTTGTTTCAATATTCATGAAGGAGTCGGAGCTGGGTGAGATGTAGCTGTAAGTGTATACTCTCTGAAAGCAGAAATGTGTGTGGGAGGATTAAATGAGTGTTGCAGAGGTGGTAAAATCGTGCATTTCCAGAAAGACAATAAAATTAGGTGGGATGAAGGAGGATACTTACAGTGCAGATTCCCCCCCCCCACCTCAGTAGTTTCACCTTGTTGTACCAGAGGTTGTGGGAGCTGTAGATGAGAGGGGTCAAAAACAAGCCTGTTTTTTTCTCTCCTCTCCTACACTCTTGGGATTTTATTGAAATAATTCTGATTTTTAATTTTTTTTTTAAGTGGAATTTGAAGTTTGAAATGAAGTTAGTGAATCCACATTTGTATTTTGACTAAAGTCTAGTGATTTCTACCATCTCTCAGTTAAATTCAGGTATCCACCTAAGTGTACCCTTATCCAGTTGTATTGGTGTATGGGCAGACATTTCACTTGTTTCTCGCATGGGTTTCATTTTTTCAGGATCCAAATTTGAAAGTCTTGAAGTTGCCTACAGAACACTTCATTTTCCACAGGGAGCAGTGGTACCATTTACAGTCATTTGGACCACCATCACCCAAATGGCTTTTGATTTCTTTCAAGCTTGTTAAAATTTAAAGGATACTGTACATTGCCTTTTGTGAATCTAAGTCACATGTTATAAAAAGGACCTGGAGATCCCAACCCCTCCAAGTGGTTTATCTTTCTCCACAGCAATAACATTTCACTGACTGACATTTTCCCATTTGAGTGATGGACCTGCACCTTTGGATTTTATGCAGCAGGCCTGCTTGGCAAAAGGTGGTGTTAAATCAGAGAAGACTGTATGGGAGCAAATAGGAGTGCTTGGAAGCTCAGTCAGAAATACATGTCTCTCCTCTGGAGAAGAGATGATTTTTTTTTATTATTATTTTATTTTATTTTTGCATAACAAGAGTCAGAACAGAGACAAAACAAGAATTTGGAAGGCAGAGGTTCTCACAAAAAAAAAAATAATTTCTTTTCTTCTTCGGTGCATGAGTCAGAAGAGACCCTTATGGCACTGCAGAACTTGAATCAGAGGAAAGGTAGATTTCACATCAGAAGACAGACTGTTTCTGATCAAATGTAGAAATTGAATTTAATTTTTATTCTTCACACTAACCTTAATGAAAAAAACCCTCACATTTATTTCCTAACTTGAAAATAATGAGCTAGGCTTTGCCTTGGGAGGTTGGCTTTAAGATGGAAGCAAAATGGATGTGATGTGAGGATTTTCTTCCTCTCCTGGAGCTTCCCCACCCTTCAGTGTTCCAAGCAGAGAAAGGCTGTTTCCTGCAGGCTCAGTGCTCACATCCAAACTGAGATGTGCTCACAACCAGGGCATCTCTCTCGACAGTGCCAGGCTCTGCTTGAAGCCAGCAGTGTTTGGGACTCTTTATTTGTTCTCCTTTTAGGCACAAGTCTTGTCTTTAGACTAGACAAGGGAAGTGTGAGAGGTGACAAACGTGTTGGTATTTCTGCCGTGGGAAGGATTAGCTCTGAGTCCACAGACTCTGCCAGGCTCTCATTGGTGCACAGCACAGAGGAGAAGAGGGTATGATAATTAATAAGGCTTAATTTGTCACTGAGGGTTTTTAGTTTTGCTGTTTGCACTTAATAAGTCCAGGTTCTTCATTAAAGAGGTGATTTCTGAGCCTTCTGTAAATACAACACTGTTGAGACTGTCAGCTTCTGATCACTGGTGTACAGTGAAACCTGCTTATTTTACAACTTCAGCACTCTCTGGAACCTGACTGATTTTTCTATTGTACTTTGCTGCCCAAACATGAGTTCCATCCTCCCAGATGGTTTCTTCATGGACCTCTGGACACATGATGACATTTGAGAAGGAAATGTCATTTTGTGCCTCCTGAAGGTGCAATGAGATGTGCTGCCCTGACGGGGCTGAAAGCTGGTGCACCATCAGAGAAATTAAGGTTGGCCTGCAGCATGAAGGTTGATTAATTTGGTAATCTCATGGATTCTTTTTGATGCAAATGTCATCCTGATGGGGTTGGTTTTTCTGTTGAGCCAAGAGCAGGTGTGTTTTCAGGACTTGCATTGTTTTACCTGGATGAAGGAAACGAGTATGAAGGAAACTAGGAGTGATCCTGCCTTTCAAATGTTTCTCTCTGGGAAATGAAAAGGGATGTGGTTATTCTGGGCACATTTCATCCTGTGTCTGTGTGCTAGTTTGGAGTTAAACTGGCAGGAGAAATGAATCCAACTCAGAATGGGATTCCAAATCAGAAGAACAATTTAATAAAAGATCACAAAATACACTGAGACAGAAGGAAAATTCGTTTGTGCCACAAAAACACCAGATGTACAGCCCAGCCCAGTGGGGCACGAGCGGGATGGAGCTCACCAACCCTGTGCTGAGCACCACGTGGGCCCCCTGAGTTCAAAGTAAAAAGAAAACAAGAAACCTGCTGGTGACAATGATGGTTGCAGTCTGGTGGCAGTCTCAGTCTGGTCGAAGCTCTGCTCCTCCTCTGGATCTGAAGAGAGATCCCAGTCCCCAAACCCCAAGCTTATCTCTGCTTGGGCTCAGATGGGAACGCCCAGTCCCTCCCCCAGGGTGGAGACTTTCACAAGGGGTGATTTACTCTGTGAGGTGAACAATGGCATATTTTTGGCATCCCTGATGGCCCATGAGCAGACATGACCCCTCAGGTGGGTGTGGAGGTAGGAGAACTTCCTTATCTCACAAAAGTTCTTAAACATCCAGTTTGTACCCTGAGGGGTGGGGTGTGCCCTGGGCAGCTGCTGCCAATGGTCCGTGGTGAGCAGTTTGTGAGAAAAATGACATGGAGGGTTTAGAATCCACACCCACCCAGTGCCAAACTGATCCTGGCTACTAAAACCAGGCCAGTCTGGTGACTGGCAATCACTAATTAAACTTTTCCCAGTGAAGGGCTCACTCTCACAGTGGAGGATGTTGTGGCACCTGTGTGTGAGGCACTGAGCCCTTGGTTGTAGGAGCAATAAACCCAGGGCTGGTGTGAATTGTAGAAACACAGGCTGTGGAAGGTGCTGACTTTGGTGTGAGCTGCATGGGATGAGTTAAATGGAAAGAGTTCAGCTCCCTCTCCCAGAAAGTTTGCACTGTCTGCACTGCCCTCAATAACCTTGGCAGAGTGAGGATTTTTATTTTAGCCCTCTGTCCAGAAAGGCCTTAACAATACATAAAATAAACCACTCAGAAACAGCCTTCACTGCATTTTCCAATGGTTGTTGTGTTACAAACTTCGGTGTTTTCTTGCAGCAGTTGAGTTCTTGTGAGTTTTTAAGCTGATCTGTGATTTTTTTTGTCTCCTGTGAGTCTCACCTCCAAACTGAAGCGGCTGCTTCCACATTTCTTCTCATGTCCTGATACAGAGAAGGAAAGTGGCTGTCTCTGCAGCCTGGGCAAAGTGTCAGTGAGCTGGGCAAGTGCCTGCTGGCTCAGCTCCAGGGGTTGAAGAGCCCAGAAGGCTCTTGGCATTCAGCTTGAGACACTAATCCCTGCCTTTCTGTAGCGGGGGATCAGAAGGAATGCATGTGTGTATAGTATAGTGTCTGTCTATATGTATATGCTAATCCACAAACCTATATCCATATAAGCAAAACAAAAATGACACCTGGAAAGCACTTTATTATTGCAGGATAACGTGCAAGCTATTTGGTGTTGACAGGCTTTCATGTCTGACTGTTTTCTGAAGTCCAGTTGGAGTGGTATTTTATAAAGATCATGCCAGCTCGCTGGGCATTATGGAATATAAACATGTGAAAAAGGGGCTGATGCCAAAGTTGTGTGAACCAAATAATTCAGAATGCAAAACTCTGTTCCCTTGGAATTCTCTTCTCACAGCAGCAGCACCAGCTCTGGTCTGCTTTGGTAGGAAGAGGAAAAGTCAGGAGGAGAGGATCAGAAGCAGAAATGGCATGCTGATCTTGAGCTTGGATTTACATTTAGAAACAGTATGAATAAGCAGAGAAGGTAACAACATAATTTCAAATATTAAAAAGGAATTCAAGTGCTATAAGGCTGAAAAGTCATCACTGGATTTGTTTGATTTAGTTCTAATAGCAATAACAGCCTTTTTGTTTCATCCTGGTTGTTTTAGCTTTTGCTGTCTTTCTTGAATCCAAAAGGTACCATCATTTTACTTCACTTATTCATCAACAGAAAACAATACAGATAGGAAAATGAGAGAGGGTTTCCCTCAGAATAAGACTCCGAATCCCTCAAAATATGACCCTGAGAGGGCAAGAAGACTCTTGAGTCCATATGTTAAAAGAAGCACATAATTTTAGCCTTATTCCCATGAGCACTCAATTTAAGAGATTCAGAAAAAAGCCTTTGGGAATTTAAAGTAGGAGAGGAAATATCTATCCAAAATATCCACTACAAACACAAGAGGTGATGTTTTGAGTGGCTGTGCATGTCACTGGGGAAGGGAGGACTGTGAAGGTAGTTTGGGATGTACTTACCATTATTAGAGGTAGAGATGGTGAGTCTGATTATGCTCTCAGAGCTCAGCATTTGCATCAAACTATATTGCAGCTCATTCAGACTAAGTGGAAACAAAAGCCACTGATCTCTGTGTCACAGAAGGACAGAAAGCACAGTCTTTGTCTCTGCTGGTAGATGGTATCATCCAAAATATTTTTCTTACTTGTATTAATACATCTTCTACTGTCCCAGGGCAATTTTTAGGTAGGAGTGGTAGTGGTATAACCTGGAACTGTCCCCTGGTATTAAAAATACTTCCATGTTAACGTTAAAAAGGTTTTTAAACATCTGCCACAATTGTACTTCAATATCACAAAGTATTTGCTAAATCAGCTGAATGATTAACTTATTCATAACCTTTTTTCAAACCTGTTGGTGGATTGCATTGCCTTTGGACTAACAAATAATGATCACCCCCAGCAGGAGGTTTGTGGGGTCTCCTTTAACCAGCTTCCTTTTAGGCTTTTTGCTGAGAGTGTAGGAAAGAAATATTTCAAATGGAGCTAATTTGATGTTTCTAGAAGAGCAGCCTTTTGTGTGATGTTTTGATTACATGGCAGAGCAGCTTCTATAAAGAGCTATTTGACTAAGTAGAGCTTCTTAACTCCAAACAGGGGGGGAAATTACAAAATGACTACTCGAGTATAACAAGAACAAGACAGATAATCTTAACAAGCCCTGGGTGACAGCCTATTAGCTGAAATTCCCATGTCAGTGTATGTATTTGCCACACAACCTCAGCATCACTGAGGTTCTCTGCAAGCCCTGTCCTCAAAAGGGACTCCTGGTTTTATTTTTGGGGTTCTTTTTAGTTTTGCTTTTTTTTGGTTTGTTCTGTTTTGGGGTTGGTTCGTTTGTGGTTTTGGTTGTTTTGATTTGTTTTTTAAAATCACACAAATATGCAGTCCTTGTGCTGCTGCTGACTTTGTGCAGGGGAGGTACTTTCCCCCTAATAAGTGGTCCTCCTTTGTTAGTGATGCCTTATCCTGCAAAAGGCTTTCAAAGTAATGTTAGTGAAGACAGACAAAGTAGCCCCTTTATTAGAAGCTTCAAGATACCCAATAAAATAAAAATTCCTTCACCAGCCAAATGTAAGTTTTTACACCTTTCAGTGATGAACATGTTTGATGTCTATACCCAACCCATGGTTCCTTTTTGCCCCTGGTGCCCACTCTGAGAACTCCTCAGAACTGGCCTTTGGAGCCTCTCCAAGGGCTCTGGGCTGACTCTCCAGTTTTGATCACAAGCTTTCTCTTTGTCTCAGTTGGAGTTCTTGCAGGTGTTCTTCAGAACAGCCTGTCCTTGGTAATGTGGGTCCAACGGAATTTCAGGGACAGGTGAGAAAATGTTACTTAACTTCAAAATGCTGCTTAAAACATGAGAGACTTAGGAGAACTTATTCAACTTCTAGAACTATGAAAATCAGTTAAAGACACATTAAAATCCTCAGGCATCATTAGAATGAAAAAGTTAAGTACAGCTGTGGAGATGTGCAAGGGAAACTTTGTCCCACACCATATATTTATGCCCGTTTCCTTGTGGACCTCTGCTCATTCCTTCTGCCATCTCTCATTCCACCCCAGCAAATTAGAGGGCTACAACTGTGATTTTCTGCTTGGCTGCCAGGTTTCTGCAGCATCCTCCTCAAAAACACAGTTCCAGAAGGGGTGAGGTTGGAAGGGACCACATCTGGTTCAACATTCCTGCTCCAGCAGGGTCATCCCAGAGCACGTGGCACAGGAGTGTGTCCAGACTGTTCTGGGGTATCTCCAGTTGTAATGGGCAAAAATACATGCTCCGTTTTGGGGTAAATACAAAAAACATTTATTAAACCCATTTTTTGCTGTCTATAGGGTTGTTGCAATTAGGAGCCCTGGTTAAGCGGGGGCTGTATCATGCTAATTAAGGGATTGCTTTATGTTAATCATGGGGAGGACAGGTATCTAGAGCTGTTCATTATTCATGACACAAGGGAAAGAAGAACAATAGGTGTCACCAAACACCTCAGTTTGACCACAGAGAAGTTGCAATCCAGTGAGAAGTTACCAGAGTCTTTGGGTGTGTCTGAGGCTGGATTAGCTTCTTGGGACAGGATTATGTTGATCATCCTGGGAACCTTCCTGGCTTTCCATGGCCTCCCAAGGCTTGGCATCCAATCCTGTTTGATTCCTTGTTAATAATCCAGTTTCATATTCCTCCATCCAGTGAGGAAGACTGCACACCCTCTCTGGCCAGTCTGTCCCAGTGTGTGGTCACCTGCACAGTAAAGTTCCTGCTCATGGTCATGTGGAACTTCTTGTGTTTCTCTTCCTGCCTTTTGCTTCTTGTCCCATGGCTGGGCACCACCAAGAAGGGCCTGCCCCCACCTTCTTGGCACCCTCCCTTTAGATACTTCTCCTTAAAATTGGTGTGTCTGCTCTTTGCTTTCTGTTCTGGCAAAGCATCTCTCTCTTGCTAGAGAGGAGTTATTCGAGAGGCAGAATTTCTCAGCAGCTTCAGGGGGAGGAACACAGGGCTTATCTAAATGTGTTCCCTCTTCCAAATATTTCAGTGGTGCTGGTAGGAAGAGTGGGGAGAGGACAGGTTGGAACGATTGTTTGGGAATGGGAGGTGAATTCTTCTTTGTATTTTGACTTATGGTCACCAGCTCAGAAAAGGAAATCAAAGAAAATGTAGCTACTGCTTCCAAATTACTGTAGAGATGGAATAGAGATAAAGACATGATACTCTGCAGCAAGTAGACATTTTATATTGTAATACTGCTAAAAAGAGAGAATAGGAGTTCTGGGCAAAGGTTGTTTAAAGTTTATTAAATGCAGGTAGCTGGGATACCTCTTTGAGTGTGTGCAACTTCAGACACTGAGAGTTCAAATATATGCATCCACTTAAAATATAAAAAACCTCCATGAGTTCCCTTCTGCATTTTTCTCTTTCAGGTTGAAAATGGAAGAGAAAAATACTTCTGGCTTTGCAGTATTTTAGGAAAAAAACAAGCAAACAAACAAACTAAATTAAAACAACAACCCTCCAAGAAGCAGAATTAGCAACTGCTAATTCAGCATGCAGTTAATATTCCTGGATATTAAAAAGGGCCATCGTGACTCAGGAAAAGTCCTCCTGACTCAGTATTCTCTTTCTGACAGGGCAAAAACAGATGCCAAGGGAGGAATATAAGGATGTGGTGCTTAGTGAGAGGTGTTTCCCTGTGCATGGAGCAGAGTCCCTGCAGCCCAACATCTTCAATTTTGGCAGAAGTCTCCCCATATGATTGATGGCAGTGGATATATAAATATATGCATTCATATAGATGTTTATAGGTGTTTCTGTGTCTTTAAAAAGGAAAAAAAAAAAACCCCAAACCTCCTGCTTTCAGTCACGTTATTGTGTATGTTCCTTGCAAAGTTATGTCTTAATTCTGTTCCCTTGCTCTGTAGCACCTTCCCAATATTCCTCTGGGGCTCTGGTTTCCATCTTTCCAAATATTCCGAGTGGGAAGCAGGGAGAAGACACTGAGATGCTGAGCTGAAGGGAGGAACCTTCAGAAAATTCATTTCCTCTTCCATTTAGTCTTTGATCCTGTGTGCAGAATGCCAGTGCTGCACAGTAGAACCACATTTGGGTCAGGGATTGCTTTTTGTTTCGTGGATTTTTGCAGTAAGAGAATTTTTGCTGCCAGGGTCTCTTGGAGGATGACTGCTGTAAAATTTGACTTTGCAAGCATTGTAGGCATTACAATTTCTTTTTTTTAATTGTTATTTGAACAAAGTTGATCTCAGGCTGGCTCTTGGAACCTGTAGTTCAAATTTTTTTATTTCATTTCTTAGCTGTTTTGTTGTTTTTTCCTTTCCTCATCTGCAAAAATAGCCCCCTCAAGATAAAAGCAGAATGTAAACATAGTCCACTGGACATTGCAAATGTTACTCCCTGCTTAACATTTAGATTAGATCTGTGTGTGTGTAATGGGAACAATGGTAAAGCATAGGAGCAAAAAAATGAATATATGGGGAAAAGCCATGCAGATTGGTTCATATATGGAAAGTCTTACACAGCATTCTAACAGGCACAGAAGTGGACATGTGGTTGATAAAAATCTCTTTTCAAACTACCTGAAGTTAATATCAGTTCGTATTCCTCAGTAGAATCTCAAAAGTATTTAAAATGAAAGAGAGGAAATCGCCTCCCAGGTGCAGTTTTGATATCCCACTTGTGGATATCTCCTTGGCAATACCATCCAAATCAGACCGGAGCAGCACAAATCTCTATGAACTTGATAAATGCCACAATTATGTATTGATTTATCTCTTTTTCCTAGAAGGCCCTTTCACACATTGTTAATGGCTGTGGTGGAAAAAGGCTTCACTCACAGTTTCTGGTCAGCTGCAATTCATGCTCCAGCTTATGTTTGGCTTATTTCAAGGTCTGCAACACAGCGGAGCAGAATCCTGAAATTCCACGAGGGGTGGAGAACTCATTTGATACATTTGGTTTCTGAGTTGGTTTTTTCAAGGTATTTGTTTCACTCAGTTGTGTCAGCAGGCTTTGCCAGTGCTTTGTGCCCCTTTGCCTGCTGCCAGTGGTGCCAAAAGGCACAAAATAAATGAACAGTCCAGATACAATTTGGTCTTTAAGCAGCAAAGGTATTTATTGCAACGTTGGGAAGCGAGGCAGCTTGCACTGCAGAAACTGCTTCAAAGTTTCAGTGAGAATCAAAGTAATTTATCCAGTTGACATCCAAGATTACATCATCTTAACATACATATTCATGAAGTTTCATCATCTGATTATCATATTCATAGGAGGTGGAGTTCAGGCAGGGCTTGGGGCAGAGCCTTCCAGAATCTTCCCTTGGCAAAGTTTTCAGGTGGTCATTCCAGCCTTCAGCCTCACCCTGGGGATCGTATTCTCATCTTCCTCATGCTGAACTTTTCACCTTTCTTTGTTAGCTAACTCACTTGTGGAGCTGTGCAAAACTCTTTGGCTCATGGCCCCCTCAAATGCCTACCTTATCAATATTTATGACCACTAGGTCCTATGTTACAGTACTCTCAGCTTTTATCCAAGGTTTTTGGTCTAGTAAACAGAACAAAACGAGCTACCCACCAGCACCCAAGCATGACAGTCATTCTGCATCTCTCTCATGAGACAGTTAACTCTTTTTAGGTGTTGCTTTTGCTTCTCCAGGCCTCCCCACCCATCCCTGGGGTGGAGGTGTCTTGGGTTTGTGCGAGTTCTCATGCTGGGTGCTGCTGGACAGGCATCCCCCAGCACAGCTGCACGATGGTCACTCCGCCCCCACAGACACTGCTGGCAAAGGGCACAGCTCTCAGGATGGAGAGGACTTTCCCTTGCATCTGAAGTGCAAGAATTGAGTTCTTTCTACTGTCTCCATCTGTCATTCACTTTTCCATCTTAATAGTTGGTTTTGTTGTTGTTCTTTGTGGGTTTGTGTTTTTTCCCTCATGCAGAAAGAAAAAGCTTTACCTGCATTTTTCTTCTAAAACAGTAGCTCCAGTTCCTGCATGTGTCCCCCCTTTTTTCTCTCTGATGTAATTTTTCTCACATTACTTCCTCATAAACCCTTTCAGATACATCTTAATCAGTTTTTGTTTCTAGCTCAGTTTTAAAACTGAACCAGTTTTAGCTCTGGCGAGCAGGGCACACATTTCTCCTTAAACACTGTAAAAATGCATTCCACGGTTTCCCAAAAAGTAGGAAACCAAGATTCATATTTCTGCATTTTTGCCAGGTTTATATTGAACAGAATTTGATTTTCCAAGAGTAAATTATAGGCCTGTGTTAAGGATGATTTTTACTTTACAAAATTCTCTCTCGTTTCCAGCTGTCTGATTTAGTACATGTGAGATGTAATTGCAAAGTTAGAGGGGTTAGTTTTTTCGGTTTGGTTTCCTACAGTCACTTTTAATGACAGGCAGGAAAAAACTGTATCACCCTTATGGTCAGGGAAAAGAGAAGAGCTCCATTTTCTAACCATCCCAGTGATGAGACTTTGGTGATGCACAGCACAGTTTGCCAGAAGCAAGAATATTACTACCAGCAGAAACTGAGGGAGAAAGGTACAAATAAAAAGAGAGATGCTGGCATCTCGAGTAAATGATTTCCTTTGCCCCCAGGCCCCTGAAAGAAACCCCAGTGCCAATTCACAGACACTGCCCTGGCGTCAGTGAAACAAGTTTTGATCTACAATCAGCTTGATCATTTGAGAAATACGGAGCAGCAGTGTGGTATTTCAGCTGCCTTGAAGGCTGCCAAACTGTTTCCAGCTTGCAGGTCTGCACCAGAGAGGATTTGATCCTCCAAGGATAACTGACAGTCCCATAGTACGGTTGGGGTTAGCTTAGAATTATTTTTATAATATTCCATACCTGTTCTATATAACTGTGTAGCTGGTTGGGTGGAGGATTCCACACTTCTCAAAAAACTCACGGTGTGCCCCCTCTTTGCCTAAACATCTCCCAGATGAGTTATCTTCAGCTTATCTAAGTTTAAATGTTCTGGCATGTCAGTAAATTATTTGGTCATTAGGTCACATTTTCCATCAAAACCCACGTTTTTCAAAAATTTGAGGATCCACTAACACTCGGTGACAGCTCCGGGAAAAGTGCTTTGATGGAAGCAATATGTCACATTAATCTTTTCCTGGGGATCCAGCAGGGATCAACCACTGGGAGATGGCTTTTGTGTGTTCCATCCCACCACTGGGAGATGGCTTTTGCGTGTTCCATCCCACCACTGGGAGATGGCTTTTGTGTGTTCCATCCCACCACTGGGAGATGGCTTTTGTGTGTTCCATCCCACCACTGGGAGGTGGATTTTATGTTCCATCCCATCATTTTTCCCCATCTCAGTCCCTTCTTCTCCTGAGGCACCTGTCCCTGGTGCTGGCACAGTCTCTCCAGGTCGAGCAGCTGGCTTTGCAGAGCCTGCATAGCACGGAGAAGGAGATGAAGTGTTGCACTGGTTGAGTGTGCTGTACCGTGGTGATTTCCACCTTCCCCTTCCAAGGTGCTTTTCATATGCCAAGATCAGAGAGGAACCAGTTGAATTCTTGCCATGCAGCTGAAGAGCTGCAGGAGAGCAGATGGCTCTTCAAGCCAACCCAGGGCTGTGCTCCTCATCTCTGGTAGACTGACCTTCCCACCCACTGCAGTGCAATGTTCATGTGCAAAGTCAGACCCCAGCATGGTCCAGTTATTGCTCCTGGTGTGCCCTTCAGTGTTTCATAAAAGGAATCTCTTCTGGTAGGACACTTCTGAAAGTAGACTCCACAGCAGGTGCCACCTTCTCCTTCTTCTTCCTTTCTCTTTGGTGAACTCTTATATCCAAATTTAATTCAATTACCCAGAGAATGAGCTGTGCAGGGCAGTCTTGAGGAGGTGAATTCAAAACTTGGAGGTGGTTCTTTTGGGAGGCAGCCCAACTCTTGTGTTGCTTTGATGACAAATGCCTGATGTGCTAGCCAGATGAAGAGGTCTCCAGTCTGAAGGATGGAAATGTGGCACTGGCACACACATGCACTCATTGTCTCAGTGTCACACAGATGAACCTGTGGCTGAACAAACCAAGTGGCCTCAGTTGAAGTACAGATACTGTTCTGAAAACCCACTTGTTAAAGGCTTGTGAAACAGGCAGGTCTCCTGGTTTATCATATTCTGCTTGTGCTCTTTGTTATGGCAACAGCTTTCTCTTGCCAACTAGAAGCTACTAAGTGTCATGAGGAGCAGGAAACCAAAAAAAAAAAAGGCAATATTTTGTTTGAAAATGAGCTTGTGTGTGTGCACGAGTCTAGTCTGTAAACTGGGACTGATTTCTGCAATTGCAAAGGCGGATTTTACAAAAGAAAAACCTTTACCCATAGGCTTGGTAGTGTGTTCCTGCAGGCATAAAAAGCTCTGAAAGAGAGAAAATTGCACTTTGATATTTTAAAAAATAATTAAGGCATCGGGTTTTTTGTTGCTTGCAGAAGGTTAACGTAGATTAGAGAGAGAAAACAGACTGGAGGAAGAAATCCCCTCTAACTGCTCAGAGACAAGGGCATGTTGCATATTGTAAAGGCTTATTTTGTGATTAGAGATTTGAATTTTTTACTAGGGTTGTTTCTGACTTTTTTTTTTTTCCTCCCAAAAGTGCTTTTATGCTGGATTAGTAAACCAGTGTTCTGATCCCATCTGCTGTTTTTACCTCTGTTGTCTCTGTTCCACTGACAGGTAAAACATCTCTGTGAGAGGAATGTGACAAATTATATGTAAGCTTTTGAATGTGGTTTCCTGCATTTGGCTGCTGGCCAAAGGCATGTTTTTCAATCTCCTCAGTAGTTGAGACACCTTGATGATACTGGTTCTTGTTCTGCTTTAAATATTTCAAATACAGTGCAGCTCAATGCATCTTTGAAGAAGGGTCATGGCTTTTCTTTCTTGGAATAGACCTCCTTTTAAAAACACAGTTTTTAAGACCTTAACCCTTAAGCTCAGCAGAGATTTCACTTTCATACACTCTGTGGGGAGAGAGTGTCCATGAGGAACTTCCCTGACTTTCAAAAATAAAAGTAGCAGAATGGGTATTTTCACAGGGCTAATTAGTCCTTACACTTCCTTACTAGAAGGACTATCAAGTAACATTTTTCATAAATAGTAGAATGATGATACAATTTTATATAAATGTTACTGCATATGTAATAATGATGATGGTTGTTATAAGAAAACACATATTTTTTTATAATTTGGAGTATTGTTGGCTTTTGTTCATTCCCCCAGTAAACTGAAAGTTCCTGGTTAGGTGACATCAGAAATCCAAGAGTAACCCATTGATGGATCACTCTGGTGATCATTGCCAGGGAGAGAAGTTTTGCAAAAACTGCAGCCCTGCAGTTCCGTGGGAATCCTATGGGAATCCCATGGGAATCTTGGGCTGACCTGCATACTGGGAAGTCCCTTTCACATAGAAACATTGCAAAAGCCTGGTTTCTTAAGACAAGAGGGTTGAAAAGATTTAAAATCATGGCAGCAGAACAGGGAGCAGGGTGCAGGAGGGTGCCTTCCTGGACGTCCAGGTCAGGTGTGCATGTGCCTTATGGAGCTCTTTCCCTTTTCCTCCCAAACATGCTGGGCTGAGGGCAGGACATTCATGTCCCAAAGTGGTTCTTCTGTGTTGTAACCACAGCCTACTTTACTCCCTCTTCACCTCTGCTAGAACTGGACCCACAAACCCTTTGCTTTCATGTTTTCTGCATTGTGTCGCTTGTGTTTTGGCCAAGGAATAAAACTGCCCACAAATATCTTGGTTGTTGTTAGAGAATCTTTCCTAAAGTGTATACCCTTTCCTTCACACACATCCTTGTCTTTGTAGCATTTATTGGACCGTGTGTACTTGTTATTCATTATACACAGTTTTAAAGGATATTTTTCTATCAGTCTCAGAAAGTCAAATTTTCATTTTAGTAGAGAATAGTAAAGCTAATTTGTGCTGCTTATTCTAACAGCTTATCACAGACTCAGTTGTTCAACTGGGTGTTATCTTCCTTTGAGTTCACCTAAAAGAGATTCTTTTTTGTTAAAAAACCCCTTGTAATACTTAGGTACTCATGGTTTGGAATGAAGTTTCACATAATCTTAACTTTGATAAATGTACATTTTGCTTCTTAATCGTCTTTCCTTGGAACTGTGAGACAATACAAGACAGGGATTTGTAGAGATGTCCAAGACACTCCAGCTCTGGGGTCCCCAGCACAGGAAGGACACTGACCTGTTGGAGTGAGTCCAGAGGCCACCAAGTTGATTAGAGGGGTGGAGCACCATTCCTGTGAGGAAAAGTTGAGAGAATTGGGATTGTTCAGCCTGAAGAAGAGAAGGATTCAGTGGGGTCTGATTGTGGCCTCCCAGAACCTGAAGGGAGCTGCAAGAAAGATGGAGAGGGACTGTGACATCACAAGAGGGAAAGAATTCAAACTAAAAGAGGAGTTTTAGATTAGATATTAGGAAAGAATTCTTCTCTGTGAGGGTGGGCAGAGAAGCTGTGGCTGCCCCATCTCTGGAAGTGTCCAAGGGCAGGTTGGATGGGGCTTGAAGCAACCTCGGACAGTGGAAGGTGTCCCTGCGCATGGCAGGGGATTTGAACTCGATGATCTTTAAGGGCCCTTCCAATCCAATGATGACTCTCTGAAGTTTTATTAAGCAATTTTCTGTTTCTTAGAGTCCTTTCAACTGTAGTTTCCTGTTGTTTCACATGCAGGCTGTCTGCTCAATTTGGATGCAGAGAATGGGGAAAATATTTTCCTGTTTTATGGAGTATATATTGGCATCTATTTATATATCATCATAAGAGTCAGTAGTCTCCTGCATGACAGACTAGCATACAAATATTAAGTGTCTCTTTATAGACCTAACATTGACTCAAATATAAAGAGACACTTGTCTTTGCTTTAGGGGTTAAAAAAATCATGATGAAATTCCATTTCCTCAACCAGAGTGCTGTAGTTTGCAGTTCACACTTAGAGATGGCATTAAATGTTTTCCTTTAAGCAGAGCTTTGCCAGTCTGTCTACACAACTTCTCTGGTGTGTTTTTGGATGTACAAATTTATCCTGTAAATAATTGGGTTTAAGGGAAAGGTCAGAAATATTTAAGCAGCCCTAAAATGTAATATTAAGTAGAGAACATAAAAATAGTGAATGCACCCTTTAGATTCAAAGGGGTTTTCTTTGTGTGTATTACTAGTTAACAACTGCTAACCTGTGCAATGTGAAGCACAACTCTCACGTTTCCTCTTAAGATTAATTAGTTTTGTAGCACAATAATCAAGCAAATTGGGGAGCAAAATCAGACTGCATATTCCTGTGTGGTTCTCAGCCAGCTCATCTGTTTAATGGAACCACTTGGAGAATTAAGATCAGCACAAGTAATTTAGCTAAAGTACAATCTTCAGGAAAGATTATTTAGCAATTTCCTTGTGTTTGTCTCAGGTTGTTTTTTTTTTTCCTCTTGTTTTTCTCCCTAGTAATTTATGTACGTAGCCTTGGTAGTTTAAAACAATTCTCTTCTGTAGCAGGGGAAATATTCCTTTCTATGGATAAAACTGTGGTAGATTATTTGCATATTCAAGAAAACCCCACAAAGCAAGTAGGTAAGAGGAGGTTCTACTCGCCATCCCTGAAAAACTTCCTTGTGTGACTTCCCTTTCATCCAAACCCACCCCCCAGAATCCTTTCCAGTGCTTAGGTGAGGTCCTACCTTCCTTTGCATTTGTTTTTTTCCTGGAAGAGGGAAGGTCTCAGGCCAACACATGGTTATTCTGCTGCTGCCATTCACAAACCTGGAAGAAAATGGTCTTGGCGGGTCGTTTGGGGCTGCAGATGAAGTTTCAGACATCCAATGCACCTCTTCATTCATGGCTTAGCTCTGATGGGCTCCAGAACCAATTTTCTTTGAGTTCTTGACTATATAGAAGTATATTTCTCTTGGGTAATTTTTGTGTGTTGCTGGAAACATCCAACACAGACACCTGGCTGGTGCTCCCAGAGTTTTCCAATGGCAAGTAGAGAGATATAAAACTCCTTTAGGGGGATAGTTCAGGTGTAGAACCTCATTTGATGACCTGAAGTGCTGTCCAGGAAACCATGGCTTTTCTACAGAGATGGGATAGAGGTTAATCTGCCATTCTATTGTCTCGTTGCAGTCTGTGGTGTGACAATGTCCCTGTGCATTCCTAAGGGGAAGCCATCCACACTAGGATTGAATCCATGGGCTTTAGTTCATGGGCTGAAATATATTTGATTCTCAAGAAATTCCCAGCTGTAAGCTACCATGTTTGTTTAGAGGCTAACTCAGGGACGGGAGTGCATATTGTGTTTGTCTCAGGTTGTTTACAAAACCCCAAAACCAACCAACCAAAACCACAAACAAAACAAAACACAAAAAACACCAACAAACAAAAAACCCCACAAACAAAACAAAACCACAAAAAACCAAAACAAAACCACAAACAAACAAACAAAAAACAGAAAATCAAAATAAAAAATAAACATGATTCTTCAGTGAGATGAAATTGCTTTGTTTCGTCGCCTTGCTATTTCCAGCCAGGAGACAGGGCCTGACATATTAGTAGCTTTGAAAACCATGTGAGAATGTTCTATGGGAATTGAAAATTAACATTATATCAAAATGTGTGATTTGACTGCTTGCCAAAATATAAATGCATCAACAGCCTAATAATTAATACCTTAGAAATGTTTGTACTGAGCATCTTTGACACTTGAACGAGGCGATTGAAAAACCCCCTGCTGTTTGAAGGATGGATCATTCATAAATTAGAGGAGGGGATAAAAAGCATTGCAGTTCATAGAACACACACTCTTCAGGCACACTCTGATATCACATTAACAGCTTCGTCAGTCAAAATTAGGAAACTCCCCTTGCAAGGTACAGATTTGAGGCAACATATGCAACTCTGTCAGTCCAGTTCAAAACCTTCAGCAGCAATTCAGGCTAAAGGATGCAGAGAAGCTCTTCTCTTGGGGCTTGCTGCTGCTATTCTGCCTGCTGGAACAGAGGTATTTTAGTGGTCTGTTATTCAATATATTGTGCACAGCCATTTCCCTTTCCAAGGTGTAGTTGTTCAGACTGTTGCAAAGATGAAAACTGCTCCTACAGTACTTGTAGGCAAATTGTCATGTCATGCCTGATGTTAATATTCCTAAATATTGTGAAGCAAGAGCAAGGCCTAAAAGAGTGAACTGAGTTAGTGAAGGTCCCTTGCTCTCTTAGAAAATTGCCAGATGCCTGTCCTGCCTGATACCTGAGGGACAACTTATCCTCTTCTATTCACTGCACCAAAACCTTACAAGACTGCTGGGAGTGCTACAGGATAAACCCAGTGGTCATAAATCAGGGTCACGTGGACATTGGAATAAGGTAGGAAGGCCTTGAGCCAAGGAGGTTTGCAAACTTGACCAGCCAGGACACCCAACAAAGAAAGGTGGAGAGGTGACGGTGAGAAAGAGGAGAAAATGAGCCCTGAAGAGGCTGAAGGGTGGACAGACCACCCAAAACTGTGCCAGGAGAAGATCCTGGAAGGTTCTGCCTCAAGCTCCGTCCAAATTCCACCTCCTATGAATATGATAATTAGATATTACATATTCATGAATATGCATGTTAAGATGTTGGAATCTTGAATATTAACTGGATAAATCCTCTGGTTTCTCGCTGAGACTTTGGAACAGTTTGTGCCGTGGAACTGCCTCGCTGCCCAACGTTGGCAACAAACACCTTTGCTTCTTAAAGACCAAATTGTCTCTGGGCAGTTTATTTATTTCCTGCTTTTTGCCATCAATTTCATCTGTTGAATATCTGATTGTGTGATCTTTACTCCAACACTATTTAATAATTTCGTGACTCATTGCTGTGAGTGGCGGCAATGTGTCCGCTCTGGGGGGCTTCTACTCATGGCAGTCAGTCCTTTCACTAGCAACAATAATAACTCTTCATATTTTAAGCCTAATTGGAGTCAGATGGGATACTGGGCAGCTCCCAGTGTTTCCAGAGTGCTGCTCACTTGCTGTTTTTCAGAGAGAGCTGCCTAGAGCTTGTATATCAAGCCCTGCAAGCATGAGGCAATAAGAGAAAACCCAACTAGTGGTCAGGGATGTATATTTGGGCTGTTAAATGGGGAGGGGAAAAAGATCCAGCCTGGATCTGGGGAGTGTGTGTTTGGGCTGCAAAGCATCAGTCACTGTAAAAGCAACCAAAATTTCACTGACAGCAATTCTGGCTCTCCAAATGTCCATACATGTTTAGGGTGGGCAATGACACAAGTGGGGTGTTATTATGGCAGTGACATTCAGGCTGCTTTAGTAAAAATGTCACCCCTTCCCTTCCAAACCACTGTCTTTGCAAGTTTGTAACTCGGCAAGATGTAATAGCTTGGAGCTTTGGAGCCATTTGTTCTCCTCTTTGATGAAACTAAGCCAGGGTTTTCCATGATGGGCACAATTCACTTCCCTCACCCCCAACTGCATTACCCTTTATATACCTTCATATATAAAGTTCAAGTTTTAAAATATTTGAGTATCTTATGCTTTTAAGGTATCTCACCAATGTTCTTAATTTTTCCAAGTGAAAAAGTAAATAAGAAATAATAGCACTTTAGAAGTCTAGGTATTGTTTCACTTTATCCGTTTGAAAATGTTTTGTCCAGCGTTCCATTGACTTGGTTAATGAAGTTGTTATCTCTTTTTAAGAACCTCTCACTGTTGCAATATTAAGAGCCTTGAAGTGTTGCAGCGTTATCCAGATTTTAAGCATAAGTTGAACAAAATGCGGTGTGATTTCTGTGCTCAGTGCTGTGACTGTTACATCTGGTTCTTTGTCTTTTACCCTTTGTCATCTGCTATGCCCTACCATCTTTAATTTGATTTAGTTCTTAGACAGTCCTCCCTTTCTACAGGGGAGGGAGTAGTGCTCCTTTGATTATAAAAGGAAGTTCTCTTGACTTTTTGTTTCCAGGGATATAGTTTTATCATATAACTGGAAATGTAGACTATTTAAATAATATCTACATTGCAAGCAGTCAAAGAATCAGAGGAGTGTGGGAATGCCCAAATTAGGTAATGTGTGCCTTCAAGGACAAGGGAATATCAGGTAAACATTTATGTTCTGTCAGGAGAAATGAGTTCTGAGATAAAAACCAGTTACACTGTTTATGTCCAACAGGGCTTTGGTTACCCACTGCCGGCTGTTCTCAGCCGGAATGGGGCACTGCCATGAAGACAGGAAGAGAACAGGTAGAAGGAGTGGAGAAGGTGGAAGAATAAATTCTCAGGGGTTGTCTCTGGTTTAGCACCTACTTGGTGATTCTGATTTTTTTTCCCCTCCTTGGGGCAAGCTGTTCATGTGTGAGGAGCATGTGCCCCAAGGTCAGCACTGCTTCTCAGAGTGTTCTTGCATCTTAAATTACTGAATCAAACACAGGTGGGTTTGGTACCGAGGAGACCTTCTGCGCTGAGAGGGAGAATTAAGAAGGATGGACTTTGGTGAGGCAAGTGTGTGAGAGTGCTGAGTTTCCTGAGAGGACAGGAAGGACTGTGGCTCTCCTCTGATTGCACAGTAGCCTGTAATTTGACTAATTGTAAGCATCTTGCAGTTTTTCAGTGGCCCTTGCTGCTGCTAATAATTTGAGAACGATTGGAACTTGGGTACCCTCCTGATACCTCTCAGATGAGCAAGAAATCGCAACTATAGCAATTCCACTTCCATCAGAGTGGAAAACCTGATTTATTTGTTAACCAAAGGCAAGGCTTCTTTTCTAGATCTCCTCAGAAAGAGACTCAATATCCTTTCCCAGGGTTTAATCCATTTCCTATTGAAAGCATTATAGCAGGTTAGTTTTGCACAAATCACATTGTGGCTTTGGTAGGAAAGGGTTTATATGGTTACTGTGAGAAAAATAAATGCAAATAAGAGTCTGTGTTTTGCTGATGGTTATTAATTCCTGTGCCTTTCAGTGGCATAGCTGGAGAATTGGATTAAGCTTCTGGGCAGGAGCACAGTAAGCTTCTGTATTTATTCTGTATAATCTATATTTTTCTTTTTTTTTTAAATCTTTATATACTTGCCAGGCCTTCCTTTGTGGCTTCCTTTCTGCTCCTGCGTGCTGGATTCTGCTCTCTCATGTTGTTTACTGAAACTTAGACATGACAGGACAACAAAAGGGACATTTTAATCAATTAACTGTAGCCTGATCAAAGATTCATTCTTCCTTGTTGTCGTTGTTGCTGTTGAAAGTGTTTTTATTTACAACAGCATCCAACCGGGCTTTTGATTCATATGGTGTGCCAGAGTCACTCTCTTGCAGAGAACAGCAAGCTGGGAGTCTAAAAACTGCTTTTGTTCAGGGCCTTTAATCACAGAAGGTGTCAGGGCTCTGAGCAGCAGCTCAGCTTTGCTCAGGGACTGAAGCTGAAGGCACAAGGGGACTGTGCTGGCACAGCAAAACACCCCAAAAGCAAAGAGCACAAGGAAAGGGCTGGAATAGCCCCACACTGTCCCTTCACTCAGGTCCTCTGCTTTCAGAGGCCACCTGCGCTGTGGTTGCCTCTTAGAAGGAGACACTAAATGCTTGTGTCAAGGGTTAATTTGTCCTTTCTGGTTCACAGGAGGTGACTCTCTGGTAGGGATACACCCATTGTTCACATGAAGTCATTATGACTCCAGTTTCTGGTTGCTGAAGACTTGGCATTTTTCAGATCTGGGGTAATTATTTTTCATTTTCTTTTTTCCACTTTAAGGATGCTGTTTCTCTCCATTACCTTCTCTACCTTTGGGTATTATGCACAATAAAGAAAAAAGTGTATCTCGTAGCCCACCCAAACAATTGTGTTGGCAATTTTACTGGCTTTTTAAAGTTCCTGTGAATTTGTAATTTGCACAAGGGCCAGGAGATCTTGGAATAAACACACTTTAGGCTCAAGGACATACCTTTAAACACCTGAGTATGGATGAGTTGTATAAGTTTTGGGAAAAGTGCTGCCTGCAGGTAACTTGGAGAGGCTTTTTTATGTAATGGCTGATGCCTATTGAGTTTTAACTGCAGTGAGCATGTCCTGTCCACATTTGAGAGCAATCTTAGGGGGAAACACAGGATTCTGTCCGCTGGCAGGGCCTTCTGCTGATCATTTCAGCTCTATCCACTGCCACTTAACCAAAGATCACCAGTGTCTTC
This sequence comes from Formicarius rufipectus, assembly GCA_013399695.1. NCBI lineage: Eukaryota > Metazoa > Chordata > Aves > Passeriformes > Formicariidae > Formicarius > Formicarius rufipectus. Next base: position 125,281 of record VXAU01000309.1, on the reverse strand, counting down.
CTTCACCCTGGTCCCTCCTTGCCCTGCTTGGCCTTCAGCAGTGCCAGGGAGGAGGTGGATTTGGTGGTAAGGGTCACGATCCCGTGATGGGGGGACACCTGTGGAGTCATTCTGAGGGATGAGAAGGGCAGGGGAAGGCACAGTGCCTTCTGTCAAGGCAAATTGCAGTTCTGAGGAGAGGAAAAAAAAATTAGGATTCATACCAGGCAACTTATCTTTAGAGACCTATCTCAGCAGGCAAATGGGGCATGTGTCCTGCTCAGCTGTGGGGTCGTGTGGAGCAGCTTGGAAATTTCAGCTAAGAAAGTCAGAGCTCTTGGAAATGCCTCCAAAACACCTGCAGGTCTTGCACTGTGTCAAGAAACAGCCTCCAGGAGAGGGTTTGCAATCAAAGTAGTGGAGACAAAGCTTCTGGCTGAACTTGAAGAGGGTGCTCTCCAAGTTCTAGCAGTGATTCCCTTTGGGCTCCTCCTGGCCTGTCTCAGAAGGTCCCTCCACTCCTGCCTTCTGATGTTACTTAGGAAACTTGACCTGCACATGCAGCAGTAGCAATAACCACGTAGTCATCATTTTGGAGGAAAAAAAATAAAATTTCTTTTTAGATTTCTACATTTATGTAAATGCATGCCAGTAAGAAACATGCCTGTTTTGTTTTTCGTGTGTTTTTCTCCAATCTATCTTCCCCAGTGGCAGTGGTTAATTAAAAAGATTATTTTATTAATTAAACATTCAGAACAATGAGGTTGTTTGCTGGCAGCCACTTGTTTGGAATAATCTTCTATGCATCATAACTTTCTATCTTGGTATTTAATTGCTTTTTCTCCCCCTTTCCCTTCCTCTGCAGCATCCTTTGAAAAAAATCTCTCCTGACCTTTCATGCTGCTTTTGCATTTCATGTAATTTCAATCGGGAAATGCTTAATTACTAAAATAATCACCTCTGCTTTTAATCTGTTTATGTTTTTTTTTCTGTCTGGCTCTTGTTATTCCACTGTTATTCCACTGATCTTCTCCTGGCACAGTTTTGGGTGGTCTGTCCACCCTTCAGCCTCTTCAGGGCTCGTTGTCTCAGCCACCTGGAAAGAATGAATTCTGTCCTAGCTGCAACCAGGACAGGTGGACAGGTTCTTTACACCATGCAGGCTGTAGGAGCTAAAGAAGGTGGCTCGTGGAACACATCTCCCTGGGTTCCCTATTTCACAGATGGACAGATATTCATGACGTGGCTGAGACCACCAGTCAGGCATTCATGGAGCAAGCCAAGCTGCAGCTCCAGCTGTCCTGTGTAGGTGGTGCAATGACCACCCAACCATTCTTGGGGGGTCGTGGCATTGGTGCTGTGGAGAGCAGTCACCCATCTGGAGCCTGATCTACACCTTCTGTGAGGAATCTTTATGAAGTCTCCCAGATGCATGGGGCTGGAAGGAGACTGACTGGGGCAAATCCCACATGTCTGTGGACTCCTCTCTGGTGAACACACTTGCCTCAGATGTACAGCTTTGTCACTGTCAGCAGAAAGGGGCTCCCTGACATTAATGCCCCGGTGACAAAGGAGCTTGGAGAGTCAAGTCTATCAGACAGGACAGATGTAAAGGAGATTAATTGTCTATGACAGAGTTGTCACATCTGGAATAAGACAGCAGTGAATTGCACTTCTCTGCATTTACTGTGGCTACACATCTGAGTAAGTGCTACTCAGCTTGAACAGTCAAAGCTAAATTAGATCAGGTTTTCAATTATGGCATTTTTTTTCATCTTCATGAGTGCTCCCATATTGATATTGTGTCTTACAAAGCTAGTTACAGGCAACTGAAGATATATAATCTGGGTATAACTAGAAACCAGTGGCAGAAAAAGCCCTAAATAGATCATGAAAAAAAGGTGAGAAAAAATGAGATGATTACCTCTCTATCTGCTCTTCTGCTCCAGAACCTTGCTGGTCCCACCAACACCAGTTAGTTGTCAATCTTCAGGAACCATCAGTACACAGGTCTCAGTGTAATGCCTGTTCTGTGCACCCACTTGGAGAGGAAAGGAAAGAAGACTCTTGGAGCAGCTGTGGTCTTGGCAATCCTTTGGATTTCCTCCCTTTTCCCTCACCCCACTGCTGCTGAGGCAGCACCTGCACGAACCACCTCTCCACTTCTGGTTCCAGGTTTCCCTTAGCAGCAGGAGGAGAAGGCTGCTGCTCCCAACCTTGAACAGTGAAAGATTCATGTTGCTCTGCTACAAAGCCTGTGTCAGATCTACCAGGCTTTCAGATAAACAGAATTCATGACCAGTTTTTCACATTTGAACAAGCTTCATTTACACATCTGCTATCTCTGCTAGTTCTTCTTTTTCTTTTTTCTTTTTTTTTTTTTTTTTTTTGAGCCAATTTGGTATTTTCATTGTGAGTTTATTGAGAACCTAATATGTTATATTCAGCCAAGCACAGATTTTTAGCCCCAAGATAATTACTTTATACAGAAGTTAAGAAGCTTGTTTACAGATCTAGCCTTCAAAACTTTCAAATTCCCAAAGAGCATATGACTTCTGACTCAATGGGTTTTCTGCAGATGTGTATATGTCATCTTCATTTTTCTCTCTATTTACTGAGAAAGCAAAGGGGGATTTTGTGGCAGCCTGACAGGCAGGACCATCCTCAGCAATCACAGAGAGAAATGAGGAAATTCCATGTCACTCACTGGTTTTTACATCTATTTCATCCTGAACTGCCAATGTGTTTTTCAAGAAATCAGACTTTATGCATTTCCTCATGAAGTTTGTTTAACATCTGCCAACATCAGTGCCTGCCTCATGGGACAGAAATTGTGGAAGAGCTGCTGTTCCCCTCCTCTGTATTGCAATCACTGCTCTAAGCCTGCTGTATGGACACTGTGGTGGATCTCTTAATGAGTTTTAGCTAATTGATCACCTCTTGAGTGCAACCACAGAGCAACCGTAGCAGGGAATTTTGGGTGCTTCAGGGAAGATGATTCTTTCCACCTCTTGTCGAGGCTGCAGCTGAATGTAACAAATTAGTTCTCAGTTTGGTGGTTCATTTGGCTCAATGGGTGCTAATTGTGTGGGTCTGTTTTGTTTTTCCTCTTTTGATCCTTTTCCCCTTGTTCCCTTTTGGGATTGATTTGGGATTGCTTGGGATCATTGTGCGTATGTATGTAGTGTTTCATTGTATATACATGAAATATCAGTAAATATATATTTCTTTGGTACAATTTTCCTTTTTTGCTATTTTTTTTTCCCTTTTGGGGAGGGGAGTTGAAGGAACTGACCAGTTCACAGCTGTGTTTGGTGGGGAGCCAAGCCAAATTTTGGGTACTTCAGGGGAGATGGTTCTTTCTACGTCTTGTTGAGGCTGCGACAGAACGTGACAAATTAGTTCTCAGTTTGGTGACTCATTTGCAGGTTTGCTTAATCACAGAATTTTGGAGAGATTTTTATTTACCAACACTTGGGCTACAGTGTAAATAGGCAAAATTGCTTGTAGCATATTATGCTTATCAAGGTTATTCTCTCTCACAATAACAAAAAAAAAAAAAAGAGGGTCTGAAAACAAATTTTGCCAGGAAGCAAAATGAACTAGTTTGCCTTAGCAAAAAAGAAGTCCTGATCCCCTTGTGAAGTCATTACCTCCCTGTAATTTAGCTTGTGAAATGCATTTCCATCACGTGCAGTGCCACTGAGCATTCAGTGTATCTCTGTTTGCCACAGAGAGTGGTCCCCATTCTGTTGGAGATGGCACCTCAGGCAGTCTGGAAGTGGAGCAGCAATGCAGGGGCAGCCTGACCAATGAGCAGCATTATTGGTGTGGAGGGTCTTCATGATCTTGGTCAAGCTCCTTCTCCTGTGAGAAGACCTGTCTACTTCTGAGTAGAGGCTTAATTACAAAGGTGTGTGTTGGAAGCTGCTGTCAGCACATGAAACAGTAGGAAAATGTTAGTGAAGGAAAGTCCTCCAGGCCTGTGACATTGCAGGTGCTGCAGTGGTGGGTATTTGGGATGCACCTGCCAGGAAGGCACACACAGGAGATTGCTCTGTTCCACAGGGACATGTAACTATCTGTGCTGGTTTAGAGTTAAACCAGCAGGAGAAATGAATCCAACTCAGAATGGGATTGCAAGTCAGAATAATAATTTAATAAAAGATCACAAAATACACTGAGACAGAAGGAAAATTCGCTTGTGCCACGAAAACACCAGATGTACAGCCCAGCCCAGTGGGGCATGAGCAGGATGGAGCTCACCAACCCCTGTGCTGAGCACCATGTGCCCCCTGAGTTCAAAGTAAAAAGAAAACAAGAAACCTGCTGGTGAAAATGATGGTTGCAGTCTGGTGACAGTCTCAGTCTGGTCGAGGTTCTGCTCCTCCTCTGGATCTGAAGAGAGATCCCAGTCCCAAAACCCCAAGATTACATCTGCTTGGGCTCAGATGGGAACACCCAGTCCCTCCCCCAGGGTGGAGACTTCCACAAGGGGTGATTTACTCTGTGAGGTGAACAATGGCACATTTTTTGCATCCCTGATGGCCCATGAGCAGACATGACCCCTCAGGTGGATGTGGAGGTAGGAGAACTTCCTTATCTCTCAGAAGTTTCTAAACACCCCCCTGTACCCTGAGGGGTGGGGTGTGCCCTGGGCAGCTGCTGCCAATGGTCCATGGTGAGCAGTTTGTGAGAAAAATGCCATAGAGGGTTTAGAATCCACACCCACCCAGTGCCAAACTGATCCTGACTACTAAAACCAGGACACTATCTTTGTGCCCCCAGGCCTTTTCTAAACCATTGAATTAACTTGAATGGAATTGATTAGAAATAAAATCCAGTGGGGAGAAGGAGTATATGTAGGAGATGCAGCAGAATCCAAGTGCAGAGCCCACACTGAGATCAGGTGCCTTACACAGCAGTGCTCGCTTTCCTTGGGACTCACTGGAATGTGCAGCACAGCAAGTGACTGGACCAAGGGAGAAGTTTATGTCCATGTCTAGTCAAGTGTTTAAATTCAGTCCTTTTTCATACTTCCTGCCAGTCTATAAAGCACTGTGCCAAGTGTGAGGGATGTGTTCAGTGGGAACTGCATTGCAGCGTGAAGGGCTCTATTTTTATGGGGAAAGGTGTTTGTTTGTTGGTCACTTATGGTCATAGTTAAAATAGGACTGATTTGATTGTTGCAAATCTCTGTCATTCTTTTTTGGGGATGGGAGGTTGACTGTAGAAAGGGAATATCTGTTTTGCTGTCATTCCCACCTGGTTTTGTGTTTTCCAAGTGATTTTTTTTTTCTTTTTAACCTCCATGGAGGAAATGCCAGAATCTTCAGGGTCCACTCTAGCATATTCAGTCTGTTTTTTAGCCAAAAAACATCACTGAGAAGCATGCAGATCCTAACATAGTATTTTTCAAACCTGGTCAGTTTAGATTCACTTGTCCACCCCTGCTGAGTGGCTTATGTTTTTTGTGGTTAAAATTGTAAGTATTCCACACAAGACATTGCACCAGTTGTTCAGTTTGCCAGAACTCTGCCTGATTTTCTTTATGGGATTGCTTTTGCAGGGAAGTAGTCAAATTGGAGGTGTAGTGCACCCTTTTCAAGTTCAATAGGTAAAAACAAGCTCCAAACTCCCTGGTATGTTGAAATAAACTTGTCCTTTGTCCAGTGTTGTCAAAAAGCAGAACAATTCCGCAGAAAAACAAAGAGGTCATTATATCATTTAGCAGGATTTCCCAAGCTTCTGCAAATCCAGGGCATGCAATTTGTTAGCTAAGGGCTCCTATACTTTAAGAGATTTACAGTGATTTATTTTCAGTGTCAGTAACAGCATCATCATTACTGGGAGATCCAAGTGTACCAAATGTTACTGTAATAAATCATCAGCCCTGAAAATCAATACTCCAATGAACTGAATCAAATGAAACTCTTTCTGTTGCACAGTTTCACCCACGAAGTCAAAACCTCTGCTGTCCAAGTTCATAAAATTTCCATCAGCTGGTTAGGCCAGAGCCATCAGACACATCTCCCCAGACTCAATGTCAAACAAACCTTATCTGTTGATGGATTTATTTGCTTTATGTCAGCCCATCAATGTGCCTGTGATGTTATATTATGGCATTTGCTTCCTTTGAAGTGACATGAACTGCTGCTTTATTTCACACCCTGAAAAGATGCTGAACGTTAGGTCTGACCTGCCTTTTTCTCCTTGTGGAGTCCTGGCTTTCCATCCATCCTTGTGCAGCTGCTTCCTCCTCCTTTTAAATCTAGGCAGAAAAAATAATAGCTCTATTTGTTTGGGTTTTTTTTCAAGTTTACTTATGGCTCGAGCCCATGGCACAGTGAAATACATCTGCAGAGACGTGTTTGTCATCTGGGGCAAGATGTTTATGTTGTCATGTTGGAGGTGTTGGTAGAATATTTTTGTGTTCACTGCATTTCTTGCTGCTGCCTGGAAGTCAGGGGGAATTGGTGGTACTTCCTTTTCCTGTTGGCATGGCAGCGTCTCACGTTGTCTCATTGCTTATGTCTTGTTATTTATGAGATTTGGTGCTGGCCAGTCCACGTCCAGCACCAAGGCTGGATACAGACAAAGTACTTATGCCAGAATGGAACCAAAGTGCTGCTCCAACATGAGAATGGAGCTTCCTTTCCTGCTTTCCATCTTTATTCAATGGAGTCTAAATCTCTGTGTGCATGTATCCATACAAATATGCGTGTATATATTGTCCTGTCATATATATTGCCTTATATGCTACAATCCAGTGATCCTATGGATTTCTTGATGTGAATATGCTGTACATCTTCATGCTGCTTTGGCATCAGTGCAATGATGCCACTGTTTCACTGATGAAGGTTGTTAAACCTCACAAAGGGAATCCAAAAGCATTTCTTTTATAAACTCCAAGTCTGTCTCCTTTCTTATATCTAAACGTTTCATTTCCATCTTCTATTGTTTTCAACAAGTGTGTTTATTTGGCCCTAAAGATGAAGCTACAGGCAGAAAGACTAATGTTTTTGCTCTCAGGTGATGGATTTCCTACCTTCAGTTTTACTTTGACAAGAAACACCAAAAAATCTAGGGGACTAGTTTGCGCTAATTCAGCTCTAATCAGAAACACTGATTTGTGGCTGACTTCAATACTTTTGTGCTTGCTTCTGGTCCCCTCCGTGCTCAAAGAGCTGAAAGGAGGCTGATTTTGTCAGCTAAGGGTGATAACTTTATTTTAGGATCTTCTGCCTCCCCACCTCTTGCAGCACCCTTAAAAATGCATGTTTGAAAGCTGAGCTGTGACGTGACTGAGCTTGCTGCCACTGGGGAGAGAGGCAGGAGAAATCCTTCACTCCCTGTGCTCTGAGGGTGCTCACCCTACACGACATTTGGGGTTTTCTTCTCTTTGGGAGGATTTTGCTTTGTGACTCCTGTGTGTCAGAGTAACTGCAGCAGCATCAAACTTTGAGTTCACACCCGTTTTGCTCATTGCTTTGGCATTTTGGGTTGAATTGCATCCCTTTCAGTCCTTATCCTGCCTGTGGTGAGGGGAGTGAGTAAGCTCTTCCTGCCTTGCAGGTAGGCAGGGAGGAACAAGCCAGCTTTCTGTCAGGATGAGACCGAGAGGGTGTGTTTTGTGGGGGCATCACAGGCTGTATCTCTGCTCGCCAGGGCAGGGATGCCCAGAGCACCTGCCAAGCCCAGAAGGGCAGAGGCACCTGCTCTTTGCTGCCTGACTGTGGTGGTTTCCGCCCAGTGTCCACCCAAACCTCCAGGCCCCCCTTTCCCAGAGGCAAAGGAAAAAGAGAAAAAGCAAAAAACCAGCTGAGAGGTAATGGCAAAGCAAACTCAGACTTAAATTTATTACTAACAAGAGAAGAACTAAAACTAAAAGTAATAAAACTAAAAAGTAAGAAATAAATCAGTCTTAAGAACACGTTTCTCCTCCCGCTCCTCCCTTTTTCCAGCCGTTCCAGGGAGCAGGGAATGGAGGTTTTGCAGGCAGTTGTTGGTTCTGCCATTGCTCTTGTCCTGGGGGTCACCCCATGGGCTGCAGGGGGGTCTGTGCACCCTGAGGGATCTCCATGGAAATAACTTTTAGTCCTTGCCCCGCCCCTGCTCCAGTGTGGGGTCCCTTCTTCTCCTCCTCCTGCTCTGACCTTGGTCTCTGTGTTGTTATCCCATGGCTGGAATTTCCAATTGCCCCACACTCCTAATTCTTAAATATGTTTTCCCAGAGCTGTGACTGTGATCCTTAATTAGCTCAACTTTGGCCACCAGCAGCAGGTCCCTCCTGGCCCTGGCTGTCCTTGGCTCCACAGACAGTAGAAGCTTCTAGCAGCTTCTAACAGAAACCATCCTGGAAGCCCCCCCTTCTACTAAAATTCAGCTACAGAAACCTCTGACACTGCCCCCAGCTCCAGTGCTGTCGTGGCTGGGAGTGGAAGGCTTAGGCAAAAGTTATTGAAAAAGCCCTGCTCTTGAGTCACCACGTGCAGGAAGGACTCCCTGGCCTTCAAATCCCTCCTCAAAGAGGAGTCCAGGTGTGACTGGATCCAATCTCAGCCTTGGATTATGCCAACAATTTAAGGAACTACAGAGTGTGTGCAACTGAACCACTTTGTCCCACAGCTTTTAAGGCTTGGCAAAATGAGAATGTTGGTATAAAATGAATCGTTTGTTATTTCAAATGATGAGACAAAAGATCTTAGGCAGAATTATTTGCTACACAATATAAAAGCTGAAGCTGCCAGTAGTATAGTAAGATAAGATGGTGCACTATATTGAAGCAATAATATATTAAGGCTAGCAAAAATATATAATTTTTAAGTAGAGATTGGATGTGACTCACTAGATCATCACTCATGGGGAGGATGCTTAACCTCCAGGGGTGTCCTTGGGGAGCATCCCCAGCCAAGGGAGGAATCTCCACACAAGAAGGGTTATGTCAGAAGAACCTGTCTGTGTGAAAGGAGACTGCACTTTGACAGTCTAAAGTGATTTTCAGGCCAGCAGACTGGCTCACCTGTCAAACCCTGCTTCAAAATGCACAATGTGTGTTCAAAACCTGGGAGCCCAGGCTGCTTTTGGCATCACTGACCACCAGGTCAGCAGCTGAACTTGCACTGGGTGCCCTGACTGAAGCTGAGGTGTCCTCAGGGTGGGCTCTCCTGCCCAAGATGCCAAGGGGTCCTCTCCTGGTGGGTGAAGGCTCCTCTGTCCATCACACAGCCTGCTCCAGCTTGCCTTTATGCCTCCTGGCCATGCTGTGATGGAAAGAGCTGCCTCGGGGCTCTGTGAACTTTAAAGGGGTGCCATGAGGTGTTAGAGCCTTGCAGATTTATAGAGTTGTTGCTGGACATCAGAAGTCTGTGAACTTAGTAGACTTTGCCTCGGGGCTGTGTGGGTTTAAGGGCTCTGAAGGATTTTAGGATAGAAAAAATGCTTTTAATAAGCAGGTAACTCACCTTCAGATCTTGGGCGGGGGTGGGGAAAGAAAAAAGAAAACCCTATTAAAAATCATCATGCTGACCAACTACAATAGATTAAGACAAAATCAGAAATGTCTTCCCAAGGCTTTGTTTGAAACGTGGTAAGTCACTCTGTGCTACATTTCCTATCAAGTTGTGGATTTATTCCATACAATGCACCGAGCAGAATTATAGCTGAATATGGAACATGGCTTATCTATCACTGGGCAAGAGTGATCTATATTAAAAAATTATTTGGGGAAAAAAAAATCCCAAGACCTTTAAAAATTATACATACTGTATTTTATTTTTTAAACCAGCATCTGTAGTACTTATTTCAGCTCTGATCTTCCCCAGGATGACAACTGATCACAGCTACTGTCCAGTGCCCAGTCAGAGAGGAGATCACTGAATTATCCTTGGTGTTAATTGAGTTTACAGGTTAGTTCAGCAGTTCAACTTGAGCCAAGGAGAGGAAAAACATAAATTGCTCGTGTGTCTTGAGGGCTGGAGTAGTCTTGTAAATCAACACTTGGCAGACGGGTCGTGTCAGATTAAGGCAGCGGCTCAATGTGACCTGTTGTGGGCACTGGATCACAGTAGCATCTGTATATTGTGAGATATATATATATATATATTTTTATATGTCACAGCTTCTTGCATTTCTTGATCTGTGCTCGTGCTACTGAAATCTTCTTATGAGCAAAGACTTGATTTAGAGAGTCATTATTCTAAAATGCCCTAAAGTTGGGGGCATGAAGGAACACAGGTCATTTGGATGTCATTAGTTACATGCCATTGGCTGCAAGATGATCTTTTGCTCATTGCAAACTGAACAAAGAGCAGTCCTGGCTCTTTCTTGTAGGGCTATTGGGCAAGGGAAACAAATACAATCAAAGGAAATCAATTGTTAGTGATTAATTATAGGAACATAGCACTGATGAGCATGGTGTCTGGAAACTTAGTCAAGGCAGTGAGCTTTCTCACTCTGGAAAAGTAAATGCAGCAATTGAGTTTCAGCTGCTGACAGCAATGATTTCACAGGCTCCAAGGCAAAAGGGAATGTGGGGGTTTAATATCAACCTGAAGAAAGTTTTATTTGTCACCTCAGAAGTTCCATAGAAAAAATAATAAATCAGATGGGACACAAAGTGCTGTTAACCCCCCCGCCCCTTACCATCAAACCCCAAAGCCTCACATTCATACTCTGACTTTAAAAAAAACTCTCCTCTGGGATTTTTTTTTTCACACATTGAAAAGGAAACCCTATAGTCAATTATGATCCAAGGAGGTCTCAGATCTTCTCTGGCTTTCTCCAAGAAGGAGCTGATTTCATGTCCCTGCTCCTCTTCCAGCACAGGCTGTAGTAATCCAAAGCTCCCCTCGAGGGATTGTATCACACAGAGCCTTCACTGCCTATTTCTTGAGCAATTATTAATGGGTAAGCAGAGTTTCCATATTATCTCAAGGCAGATTGGGTTCTCTAAGAGCCTGTGATGAGGGACGTTGCCAAAAAGCTTGCTAAAATCCACATTTTACCCGATATTTTTGGGTTTCCATGATTTTATTACATTCCTGTAATTCTGCACACGACTTTAAAATTCAGGTTTTGTTCGTGGGGACAGCAAGAGAAAGGGGGATGTTCAGAAGGTGTTGCACAAGCAACAACTTCATCTTTCAAAATTGTAAAAATGCATATTAAAGGTGAGTTTTTCTTTGTATGCCACAGAGTTAGTGGCTCTGTGGAAAAAGGGCTGCCAGGGGCTGTCTGCTTCCAACCAACCAGGTGGTGAGGGATCAAAGCTTTGCATAAGAAGGTAAAAATACCATAAGGCAAAGAAATAATGAATATTCAAATATTTCTAATGTCACATCAGGTAAATGGTATAGGATATTGTAGTAAAATTAGCATTTATACCCACCTATTTCTCAATCTACTAATGAGACTTCTAGGTAAACATAAACTTATGGAATAGGAGAACCCTGTTTTGCAAGGACTGTGAAGCTCTGATAGGAGAAGTACATAAATCTTTGGGAATAAAAGAATCAGAGTTTTCTGCTCCAATCCCTCAGTTCCAGAGGCATTCCTCTCTCAGTTCTTTGATCTCATCTCCTCTGGATTCCTTCAGACAGTGGCAAGAAGAGAAGAAAAAAGCTAAAAGGCCCTCATAAAGCACCCAAAACTGCTATTTAGATGGCAAGAAAATGGGAGATAGATAAAGCTGGTATTTACTGCAGGGCTGGAAGTGTTCTGAAGTCCAGAAGAAAGAAGTAGAGGACTGATTTATGCTCACAGCTCTTCATTTGATATTATTACACTGGCAGATTTCTGAGGAGCACAAAGTCACATTAAATAAAGCAGATCTATCCACATGTAGTTTCCAAGCTACAAACCTGTGCAGAAAGAGCAGATCCAGAATCCTGAGGGCTCATTAGTGACATTGCCAAATGCTGTCTTTGAGGATCAGCACTTGTTCCACAGAACTCTTCTGCCAAGAGTTGAGTTTTGGAGTTGGGTGGGAACCAGATCCTTCCAGGTACCAGGAAAACTTCCCCCACCACTGCTCCCCAGCTTTGGTGTTTTCCTTAGGGGGATCTGTGTCCAAATCAGGATGAAACAAGACTTTAGCATGCAGCATTCCTCTCTTGGTAAGCAGAGAGCAGCACAGCAGCGTTTCTTCAACCCTTGTGCAACTTCCGCAGGATCTTCTGAGTTTGAAGGGACCTGTGAGGACCATCGAGTCCAACTCTTAAATGAATGGCCTGTACCAGGATCCAACCTAATGTGGAATGGGCTTGTTAAGGAAGCATGCCCAGGCGATTCCTTTTTGTAGTAGGTAGGCAAATCAATGTATGAGTTTTTCTGTAGGTGTCACAGCTCTTCAAAGTGTGATATTTTTGCAGCAATGTTTATTCATGAGCTGTGTGTTGCAGCCCAGGCAGTTATGGTTGATTTGGAAAGCTCTTCTGTGCACTTGAAATGTGTGAGTTCACCCAGCATCAAATCCTGGGGTGCACTTGGGAAACAGGGAAGTCTCAGGAATGAATGTTGCAATGGACTGGATTTATTAGAAAATCGGGTCGACGGCATTGAACAGGGAAACAAATACTGGCCCAGAAGTCCTCAGGGTGGCTGATCTGACACTGAAGTGGACTACAAAGCTTCTGCTTTGCAGTTTCTGATGTGCAGAGTGTCTTTTGGAGGTTCTCATGTTTTCACGACATCTGTAAATCCTTTTTAATTTCTTGCACATATGCAGAAATGGCAATTTAGGTCTTGGGGAACCTAATTTGTTGCACCAGGTTCAGCTCGTTGTTGCAATGCTGATATTCCTAATTATTCATGGGTGAACTCTGAAACAAACAACATTTTTTTTTTGTAGAAAAGGAGATTTTGTAAATAGGAAGAAATTTCACTCACTGTAGTAACATGTTATGATAATATAGAGTGAATGTGTTNATCCTCACACTGCGTCAGAAGTCTCCAGCATCCCTGCCTGACAGACACAAGTTCCCTCAGTGGCTGCCACACCTTCTGGCAGTGCTGGGCTGCAGTGTGTGACTGCATTGAAGCCAAAGGTGATGAGCTGACACTTTTGGGTGGAGGGGGAGGTCTTTAAAATCTCCCAGCATCCAAACTTGTGAATTTTAAAGCTCCTCTGACACTCTAAGGAGCGAGTGCTGAAGCATAAATACAGCACTGCAGTTGCCCTCATCACATCACGCTTAATTTTGAAGTCTTCAGAGACATCTTCTCCCCATCTAGGGGAAATCCTCCTGTTGGATGAACTGAAAGACTCTGAAGAACTTTTTTTCTCGATGTGTGCAGGGAAAGCTCATCCTCCCAGTTCTCTGGAGCGTTAGGAAGAGTTGCTGTGCCTCAGCACTGTGCAATCAGAGGTGGTTGTTCTGAGAGGTGATGACTCACAGGATGTGTCAGGAGCTATGCACTCAACACCTGCCTGGGAGGGCTGAGGGGGTTTTAGATCGTGGACCAAACCAAGCTCTGCTCATTTAGTTGTGTTTCCCTCTTCCCTGCATTGTTTTAGCTTGTAAAATTATAATACGCAAAAGATGAGGTGGCACACTCATTACCCTGTTTTTCTGTACAGTCAGCACCTAAGGCAGTATATTTTGTAATATCATCAGTCCCCATGTTCTCAGAGTTTAATCCTGTGTAATGATTTGGCCTCTTTTATGGTTACCATACACTCTTCAAGTCTACAGGCTGCCTTCTTTTTATGGTGGTTATAAAGAGACAGAATAAGATGTTGGATGCTGAGCTTTCTTCCAAAAGCTACTCTTGTTGAGTTTTCCTCCATTCTGACTTTTATTTATTCTCTGCCTCGTCAGGTTCATACAAATCAGAAGTGCCACCAAATCTCATACTGGACGAAATAATAGCAACCTGCTTTAGATTATCATCAGCAATTGAAACCCCTGAAAAGAGCTTTTGATTCCAGATTTTGGTGGGGGCAGAGGGGCAAGGTGGGAAAACCCTGGCAATCAGACCTGTTTATTCTGTTGATCAATTAGAAAACAAGCTTTTCCATCAGCAGTGAGTGAATTCCCAGGATAGCATAAAACTGGGAGATCTTTACCCAGCCTGTAAAGCAGCACCTACCGCTTGCAGTGACCTGGTGGGTCTAGAGTAAAACTGTTCATTTATTCTCTCCTGGGCCTTCTCACAGATTTAATATTTCTTCTGCTTTACTATACCATGGCTACCATTTACTGCCATTTCCTGTGAGAATTTCCTTCTGGAAGAGGCCCAGGTGTGATTTTTTAAGTTTCTTTTCCAGGTTATTAAGGAGACAAACCTTTCAGATAGAGAGCTAAGTGCTTGTGAGGTTCTGTCCATGTGTGTGTGACCTGTGCTCTGGTCCCCAGTGCTGTTGCAGGGACAGTTCTGAGTCCAAGGTAAACTGAGCCATCTGTTCTTCTGCATCCTTCCTTCCCAAACTGAGCCATCTATTCTGCATCTTTCCTTCTCAAACTGAGCCATCTATTCCTCTGCATCCTTCCTTCCCAAACTGAGCCATCTATTCTTCTCTATCCTTCCTTCCCAAGATTCATTTGCAGGAACTCTCCTCATCTCCCTTGTAAGACAGACAGATGGGTTTTTATGGAAGGTTTCAGATCTGCACAGTTTCTTCTATCTTAAGTTTTATGAACCTCTGTTGATTTTTGACTGCCTGCCAAGCAGGATGTTGTAGACAACCCGTATTGTATGCATATGTGAAATGTAATCATGAGTTTTATGATGCTGTTGATTGATAGCCTTCAAAACTTGAGCAGGGAGAGTTAGAAGGTTTGAGACTTGGCAAGAATGGATGGCTGCTTTGTGGTACTTGGTATTTGTGCAATATGCTTTATGTCTCCAAAGTGATTTGTGAAAACAAATTAGTTCTTTCCTCAATAACCCCCCATCTGCCAGTGAATGTCTAAGCAGACTCAGCTTTCCAAGGTGGGTCTCCTAAGAGAGGTATCAGAGCAGGTTTTCAGGCCCCTTTGTCACATTCTATCACATGATTATTGTTCCCTTTGGTTCTCTTTAGAAGGCTCCATAGCTACCAAATTTTGGCTGACTGCTGTAGATGTGACCTGTCTAAGGGAAGGCCAGAAGAATTCTAAAGCCTTTGTCCATATCAGAGAGGCTGGTAAAAGGTCAGTCCCAACAAATACAATTCCCAAAGGGTCAGCTGCAGGTTAACACTTGCAATGACCTGCACTGTTGCTGAATCACAGGATAGACGTTCACTTTATATACAGATGATTCACAGGCTCTGCATCTGAAAAGTCTGATAATTGAGGCCGGTCATATAATCAACTTCATGGCTGCTTAGAAGGAGAGATGGGTGGAAATATTATAAAATTCCATTTATTTTATCTTTTTTAAAAAAATAATTACTAACAGGTTTTATATTATGATCAATTCTGAGAAGTATAGATGGAAGAGGGAGTAAACAGTGTGTTTTCATCTGCTGCTGGGCACAACACACACACACACAGCTCCCGGTTCTTTCTCCTTCCCTCCTTTATCTCCCTGTCTCCCAGTTGTGTCCTACCTGAAGGGAGCCCACCAGACTGAGAGAGACTCTTTACAAGAGCATGTAGTGACACAGGGGGAGTGGATTCAAACTAGAAGACAGTAAGTTTAGATTAGATATTAGGAGGGCATTCCTCCCTGTGAGGCCCTGGCACAGGATGCCCAGAGAAGCTGTGGCTGCCCCATCCCTGGAAGTGTCCAAGGCCAGGTTAGACAGGCTAGTGGAAGGTGTCCCTGTCCCTGCCCGTGGTAGGAGGGCTGGAGCTGCATGATCTGTAGTGTCTCTTCCAACCCAAACCATTCTAGGATTCTATGTTTCTGTGATCCTCTTTTTAATTCCCAGAGAGACGCAAATTTGTTTGTGCTGCAAACTGAGAGCCAAGTCCATCAGAGGTCCCCCCTAGTGCCTGACCACTTTGAAGATGCCCTAAACTCCCAAGTGGGCTTTGTGAACCTGTGTCATCAGCTGCCCTGAAAGGCAAGAAGTGTGATGGGACCCTGTTGCAAACCTCTCAGCCCTTTCTGACCGTAGCGTAGGAGTGTGAGGGGGTGATTTTGTGTTTTGGGGTGGGGGTTTTGGGTTGGTTTTTTTCACCCAGTCCTGTGTAGAACCTACTCAATGTTGACTGCAGTTTGCCTTGTGAAGTCAGTCTGTATTTCACCCTGTAGTGAGGGTGCCTCCAGGCATTGTAGTTGCCTGTTCTCATGTAGCTGCAGAGTGTTGTCCTGGTGACCAAGTGGCTCTTGGTGTATGTCTGATTGTTTTTCAGTAGAGGGGAGCACTGCTGGATTCTCTCACCTCATGGTGACCAAGGACGTGTTTAGGGTGGCAGGGTGGGCACTGCTGCTGCAGCAGCAGTTGAATATCAACATCCCCTTCTCCTCTCAGCTGAAGTGCAACAAACTGACGTGTTTGCTCCCTAATTACTTTCCCACATTTCTTCAACATGTGGACTCAGCAATCATTCTTTATCAGAAGTTCCAGTTCTGCAGTGCAAAGTGCTTTTGCTGGGGGGGAAAACAGAAGGTTCAAGCTGGCCTGTGAGTGCAACTGTCTATTTTGTTGTGAGAGAACTTCATTAACTTCAAAAGGCTTTGTGGGGAACTGCAGGTGTTCTTTTTTTTCCCTCTTTGTTTGTCGTTGTACAGTCACATTCTTGTTGCAAAGGAAGTTTATTTACTATTAAGTTGCTTTAGTATTTTTTTTTCCTTCTACTTAGTACTCTTGAAAACTGATAGGAGTGCAAATGTACCTTCAAGATGAGAGGAACAAAAGCAGTGCTCACCATTCCACTGAAAAATTGCCTTTTTAACAGAGCACCTCTTTAGCAACTTTGGAATGCAAAGGATAGCAGATTAAAAACATTGGGTCCCAGTGCCCTTTTCATTCCAGCAAGAGCTAACATGTGCATAATTATGGAAGAAAATGTGCAGAAGGCAATCATGTAAATACCAATAAAGGTTTCTTAGTAGCAAAGCTGATTTCAAGTAAATAACTCATCTTAATCTGTTTTAATTAAAAAAAGTCTAATTAGAGAGAGCAGCTTGCGTTGATCAGCGTGTTCAAGTGACTGCTGGTGTAGGTCAGGCAGAAAGAAAAAAAGTAAATGAGGGAAATAATCTATGGAAAGAAATCAAAAAGATAGTGCCAGAGAAGAGGAATTGATTTAGAGTATTGGCACTGAATCGGCATTGCTGGATTTATCCCAGCCAAAGACAGAGGGAATGAGAGCTGAAAATACTTCCATTATTAAAAAAAACCCAAAATGACAAATAACCAAGCACAAAAAAGCCCCCAATCCATAAAAAACCCTCCCTCCTTCCCTCTCTTCCTCCATTCCCTCCCCAAACCACAAAAAACTCTTCCTCCATTCCCTCCCTCCTTCCCTCTCTTCCTCCGTTCCCTCCCCAGAAGTGTCCAGCATGTGCTCACATACCTCTTGCTACTGAGGGCATTAAGCAAAGCTTGGGTATCTTTTTTTTTTTTTTTTTGTGTTTTTTTATATTAGAAAAAAAAAAAAATACAAAG